>CM032446.1:19585530-19593030 GCA_019049505.1 Pachyrhynchus sulphureomaculatus
TGTTTTCTTTCTAACCTCAATAAATCAGACAGATATAGTGCTTCTCGAATGCAAAAACGAATTCAAATTAAAATTCAACCGATCCTTACCAAATTTGGTACACGGGGATTTTTTGGGTCACTGATCACGAATCTGAGGTTGGATTTGCAAAATTCAAGATGGCAGATGTTTTCGCGCCATTTTGAACGCCGAGAAAATTCATCGGTCGATTTTTATTCTTCTACCTGCATCCAGGGCACCTCCACGTGGTGACGGTGGGCAACGGTGTTACTCCACTAGCCGGCAGAGTCCCTGGATAACGGCTTAGATGCCATCATGGCAGGTAGAAGAAAGAGAATGACGATGCAGGGACTCGGAAACCCAGTATCGGCGGTTGGTCAGGGTGGGAAAGCGGGCCCGCAGCCGTCGTCATCCAGCGACCGTAGCTCTTCATGTGTGGGTGACTTGGCTCATGTAGAGTATAATGCTACAAGAAAACGGTCTCACGGTACAAGGACTTTTCATAAGTGCGATAAAAACAGTGATTCATTTTGTTATATTTGCTGTCAACACGTACTGAGTAAAATGGGGTCACCGATAACGGATAAGATTAAAACCTTATATAAGGATTGTTTTAACATTGAAATACAGTACCAGGGTACAGATTGGGTTCCCCACATCATTTGCAGTTCTTGCAAAATAATGTTGTACATCAATAAGAAGGCGATTAAATATTCCAGACTAGCAATATGGAATAGACCATACAGTGAAAATGATTGCTACTTTTGTATGAATGTTGTATTTAGGCATAACCGAAAAAATAAAAGCACTATTACTTATAACGATGTTTCGACAGTAACAAGACCAATTAAACTAATTCCGCCTCCTAAACCACTTGATGCTGATGTTATGGAAACAAATGATTTCACCTTATCAGTTCATGCCGAAAACATTGAGACTGTCGAAAAAGATTCGAACACTGTTACTAATGAATGTTCTAGTGACAACCTATCATATACTAGTGACACAGATAAAGAATTTCTACCATACAACCGTAAACCAGAACCAATACTCGTATCACAGTCAGAACTTAGTGATCTAGTCAGAGATTTAGGCTTATCCAAAGATGGTTCAGAGCATCTTGCTTTCTTTTTAAAGAAAAGACATTTACTTAAGCCAGAAGCTACGATTTCTTATTATAGAAACAGAGATGAAGAATTTCGAAAATATTTCACAATGGACGAGGAATTGTCACTTTCGTATTGTACCGATGTAAAAGGTCTAATGGATGAATTTCAAAATAACTCATACGATCCTGAAGAATGGAGACTGTTCATTGATTCTTCTAAACGGAGCATTAAGGCAGTTTTGCTGCATAATACCAACGTTTACGCTCCCATTCCGATTGCTCATTCCACAGTTATGGAAGAGCAATATGAAAAAATGAAGCAGCTTCTGATAAAAATAAAATATGCTGATCATAACTGGAAAATTTGTGGAGATCTGAAAATTGTAACAATATTGCTTGGCCAACAGTCAGGGTTTACACTTTATCACTGTTATAAATGTCTGTGGAATAGCAGAGACAGGGAACGTCATTATAAGAAAAAAATTTGGCCAACAAGAGAATCGTTCACTCCTGGTGAAAATAATGTATTGTTTCCACCATTGGTAGATCCATGAAAAGTTCTTATTCCCCCGCTTCACATTAAGCTTGGACTTATGAAGCAATTCACGAGAGCATTAGATACAAACGGCCCATGTTTCAAATATTTGCATAAAAAATTTCCGAAATTTTCTGAAGCTAAAATTAGGGCAGGCGTATTTGACGGGCCACAAATAAGAAAATTGTTTCAAGATTCATTATTTGTTACTAAAATGAATAAAGTTGAAAAAGCTGCTTGGCTTAGTTTTAAAGAAGTCGCAACAAACTTTTTGGGAAATAATAAAAGTCCTAAGTACAAAGAAATAGTCGAGAAAATGGTAAAAAATTTTCAAACATTAGGTTGCTTAATGAATCTAAAATTACATTTCCTGGACTCCCACATCGATGATTTCCCAGATAATCTTGGTGACTACAGTGAGGAGCAAGGGGAACGTTTTCACCAAGATCTGAAAATCATAGAAAATCGGTTTCAAGGACGATGGAATGACCATATGCTAGCGGACTATTGCTGGTCGCTAAAAAGAGAAACAAGTCCTCAAAAGTGTTTGGACAGAAAAGCCTTTGAATAGGTCATTCGCGGAAAAAAGAACAACATACAGCCAAAAAAAGGAAAGTTAGGCGCGGGTCTAACCTTCGCAATTCTAGGGCTTAAGGGTTTACTATTTGAGAGTATATGGTTTAAAAGTCCTGGTTTTAAGTTTATTGGGTCTCATTTTTAAAGTTACAGGCTTATTGAGGTCTATTTTTTGAGGTTACAGGGTGTGGGAGTCTAAGGTTTCAGGGTTTAGGGTTTAAGAGCATCAGGTTTGAGGATTCCCCAACTGTATACCAAATTTGGTAGGAATCGGTTGGTTTGCAAAAATTTTGTCCGCCATCTTGGATCCGCCATTTTGAATTTTGCAACTCCGACCTCAGATTCATGATCAGCAACCCAAAAAAACCCCCGTGTACCAAATTTGGTAAGAATCGGTTGAATTTTAATTTGAATTCGTTTTTTGCATTCGAGAAGCACTATATCTGTCTGATTTATTGAGGTTAGAAAGAAAACAGAACTGTATGGCTTAATCCAACCGATGAATATTAGCTTAGCGTGTCCGGAATACATATTAATACATCTTTGGATTCATGAAAAAGCTTGAATCAATTTTTTAGGAGTATATTTTTCTTAATTTTTACTAATTTTTACCTATTTTTTGAGGTTAGAAAAAAATTGAGATGTGATGGCGATTTTCTGACGTCAGATTCGTGATCAGCGGGCAAAAATACTACGGATCTGATATATCGCATCAAAAGTATACCCCACTTTTTTTTTGTGGGGCTGTGCAATTGACCAAAAGCGCATTCGAATGCGTCAAGCATCATTTTAAATAAAATAAAATGAATTTCAAGCGTCGTTTCATAAGTGTTGATGAAACGTGGATCCACCGCTATACACCAGAGCAAAAAAATCAGTCGAAATAATGGATTGAAGCTGGTGGAAGTGCACCTAAGAAGGTAAAGACGGTTCGATCAGCAGGGAAGGTTATGGCAACAGTTTTTTAGAACTACAAAGGTGTTTTGTTAATCGATTATCTTGAGAAAAGTAAAAACAATTAACTCTGAATATTATTGTAACCTCTTGGATTAGTTAGATGTAAAAATTCGTGAGAAAAGATCTGCTTTAAAAAAGAGTAGAATCATTTTTCATCAAGACAATGCACGTGTTTTGACGATGGCAAAATTCAACGAATTAAAGTACGAATTGCTTGCACATCCAGCTTATTCACCAGATTTGGCTCCCTCTGACTTTTATCTGTTACCAAACTTGAAAAAGTTCCTGGATGAAAAGCGTTTTACATCAAATGATGAAGCTATTGCAGCCGTGGATAGATATCTTTTGG
Organism: Pachyrhynchus sulphureomaculatus; assembly: GCA_019049505.1. Classification (NCBI taxonomy): domain Eukaryota; kingdom Metazoa; phylum Arthropoda; class Insecta; order Coleoptera; family Curculionidae; genus Pachyrhynchus; species Pachyrhynchus sulphureomaculatus. Next base: position 19,589,056 of record CM032446.1, read on the forward strand.
AATCACACTTTAATGATGGTATGAATTTATTGGAAAAATGTTGGAATAAATAAACTCCTGGACAAAATTAACGCAACAATCTGAAAATTAATTTATCTTTTTCTTATGTCAGTTTTAAAGTTTATCGAGTATTTGAATAGTAGGCTATGCATATTTTGTTTCGTTGTTCATGACAGAAATCAAAACAATTCGTTTAGATTTACAGTTTTATAGAATTTTTTAGAAGATAAACAATTTTCTGTAATAATGCGACAGATTTTCTTTAAAAGTAAGCTTATAAATTGTTCCCTTTTTCAAAGTATTACGTTTTTGTGGTGGACTGTTTTATTTTTGACCCCGAAGAATTAGAAAAATGAATCGAACAAGGAATTTAACTGAACACGAGGTAGTGCGAGCCTCAGTTTTATTGGACGAGGGATATTGTCAGAGTTATGTTGCCAATTTGTTAGGCAAACATCGTTCCACAATAAGTCGTATGGTAAGATGTGAATGAAGTAGGAACTTATTCTAGAAGGCTAGGGCAAGGGCGAAAACGATGCACTAGCGACCTAGATGAACGTTTTATAAGACAATATGCTCTAAGAAACAGGACTGTCACTAATTCTATAATAAGAAACGAACTCGAAGCTGTTCGCAATATCACAATTTCTTCTAAAACAGTTAGAAGACGGTTAAATGAAGCTGGATTAAACAGTAGGAGATCAGCCACTGTGCCCTGGCTTACTAGAGAGAACAGAGTTGCCAGGTTACGTTTTGCCCGAAATCACGAAAACTGGTCTGTGGATGATTGGAAACAAGTTTTCTTCACAGATGAAACTAGGGTTAGTCTAAAACATCCAGATGGTCGTGAGCGAGTATGGCGAAGACCAGGAAAGAGGTTTGCTCTTTGCAATATCTCTGCAAGGATTCCATTCGGTGGTGGCTCTGTTATGTTCTGGGCATCTGCTTGATGCTCGCACAGAGTTAGTTCCTGTCCGTATGAGATCCATGAATGCTGACTACTATCTTGAGAATATTGTAATAGAACATGTGATGCCTTTCGGTCATTTTGTGGGGCTAATTTCCTGTTTATATGCAAGACAACGCTCGACCTCACGTGGCTAGAGAGGTACTCGATTATCTTAATCAAGTTGATATATCGATTATGCAATGGCCACCAAAAAGCCCGGATCTGAATCCGATAGAACATGTATGGGATCACCTTAAGAAAAATGTGAAACGTCATATACCTGCACCTAGAAACCTGAGGGAACTTGAAAATGCAGTTTTCACAGAATGGGAGCAGATTCCTCAAGATTTTATCCAAAATTTAATTAGACGCATGCCTAGGCGCATAAACGCTGTCATCCGAAGTAGAGGAGTCAACACACGCTACTAGTGTCCCAGTTACACCATTAATTTTGCTACTAGTGTCCCAGTTTATTTTTTTCATTATTATATAATTTCAACGATTTTATTATTAGGTCTTAAGAATAATTTTAATTCGAATCTTATAGAGAAATTTGGTAGCTAATTCACTTTTAAAGTATCCGAATAAGTTTTTTATAACTTTTAATGTAACCAATGTTCATAAAAAATTATTAAAATTAATTCATTATAGAGATTTGTATGATTTAATATATTGTTGCGTTAATTTTGTCCAGGAGTGTATATTGAAGTTTCAGGACACCAAAAAAAAATAAAACATATTTGTGTGTTAGGCCGAGAACTTTTCAGGCAGCCGTCATATTTATTCACGTACTAAACTTCTTGACGCCCCTATTGTTATTACTGTAAAAAAATGTAGCATACATACCTTTAGCAATTTTAGTCAATGCAAGTAACAAAGCACTACTAGCCCCTGTATCGTGTCCCATGACCACTATTCTATGCGGGTTTCCCCCGAAGAACCCGATGTAGTTCCTCACCCACTGTACGGCCAATGCCATGTCCCATAATGCGGCGTTGCCGGGTAAATGTTTGGTATCCGAGCTGAGGAAACCCAGAGAACCTAGGCGATACTGTATGGAAACCACCACGAGACGTTGGCCTACTAGGTGACGTACCTGATAAGAAAATATAAATGATGGATTTTATGAGATCACTTCGGTGTGCGTCTGTCCGTCTGTCTGTGACACCAGATTTTCTCGGAAACTATTTGACATAGAGAGTTGAAATCTGGCATAAATATAGGAATTGATGGACCAATCAGAGCTGTGTACGTTTGAAAGTTAAATTTTGCCTTAAGTACTTAGTCTTTGGGAGTGAAATCGGAAGTGAAAAAAACAATTTTTTACCAGGTTATCAAATGAGGTGTCAAATAAAACCTTGTGAAAACACGAGTTCAAAAATGTATATGATGTAATACTTCGGCACACTTTTCTTTGTATTATTTTAAACAAATTGCCAAAAATTGATGTCCACCCCCCTATTTCGAAAAGTACAGATCCAAAAATTTTTAAAAAATTTTGGAATATTTTCCATAAAGTGTAGATTGAATGAAAATTATCACGAGTGCGTCACCTTTAATAATTTATTTGGTATATAAAAAAATAAAAATTTCAAGGTCATCAGTTTTCAACACATATCGGAAAGCTATTTAGGGTGTCTTTTGTGTGGAAGTCACTGATCATTTTATACTTTCGTAACAATTTTTTTTTACTTTAAAACAGCGTGTTTTTTAACCTTTCAGTATTTGCGACCCAATTGTCAAACATAATTCTTAACGCGCCTCCTCCCCTCTCATACAATAACAATGCATGCAATAATAATGTATTTTCAGTATTTTGATGCTAAAGCTACACTATCACCTCAATTACAAACCTTACAAACTACCAAGAATAAGTAAATTTATTCATATTTGGCAACACATATCTGCTGCGTTGACAAAACTAGAATCGATGCCTCTTTATTGCTCTCTGTCACGTCCACCATATCGGTAGCGGCTTCGCGAGAAGTTCCGAGTTGTCTCGAACATTCAGAAAGTCTGCCCAAAAGAGTATAAATACTGCACCTCGTTCAATTACAGCCCGTCTCAGTCGAGTTAATCCTTCTACCGCTATCGGATTTGTCGTGAATGTGGATGTTGTAATTTACGTGTTAATTGAAATTCAAGATATTAAGTATTCACGGCGGTAAATTTATAGAGAATCATGGATAAATTTTTAAGTGGGCGTAAGCGAGCATTAGACGATACTGAAGCATCAACAAGTGCATGACGAGCGTGGTTCTGAAAATAAAATCAAGAAAATATTCTCAAGAATACTTAAATTTAGGGTTTACCAGTACTGAAGTAAATGAAGAAGAAAGGCCCCTGTGTGTTATATGCTCAAAAATCTTGGCAGCAGAGAACATGAAACCAAATAAACTTAAAAGACATTTGGAAACGCTTCATAGTGAGTACCTTAACAAACCCCGAGAATTCTTCCAATTAAAATTTAAATCATATGTAAAGCAAAAATCATTTTTAAAAAAAACTTTGTGAATAAAAAAGCTTTACTTGCCTCATACAAAGTTTCATATAAAATAGTAGACGTAAAAAGCCACACATCATTGGTGAAGAGCTTGTTTTGCTAGTAGCAACTGAAACTGTAGAAACTGTGTTTGGAGATAATTTTGCCAAACAATTGCTATCCATACCTATATCAAATGATAGAATTTGTTCGATTTTGTGATGGTATGTTAACAGTAGAAGAAACTATTTTTCTGCAAACCAATAGAACTCAAAGCAACATCACCCGCATTATTTGCTATCGTAAATGATTTTATAAACGAGGCAAATATGGAGTTGAAAAATTGCGTCGGAATATGTACCGATGGTGCTCATTCAATATCTGGAAGATTTCAAAGTATAGAAGCACTTGTGAAACAAAAATCTCCACTGTGTGTGTGGACACATTGTATGATCCACAGAGAAGCTCTGGCTTCCAAAGAAATGAGTCGTGCTCTGAATATTGTGCTCACTACAGGTAACCGTAGTAAATTATATTAAAATGA
>CM032446.1:19598030-19705530 GCA_019049505.1 Pachyrhynchus sulphureomaculatus
CAAGAAATTTCTGTCTTGGACGCTAAAAAAAGGTCGAGTATATATATATATATATAAAAGTAAATATGTCATTATAATACTTTCTTAGCGACAATATTTAACTAAAGAGTAACCCATATAAAATAAAACTATAAATCCTATATTGATATACAAATACCATTCCAATGTGGCAATCGTAAAAACACTCTTATGGAATCCTGGTATGATGGCTCATAACTGAAAGCAAATAAACGAAGCTCAAAGCTAGGCAGAGTCGAAAGCTTTAACTGCCTTGGCATTACGAGAGGTACGAAAACAACACCTAGAAAGGCGACATAGGCTCAGTTGAATTACCTTTGCATTCATACATAAGGTCTGTAACATCGCTAGGGGCTCAAACAGCTAAAATTTAATAGGAAAGATTCGAATACCGTTACAAACATCATTACAGGTCACTGCCCCCTAAATGGGGATATTACTCACATCAGAATCAAGGACGATCCAGACTGCAGATGGACCTTGGAGGAGAAGACAGCTCTTGGTCTTATTATGGTAAGCATGCGAGCAAGACAGTTTCACCGGGGATCCCTAACAATTTTAGGTCAGGAGTGGGTTAAGAGGATTCAACTGGGAAGGCTTGTTAAAGGTTTCATGCTACATAAGATTCCTGTAAAGTTTTCATGATATTTTGTCTATTAGTTCGTGAGTTACAGATGTTCTGGATTTTTGCAAAACGACGAAACAAAAAAATTCGTGTGTTGATTAAACATTGCTTTTTGATGGGAAAAACACAGCCAGAACCCAAGAATGGCTTGAGAAGTATTATGGCACATCTGCTCCGTCGAAAGCAACTATATGTTGATGGTCTGGTTAACTGAAATGCACCTCGTTCCGGAAGTCTAAATGTGTCAGTCCCAACAAAATCCTCCCTTTGTTCTGAACGACTGCAAAGTGAAAGTGAGAGAGAGATAGCTGCTATCACTCCACGAACTGAACACAAACATCAGCTGAAAAGGTTTTGGCAAGTATTTTTTGGGATGTACATGGAATAATACTGATCGATTATCTTGAGAAGGGGCAAACAATCACCGGAGATTATTACGTTGATTTATTGGACCATTTGAATGGTGAAATCAAGAAAAAAAGGCCGCATTTCGCGAAGAAAAAAAAATGTTGTTTTACCAAGATAATGCACCAGACCGCGAAATGTACCTATAGCTATCAATTTCTTTCTCATCGGCCGTAACAACCAGATTTGGCCCCCAGCGATTATATTGTTGTATGCCAACTGAATAAGGTTTTCCTCTTCTGCCGCAGTAAAATTATCTTTGATTGTGTTAGTCGATACTTGTTGGAAATTCATAATAAAATTATATAAAAAACAACACTATGTTTTAATTTCCAATATATTTAAAGTCACTTGACAATTGTTTCACCATACAATGGCTTCTTCAGAAGTAAATAAGAAAGAAAAATATTTGGTAGTAATCCTGGTTATATAGTGCTTAAAACTATCCTTAATTATCTAAGATTATGCTAATCATTTTATTATATTATTTACAGACAGAATTATTTTAAGAATGCAAATCTGTAGTACTATTTCCGAGAACTAATACAGATTAAGTAAGGGGGAATGGTTTAAGTCTACCTGTTCGTTTAATAATTGATTGAAGTTTTTCCGTTTGTTAATTTCAAGACATTCAAGCAAATTTAATTTTTTAGATTTATTTTCTACATGTAGGATTTTTACCGTATCATCAAAATTATGGGATTCGTTTATTATATGGGTTGCCTAATGTGAATTGTTCTTATTTTTTAAATAACTATGTTTATGTTCTTTAATGCGCGTTTGAAAAGATCTACTAGTTTGTTCAACGTAGGTTTTAGTACAAGATCCACAATTTAATAGATAAACTCCTGATTTTAAGGATTTCTTAGATTTGGTTTTGTTATTCAAAATTATACTCCTAAAGAATTACTGGTTTTGAATGCTATTTTATTGTTCTTTTTTATTAAATGTTTCGAAATTGTTCTAGTTATTTTTCCTGTGTATGTGAGTGTACTAAATTTTCCTTTTTTGTCATTAATTATGGGATAAATTACACAGATTGCTTGTTTAAAAGGATTTTTTATTCAAGATATCTATAATGTTGGGGTCATAACCATTATTAATTGCTATTTGTTTGATTATGTTGAATTCTTTGTTAAAATTAGTTTTAGTCATAGGGATATGTAACAATCTATGTATGAAAGAGTTAAAAGCTGCCATTTTGTGAGGATAAGGGTGAGATGAACTATTGTGTATGACTGTGTCAGTATGTGAAGGTTTGTGAAAAATCGAAAAATCGTGTTTATTGTTCACTTGTGATATAGATATGTCTAAGAAATTTATAGAGTTATTGATTTCTAATATATAATATAATAAAGTCATAGGATTAGTAGATAAGCTCTTAATCAAGAATAAAGTAAACGAAATTATTAAACGGTATTAATAGGTAATCCTTTAAGCCCTTTACTAGCGGAAATTTTCATGGATCATTTAGAACTAAAAATTCATCAAAACGCGGTAAGCAAAAATATTGTTTACTAGTATAGATATGTTGACGGTATCATTTCCTGTTTCACGAGAACAGATAGACAACTAAAAATCCTCCTTAACTTCCTAAATAATTTGCATTTTAATATTAAATTTACCATAGAATTAGAAACCAATAACTCTATAAATTTCTTAGACATATATATATATATATATCAAAAGTGAACAATAAACACGATTCCTGGATTTTTCACAAACCTTCACATACTGACACAGTCATATGCAATAGTTCATCCCATCCTTATCCTCACAAAAGGGCAGCTTTTAACTCTTTCATACATAGATTGTTACATATCCCTATGACTAAAACTAATTTTAACAAAGAATTCAACATAATCAAACAAATAGCAATTAATAATGGATATGACCCCAACATTATAGATAATATCTTGAATAAAAAATCCTTTAAACAAGCAATCTCTCTAATTTATCCCATAATTAATGACAAAAACGGAAAATTTAGTACACTCACATTCACAGGGAAAATAACTAGAACAATTTCCAAACATTTAATAAAAAAGAACAATAAAATAGCATTCAAAACTAGTAATTCTTTAGGGAGTATAATTTTGAATAACAAAACTAAATCTAAGAAATCCTTAAGATCAGGAGTTTATCTATTAAATTGTGGATCTTGTACTAAAACCTACGTTGGACAAACTGGTAGATCTTTTGAAATGCGCATTAAAGAACATAAACATAGTTATTTAAAAAATAAGAACAATTCACATTACGCGACCCATATAATAATAATAATAATAATAAACGAATCCCATAATTTTGATGTTACGTTAAAAATCCTACATGTAGAAAATAAATCTAAAAAATTAAATTTGCTTGAATGTCTTGAAATTAACAAACGGAAAAACTCCAATCAATTATTTAACGAACAGGTAGACTTAAACCCTTATTTAATCTTTATTAGTTAGCTTCATCAGGAGCGATGATTGACTAAAGCTAAACTACAAATTTGGTTTTTAAAGTCTTGCAAGAAATTTAAAGTTTTTCCTAATTTTATTAAGGTTAATTTACCAAAAATCAAACATTTCAGAAAAAGTTTCATTCTTTGCTAAACAAAAATGGCTTGACTTAGAAATCAAGAATTTGTACACAAAACGTAGTATGTTAGAAGTAGAATCATACAGCATATTCAAAAAATTTACTTCAGGATTAAACAATATTCAATATGAAGTATGGAGCGAGTTCCAGAGGAAAAAAAAATGTTTTTAGTTATTGATATTCAATATAAAAGAAATTCTCTATTCTAAGTAAAAAATTAAAAAGGCTCTTACCGAAGAAAAATAGTCCTCAGGAACTCGTAAATATTGTAGAAAATCATTCATCTCAATCCTTTACACGAAATGAAATTCGCATCTTAAACAAAGGTTTTAACTTTGCAGTACCCCCTCCTAAAGATAATTTATCAGAAATAGTTGCTCACATTGAAAGTGCCATTAGTACACTTCCCGAAAATAGTAAATCATTTGTTAGGGAAGCATGTCGCAATCAAATATCGAAAAACATGGTTAATAACACAAATTCTAATTCACGAAAAGACATAAAAGTAGTTAAAGGATTGAAAAAAAAAGATGTCTTCTACTTAAAAGCGGATAAAGGAAATAAGGTTGTTATATTGGATAAGAAAAATTACTTTGAACGCGTAGATAATCTTATCGAATCTGGCCCTTATGAAAAGGTAATAAGAAATCCATTACCGAGAATGATATCAGAGGTTAAAAATTCTTTAAAAAAAAATGTAAGAACCTTGTTTCCGATTCGCTAAAATTTAAATTAAATGTGAGTAATCCGACCATACCAAAATTGTATTGCTTACCCAAAATTCACAAACCTGGAAAAGCAATGCGACCCGTTGTTTCATCGGTCGGATCACCCACATATTTAATATCCAAATGGTTATCAAAAGAACTTGAGAAGTTACCGTTTAAATACTTTCGCAGTGAAGAATTCGTTAGAATTTATTAATAAAACAAAAAATCTAATTCTTAATGAAGGTGAAGTCTTAATTTCTTTTGATGTTAGTTCTTTGTTCCCAAGTGTGCCAATTCCACAAACTTTACAATATCTCGAAGAATTACTTAGAATGAATGACTTTGAAGACGAAATTATTCGTGAATACTTAACATTATCTAAACTTTGTATGGAACAAAATTATTTCCAATATAACAATCAATTTTATGTTCAGAAAGAAGGAACAGCTATGGGTAATTGCTTATCACCTTTCATAGCCAATTTATTCATGAGTAAGTTTGAAATCGAAGCCAGTCAAGAATTCGAATATTTCCCAAGGATATGGTATAGGTATGTGGATAATATTTTCGCGATTTTTGATACAAAGAAAGCAAATATTGATGATTTTGTTTCTAAATTAAACAGCCGGTATGATTCCATTAAATTCACTTACGAAGTTGAGAACAAAGGACAATTGCCTTTTCTAGATACTTTAATTATTAAAAATAATAATAGATTAGAATTTGATATCTATAGGAAGAACACAGTAACAGATAGATATATTCCTAATGATTCATTTCATTGCAAACAACATAAATTAGCCTCATTACATTTTTTAGGTCATCGTTTGGTCACTTTCCCTCTGAATAGAGTAAACTTTAATAAAGAAAGGAATCGTATTAGAAATATAACTAGAGTTAATGGTTATGACGATGACTTAGTAAATAAGCTAATAAATAGACATAAGTTTAGGTTTAATATTCACAATTCCACCTTTTTTACACGCGACGAAAATAACACCAAGTATGTCTCCATACCATATAATCCGAAATATAGCAAGGGACTCAATAAGGTATTTATAAGGTAGGCCTCACCTTAGTCTATAAGTCATCAGACAATCTGAGGAATATCTTAGGAAATCCCAAAGATAAGATTCCTAATTGTGAGAAAAGTGGAATTTATGAAATTAGTTGTAATGATTGTGACAAAAAGTATGTTGGGCAAACTAGAAGGTCAATTAAAACACAATTTAAAGAACATTTAGCACACTTAAAATACAGTAGAACAGAAAAGTCTAGCATTGCCGAACATGCCCTTGAAGCTGATCATACTGTAACATTAGATAATCTAAGATTAATAAAAAATGTACCTGATAGGAGATTGTTGAACGCATACGAAAGTATGGAAATCATAAAATGTAAAAGTAGTTTAAATAAAGACAGAGGGCCTATTCCTTATAGTCCCCTCTACTGGTTACTTGACCGGAACTGACGGCCTTGCCTATGTAATTAGTTCCGCTTAAGTAATTCAAGGGTTAGGTTAAGTATAAATAAGGTAGATTTGTAGTTTAGCTTTAGTCAATCATCGCTCCTGATGAAGCTAACATGATTAGCGAAACGCGCGTCAAGTGCAAAAATAAAGTGTTTGGTGTAGTGGTGATATATACTGAGTAGTATCATTGTGCCAAAGATTCCACATTCCCAACTTAGTTAAAAGTTTTTGTAGAATGTGAAGCTTTCTACGTCGAAATAATATTCTTAGCCTCTGAGCTTTCTTTGCTATATATGCACCATGTTCATGCCACGACATATTTACTTCCAAGTCAAACGGAGAAGTCTAGTATACTGTATGAAAGGTATCCAAGTGTTGGAAGATCGCTGAAATAAGAGTACCGCTGTTGAAGGAAACGATTTTCTTCTTGAAGTTACTTAAAGTTTAAATTCAATTTGCATATTTACCTACCTACTATAGTAAAATAGTCTCCTTCTACTATGGTACTACATTTCTAGGCCGTTAACTGTTTTGGAAATACTCCAAAAAAGTGGACTAAGCAATTTAACGTGCTTTGTTTTACTTTGGTTCTTTCCGGAATAATTCCTATTTTATATACAGTGTCAAATGGTTCTACAAGAGTTCAAGGTTTGATTTGTTGCAACGTCTGTCCTTGTAGATTCCATTATCACAAAACTAAATTTTTGAAATACGGACCTAGATTTTTGGGTGTAAAGTTTTTTCAATCATAAATATGGCACATTTGATATATTATGGAACAATTCAGGAGATCTAGTTAGCGAGAAAGATATGAAGATCTTACTTTTCAACAGTGTCGTAACTAGGGCCTGACAACAGTGGCGGCTGCCAGGGGCGCATTAACAAAGCACTTACACCAAATTTAAACAAGATTTTATACTATATAAACGAGCAATTAATGGCGATAGCGCCTAAAATAGAAAACGTAAAAGAAAAGTTAAAACAATATTCGACGAAAAGGCTAAGGATAACGCCGCCACAATAACACCACTTAAATAGTTTCAAATTCAGCTTTGCTGTGTATTGGACATACTCATGCGGCAAATGGATTCGAAATTTGAATATTTAGTTGCTGTAGCTTTTGATTTTGGTTTCCTAACGGGATTTCCATTACAGACAACCTCCACTGAAGAACTAAAAAAATCCGCAGCTGATATTGCATGGTTTAGTGACCAATTAACCCAATATAGGCATAGCTTTTCGAGCATTGACTCTACTTGTGATATCTGCTAGCTGTAAAAGAACTTTCCACAAATTAAGAATTGAAGAACCTCGCTATAATTTAAATTGAATATGAAATTGCGAAAACAATGAATCTAGATCATGTCATTGACAAAATTTCATCAGAAAAAGCGAGAAAAGAAAAGTAAATTATTAACCAAATTCCATTGTTTCTGTGATTTTTGCTGTTTTCTGTTCTATAAAAATACCTACTTGCAGGAATTTTATAGAAGCGCAAAATTCGAATCTTGCCCTGGGCGTTCAAGACTCTAGCTACGACACTGTATGTATACGTATATGTATATATATATATGTGTATGTGTATATATATATATATATATATATATATATATATATATATATATATATATATATATATATATATATGTAGTAGTGGTTTTTTTTCGAGTATCCCGTGTTAGCTTGAAGTCCCTTGATGGACGGTTTTCGCTGACGTTTCGATGGAATCTCATCCATCTTTTTCAAGCGTTGATCACTGGTCGGTGTCATGGCGTTGAATGTCGAGACTAGCTCCGAGTGCGCCGGTTTTATGTCCTCGGGGGTGATTTTATTGGTCGAACGGATCCGGCCAATAGAGGCTCGGCTTTGGCTGCGCGTTGTCGGCCCTGTGGTTTCTTGTTGCAAATGTTCCTTGTCTGTTAGGGTTTCTGATCGGTGCGCTAAGGATTTGGCAACGGAGAAGAGTTGGGCTGGGTGATGATGTGAGCTGGCATTTAAGTATCTGTTTGTATATGTCGGTTTTCTATATACTGAGTGAGACAAAGAACCATCTAATTTTCTTTGAAGCAAGACATCTAGGAATGGTAGTTGTTCTGCTACTTCCCTTTCCATTGTAAATTTAATGTTTGGATGTATATTGTTAAGGTGTTCCAGGAACTTGTTTAAGTTGTCTTCACCGTGTTGCCATACCACAAAAGTGTCATCTACGTATCGTAGTCATGTTTTCGGTTTATGTGGAGCAGTTTCTAGAGCTAGTGTTTCGAAATGCTCCATGTATAGATTAGCTAGTGCTGGTGACAATGGAGAGCCCATCGGTGCACCTTCTATTTGTTTGTATTTTTGGCCTGAATAGACGAAGTATGTATTAGCGAGGCAGTGTTTTGATGACGTATTCAGGCAGGTTTGTATTTTGTCTCTATGATAGACAGTGCTTCGGTAACTGGTACTTGCGTGAAAAGGAATACGACATCAAAACTGACAAGTAAATCATTTTTCTCTAACTGCATGTTTTTTATGGTTTGAATAAAATGTTGTGAATTTTTCACGTAAGATGCGGCTTTTTCCACATGAGGTTGCAGAGTCATGGCTAGGTGCTTGGCTAAAGCTTGTGTCGGGGAACCAAACGAGCTGACTATTGGTCTTAAGGGTGCTCCTTGTTTGTGGACTTTCGGTAATCCATACATTTTTTGGGCATCTTGATGATTTCTCTCTAGGGATAAGTTTCTTTTTTGTTTCTTCACTAAGAGAGGAGGCCTTGATTGCGGATTTAGTGGTTTTCTCTAGGTATGTTGTCGGATCACTTGTGATGGCTTTATACGAAGGATCATTTAACATAAAATCGTCTGAGTTGAGAACCACGGTGGCATTGCCCTTGTCGGCTGGTAAGACAATAATTGATCGGTCTTTGCGTAGATCGTGCAGGGCTCGGAGTTCTTCACCGGATATGTTTTTCTTGGGCGGCTTGGATTTGCGTAGAATGCTAGTTGTTTCTTGACGAAGAATTTCAGCAGTGTCTGCATTCAGTTCGGTGATTGCCTTCTTAACTCCACAGATTATGTTCTCAACTGGGATGCGTGACGGAGCAATAGCGAAGATGAAACCCTTGGCTAGTGCATTTTTAGCTGCTGGAGTGAGCAGTTTGTCTGACAGGTTGTGTACTATGGTAGGACCATCTTGGTGTCTTTCTGCTAGTGTGTTTTGTTGTTTCCGTAGTAGCACAGAGACCTTGGCCTTTTGCCTTTCAGTTCTAATGGAGAAGTCCGTTTCTGATATGAATTCGGCTAGAGTATCTATAACAGACCAAAGGGATGGGTGAATGACGTTGCTAAGGCGGAGAAGTAGTTTGTATAGTTGATGGTCGTTAGTGTTCAATCTCTTCTTGATGTCATAGATTCGTTCTCGGATGATAGCATAGCTGGCGTTGTTCAATATTCTGTTTAACTTGCTGGTCTTCGTATGGAACTTTAACTTGCAGCAGTTGGGAATAAGGTGTTGATCTCGGCAGTTCTTCAGAAAAACTAAGTCACAAAGCAATCTCGTTCTTTTTGTGCATAATTTTTCGAAAGTTTTTGTGTCGTGGTGAATTCCTTCCCCGTAAAGGTGAGTAATGTTTTGACGAATGTTCTCACGGGTGTGAAATGTAGTAGTGGTTTTTCGGGTATCCCGTGTTAGCTTGAAGTCCCTTGATGGACGGTTTCGCTGACGTTTCGATGGAATCTCATCCTTCTTTTTCAAAGCGTTGATCACTGGTCGGTGTCTTGGCGTTGAATGTTGAGACTGGCTCCGAGTACGCCGGTTTTGTGTGCTCGGGGGTGATTCTATTGGTCGGATGGATCCGGCAATAGAGGCTCGGCTTTGGTTGCGCGTTGTCGGCCCTGTGGTTCTTTGTAATGTTTGTGCGCCGTCCATCAAGGGACTTCAAGCTAACACGGAATACCCGAAAAACCACTACTACATTTCACACTCGTGAGAACATTCGTATATATATATATATATATATATATATATATATATATATATATATATATATATATATATATATATATATATACATATATATACATATATATATATATATATATATATATATATATATATATATATATATATATATATATATGTATATATATAGCGGTGGTTTTTCAGGTATCCCGTATTAGCTTAAATTCCCTTGATGGACAATTTCCCTGACGTTTCGATGGAATCTCATCCATCTTTTTCAAAGCTTTGATCATTGGACGGTGTCTTGGCGTGACATTCAACGGGATACCCAAAAAACCATTACTATATTTCACACCTCAAACGGGTGCGTTAACAAAGCAAACAAAATTTAAACAAGAGTTTATACTGTACAAACGAACAATTAATGGCGATAGCGCCCAATAGAAAATGCAAAATAAAGGTTCAATCAATGTTCGACAAAAAGTCCAAGGATGACGCTGCCACAGTAACTCCGTTTCAGCAGTATAAAATTCAGCTTTGCTGTGTACTAGACATAGTCATTCAGCAAATGGATTGGAGATTTCAAAATTTAGTTGCTGTGGCTTCTGATTTTGATTTCCTAACGGGATTTTTATTACACACAACCTCCACTGAAGAACTAAATAAATTCACAGCTGATTTCGCATTAAAATACAAAGTAGATTTAGATGCCGATGAGTTATGTTTGGAAATTGAAAGTTACAAACACCAAATAAAATCATTATTGCCCGATTTAAAAATGCAGGCTACATTGCTCTTCTGAATTGTCATGAAGAATATGGTTTTAGTGACTAATTATGCCAATATAGGCATAGCTTTTCAACTAGCATTGGCACTATCTGTGACAACTGTTAGCTGTGAAAGATCTTTCAGTAAATTAAAATTAATAAAAAATTATAGGCGATCGCAGATTGGCCAAGTAGCCCATTCGTCAGAGGCAAATTTTGACGAAAAGCTCTCATTAAATATTAACAGGCTTTGCTGCTCTAAAGTGTACATTAAGCCTACAAAATCGAAAATAAAATGAAAAATTCGGTTTTTTTTCGCAAATATCTCGAAAAATAAATAAACCGGTCAAGTGCAAGTTGAACTTGCGCAATTAGTGTTCCGTAGGTTGATTGCTTTTAAAATAAAAAATTTTGTTACAGATGTATAAAATGATCAGTGACTTCACAAAACACACCCCAAATGAGTTTTCAACAAAGTTTGTTTCCAATTTTTACTGAAATCTGATGACCTTGAATTTTTTTTTTTAAATACCAGAAAAATTATTAAAGGTAATGCACTTGTGATAATTTTCGTTCAATCTAGACCCCGTGGAGAATATTCCGGAATTTTTTCAAAATTTTTTGATAAGTACTTTTCGAGATAAGGCGCGGGACAGCGATTTTTCGCGATTTTTTAAAAATAATACAAAGAAAAGTGCGCGCAAGTATTACATTATATATACATTTTTTACTCGTGTTTTCACAAGCTTTGACACCACACTCAATACTTAGTAAAATTTTTTTTTTTTCACTTCCGATTTCACCCCCCAAAACTAACCCCTTAAGTCAAAATTTAACTCTCAAAACTACATGGCTCTGATGAGGCCATCAATTCCTATATTATTACCAAATTTCAACTTTCTATGTCAAATAGTTTCGGAGAAAATCGGGTGTGACAGACATACAGACAGACAGACACCGAAGTGATCTTATAAGTGTTCCGTACGGAACACTAAAAAGATATCGAAAAACTAATAGTATCACGTAAAGAGAATGAAAAATTTTACAAAAAAATGGTGTATAGATTTTTTTTGAGTTTTCCGGTAATTAAAAAAAAAAATATTTAAAATAAAATGGCTGGTTTAACCCTTCAGCTGTACTGGGAATCATACTTCCAACCTCATTTATGATTAAATTAACGTTTCTTTAAAAATTAAGATAAATATACTCCTAAAAAATTGATTCAAGCTTTTTCATGAATCCAAAGATGTATTAATATCTATTCGAACACGCTAAGCTAATATTCATCGGTTGGATTAAGCCATACAGTTCTGTTTTCTTTCTAACTTCAATAAATCAGACAGATATAGTGCTTCTCGAATGCAAAAACGAATTCAAATTAAAATTCAACCGATTCTTACCAAATTTGGTACACGGGGGTTTTTTGGGTTGCTGATCATGAATCTGAGGTCGGATTTGCAAAATTAAAAAATGGCGGATCCAAGATGGCGGACAAAATTTTGAAAACCAACCGATTCCTACCAAATCTGGTATACAGTTGGGGAATCCTCAAACCTGATACTCTTAAACCCTAAACCCTGAAACCTTAGACTCCCACACCCTGTAACCTCAAAAAATAGACCTCAATAACCCTGTAACTTTAAAAATGAGACCCAATAAACTCAAAACCAGGACTTTTAAACCATATACTCTCAAATAGTAGACCCTTAAGCCCTAGAATTGCGAAGGTTAGACCCGCGCCTAACTTTCCTTTTTTTGGCTGTATCTTGTTCTTTTTTCCGCGAATGACCTATTCAAAGGCTTTCTGCCCAAACGCTTTTGAGGACTTGTTTCTCTTTTTAGCGACCAGCAATAGTCCGCTAGCATATGGTCATCCCATCGTCCTTGATACCGATTTTCTATGATTTTCAGATCTTGGTGAAAACGTTCCCCTTGCTCCTCACTGTAGTCACCAAGATTATCTGGGAAATCATCGATGTGGGAGTCCAGGAAATGTAATTTTAGATTCATTAAGCAACCTAATGTTTGAAAATTTTTTACCATTTTCTCGACTATGTCTTTGTACTTAGGACTTTTATTATTTCCCAAAAAGTTTGTTGCGACTTCTTTAAAAACTAAGCCAAGCAGCTTTTTCAACTTAATTCATTTTAGTAACAAATAATGAATCTTGTAACAAATAATGAATCTTGAAACAATTTTCTTATTTGTGGGCCAGCTTAATCTGAAGCAGGGGAATAAGAACTTTTCCTGGATCTACCAACGGTGGAAACAATACATTATTTTCACCAGGAGTGAACGATTCTCTTGTTGGCCAAATTTTTTTCTTATAATGACGTTCCCTGTCTCTGCTATTCCACAGATATTTATAACAGGGATAAAGTGTAAACCCTGACTGTTGGCCAAGCAATATTGTTACAATTTTCAGATCTCCACAAATTTTCCAGTTATGATCAGCATATTTTATTTTTATCAAAAGCTGCTTCATTTTTTCATATTGCTCTTTCATAACTGTGGAATGAGCAATCGGAATGGGAGCGTAAACGTTGGTATTATGCAGCAAAACTGCCTTAATGCTCCGTTTAGAAGAATCAATGAACAGTCTCCATTCTTCAGGATCGTATGAGTTATTTTGAAATTCATCCATTAGACCTTTTACATCGGTACAATATGAAAGTGACAACCTCGTACATTGTGAAATATTTTCGAAATTCTTCATCTCTGTTTCTATAATAAGAAATCGTAGCTTCTGGCTTAAGTAAATGTCTTTTCTTTAAAAAGGAAGCAAGATGCTCTGAACCATCTTTGGATAAGCCTAAATCTCTGACTAGATCACTAAGTTCTGACTGTGATACGAGTATTGGTTCTGGTTTACGGTTGTATGGTAGAAATTCTTTATCTGTGTCACTAGTATATGATAGGTTGTCACTAGAACATTCATTAGTAACAGTGTTTGAATCTTTTTCGACAGTCTCAATGTTTTCGGCATGAACTGATAAGGTGAAATCATTTGTTTCCATAACATCAGCATCAAGTGGTTCAGGAGGCGGAATTAGTTTCGTTGGTCTTGTTACTGTCGAAACATCGTTATAAGTAATAGTGCTTTTATTTTTTCCGTTATGCCTAGATACAACATTCATACAAAAGTAGCAATCATTTTCACTGTATGGTCTATTTCATATTGCTGGTCTGGAATATTTAATCGCCTTCTTATTGATGTACAACATTATTTTGCAAGAACTGCAAATGATGTGGGGAACCCAATCTGTATCCTGGTGCTGTATTTCAATGTTAAAACAATCCTTATATAAGGTTTTAATCTTATCCGTTATCGGTGACCCCATTTTACTCAATACGTGTTGACAGCAAATATAACAAAATGAATCACTGTTTTTATCGCACTTATGAAAAGTCCTTGTACCGTGAGACCGTTTTTCTTGTAGCATTATACTCTACATGAGCCAAGTCACCCACACATGAAGAGCTACGGTCGCTGGATGACGACGGCTGCGGGCCCGCTTTCTCACCCTGACCAACCGCCGATACTGGGTTTCCGAGTCCCTGCATCGTAATTCTCTTTCTTCTACCTGCCATGACGGCATCTAAGCCGTTATCCAGGGACTCTGGATGCAGGTAGAAGAATAAAAATCGACCGATGAATTTTCTCGGCGTTCAAAATGGCGCGAAAAACATCTGCCATCTTGAATTTTGCAAATCCAACCTCAGATTCGTGATCAGCGACCCAAAAAAATCCCCGTGTACCAAATTTGGTAAGGATCGGTTGAATTTTAATTTGAATTCGTTTTTTCATTCGAGAAGCACTATATCTGTCTGATTTATTGAGGTTAGAAAGAAAACAGAACTGTATGGCTCAATCCAACCGATGAATATTAGCTTAGCGTGTCCGAATACATATCTTTGGATTCATGAAAAAGCTTGAATCAATTTTTTAGGAGTATATTTTCCTTAATTTTTACTAATTTTTACCTATTTTTTGAGGTTAGAAAAAAATTGAGATGTGATGGCGATATTCTGACGTCAGATTCGTGATCAGCGAGCAAAAATACTACGGATCTGATATATCGCATCAAAAGTATACCCCACTTTTTTTTTGTGGGGCTGTGTAAGCAAAAATATGTTTAAAATAAACACTTTTTTAAGAGTAAAATGACAAAAATCTTTTTAAAGTTTTTAATGATTTTCTAATATCAAGAATACTTTTAACAGTAAGTAAAAAAAAATTGTCGGACGTTTTTGACCATTTCGTACTGTTTTGAACGTAAAATTGCCGGCGGCGCACTACAACAAGCGAATTTTCATATTTTAAAACTCAATTTTTAGTATTCCAGTCCTATCATTCACAGTGTTTTCATCTTTTTTTATTTCAATCATCTCTTTGATCTGTAGTTTGGCATAATTCCGCTCTTTGCAGAGGACCTTGGTTTCATTGAATTTAAAGTCATGTTTTTCTTCTGCTTCGTGTTTACTAAGGGCAGTGGAAGCATTTCTAGTATATTTGTGTCCATTTAGTCTGTTTTTTAGTAACTGAGAAGTCATGCCGTCTGGTCTTAGTTCAGGGGAAATCAATTTTATTGTTCGGTCTGTTAGGCCCACTATAACGCTGATTTTCTGGGACATTGCATGACTAGAGTGAAAATTCAAATATCTCCCTGACCAAGAAGGTGAGATCAAAGAGATGAATGAAATAAAAAAAGATGAAAACACTGTGAATGATAGGACTGACATAAAAGGAATCAGTCATATCTACACAAATTTAATTAAAAAATAAACATGCTGGCATGCATATCCTGTTAATAATACAAAATGGTATATATACTTAACATTATTAATAGTTTTTTCGTTAAGACACCCATTATAGATAATAAAATTTTTAAAAAATCAGTAAAAAATACGAGACACGATATGCTGAAAGAAATACAGAATTTGAAATTCACAAACACACAAATAGTTGACTTTCAGGGTATATACACGTTAGTAAATTGTTTTATATTTTTGTTACGGTGTAAATATTTTAAATGTCCGAGTGTGCGTAAAAATGCTATATGTTTTTAAAAGTGTAATTTGACTTAAAAGATTTTAACCTTGTGTTTTCTAATTTTAGAATGAATATTAAAAAATAAAGAATTTTTGAAAATGCCTAAAAAAAATAAGGCGAAACGTCAAATAGACTAGTTTGTTTTTCCAAAAGAACCTAAGTACCCAAGAAAAACCAATCAAGTTTATGTAAACAAAAGGTTCAACAGAAAAATTATTATATATATATATATATATATATATATATATATATATATATATATATGTATATATATATATATATATATATATATATATATATATATATATATATATATATATATATATATATATATATATATATATAAACTCCTGGACAAAATTAACGCAACAATCTGAAAATTAATTTATCTTTTTCTTATGACAATTTTAAAGTTTATCGAGTATTTGAATAGTAGGCTATGTATATTTTGTTTCGTTGTTCATGACAGAACTCAAAACAATTCGTTTAGATTTACAGTTTTAAAGAATTTTTTAGAAGATAAACAATTTTCTGTAATAATGCGATAGATTTTCCTTAAAAGAAAGCTTATAAATTGTTCCCTTTTTCAAAGTAAAACGTTTTTGTGGTAGACTGTTTTATTTTTGACCCCGAAGAATTAGAAAAATGAATCGAACAAGGAATTTAACTGAACACGAGGTTGTGCGAGCCTCAGTTTTATTGGACGAGGGATATTGTCAGAGTTATGTTGCCAATTTGTTAGGCAAACATCGTTCCACAATAAGTCGTATGGTAAGACGCTTGAATGAAATAGGAACTTATTCTAGAAGGCTAGGGCAAGGGCGAAAACGATGCACTAGCTACCTAGATAAACGTTTTATAAGACAATATGCTTTAAGAAACAGGACTGTCACTAGTTCTATAATAAGAAACGAAATCGAAGCTGTTCGCAATGTCACAATTTCTTCTAAAACAGTTAGAAGACGGTTAAATGAAGCTGGATTAAACAGTAGAAGACCAGCCACTGGCCCTTGCTTACTAGAGAGAACAGAGTTGCCAGGTTACGTTTTGCTCGAAATCACGAAAACTGGTCTGTGGATGATTGGAAACAAGTTTTCTTCACAGATGAAACTAGGGTTAGTCTAAAACATCCAGATGGTCGTAAGCGAGTATGGCGAAGACCAGGAGAGAGGTTTGCTCCTTGCAATATCTCTGCAAGGATTCCATTCGGCGGTGGCTCTGTTATGTTCTGGGGTGGCATCTGCTTTGATGCTCGCACAGAGTTAGTTCCTGTTTCTACGAGATCCATGAATGCTGACTACTATCTTCAGAATATTGTAATAGAATATGTGATGCCTTTCGGTCATTTTGTGGGGCCCAATTTCTTGTTTATGCAAGACAACGCTCGACCTCACGTGGCTAGGGAGGTACTCGATTATCTTAATCAAGTTGATATACTGATTATGCAATGGCCACCAAAAAGCCCGGATCTGAATCCGATAGAACATGTATGGGATCACCTTAAGAAAAATGTGAAACGTCATATAAGTGCACCTAGAAACCTGAGGGAACTTGAAAATGCAGTTATTACAGAATAGGAGCAAATTCCTCAAGATTTTATCCAAAATTTAATTAGAAGCATTCCTAGGCGCATAAACGCTGTTATCCGAAGTAGAGGAGGCAACACACGCTACTAGTGTCCCAGTTACACCATTCATTTTGTTACTAGTGTCCGAGTTTATTTTTTTCATTATTACATAATTTCAACGATTTTGTTATTAGGTCTTAAGCATAATTTTAATTCGAATCTTATAGAGAAATTTGGTAGCTAATTCACTTTTAAAGTATCCGAACAAGTTTTTTTCTAACTTTTAGTGCAACCAATGTTCATAAAAAATTATTAAAATTAATTCATTATAGAGATTTGTATGATTTCATATATTGTTGCGTTAATTTTGTCCAGGAGTGTATATATATATATATATATATATATATATATATATATATATATATATATATATATATATATATATATATATAAATATATGTATATATATAATATATATATATATATATATATATATATATATATATATATATATGTATATATATATATATATATATATATATATATATATATATATATATAAAATATGATACTTGCGCGTACTTTTTCTTTGTATTATTTTTAAAAAATCGCGAAAAATCGCTGTCCCCCGCCTTATCTCGAAAAGTACTTATCAAAAAATTTTGAAAAAATTGTGGAATATTCTCCACGGGGTGTAGATTGAACGAAAATTATTACGAGTGCATTACCTTTAATAACTTATCCGGTATATAAAAAAACAAAGGTCATCAGTTTTCAGTAAAGATTGGAAACAAACTTTGTTGAAAGATCATTTGGGGTGTGTTTTGTGAAGTCACTAATCATTTTATACCTCCGTAACAAAATTTTTTATTTTAAAAGCAATCAACGCACGGAACACTAATTGCGCAAGTTTAACTTGCACTTGACCGGTTATTTTTTTTAAATAACACAGCCAATGTGGCCGTTTTTAATTATTCTCATATTGAAACTTATGGTATAATAATGATATATGCACAAGGACTTTTTTTTTAATATTATATTTTATTCAATCTTTGTAATTTACTGTATGCCCGTTAAAATCATGCAAACAAAAACTTCGTTTTAAGTTTTTACAAATTATAAAGCAATAAAAATAAAAACTATTAGTATCATCGGAAAGCTGAAAGTCTCCTCTTCAAAAAGCTATCTTTTATTTTTTTTTTTACATTCTGAAAACAAGTAATATCGATTAACCTTTGAGCGGTGCGCATAGACTTTGACCTATCCCAATTTTTAATAAATTCTCACGCTAATAAAAAAAATCTGCAAAAAAAATCAATATACTGTTTTTTGGTAAAATTTCGCGTTCTTTTACGTGGTGCTATTAGTTTTTCGATATCTTTTTTATTTTTCGAGATATTACCGAAAAACCGAATTTTTGATTTTATTTTGGATTTTCTGGGCTTAGCGTACATCAAACTGTAGCAAACTTTTTTTTATCGTATTCTACATCTAAAAAACTACCTGTGTGCCAAATGCGGCCTGTTAACATTTGATGAGAGCTCAAAACCCCCGGTAACTGGACTAAAGAACATCTAAACAATCTCGTGTAGATTTTAATTGAACATGATGTTGAGAGTCCCAAGCTAGAGTACGCAAAATGATTAGTGACAAAAAGAACAACCAATGGAAAAGACATGCTCAAGACTCAACACTTACATAGGAGAAAGAAAAAGCACAGAAAGCTGGAGACTTCTTAAAAATATGAGAACAGAACGGAAAAGAGAAATCTTCTCACCAATAACACCAGAAAAATGGAACCAATATTTTACAAATATGCTAACAGAAGATAGACCCGAGTTCTAAAGTACCCAACATGGAAACCCAAATATAGTTATACGAGGATCCCCAATAAGGATAACAACATCAGAAGTTAAAGAAGTATGTAAAACGCTAAAAAAATGGTAGAGCTCCAGGACCAGGAAACATCCCAGGAGAGATAGTAAAATACGAAACTAAAAAGCTATTTAGTTAGCGCTTTGAGGAACTTATTCCAAAGATGCATTAACATATCAGAAGTACCTGAGGAATGGAAAATATCATACATATCAACAATTCATAAGAAAGGAGACAAAAATAATTGCGATAACTATAGGGGAATAACGGTTACAGGATCTATTAGCAGAATATACGGAAAAATACTTAAAAATAGAATAGAAACGGAATACGCGGACGTAGAAGCTGAAGAACAGGCAGGCTTTAGAGCAGGAAGATCCACAATAGACCATCTCTTCTCACTGACACAAATCCTAGAAAAGAAAAACCGCATTTGATCAGGAAGTCCAGGTCTTGTTTGTTGATTTAAAAAAGGCCTACGACAGCGTGCCCCTAATGAGATTGTGGGAAACACTACAACAGAGTAATGTAAGCACCGAAATAATTAAAGCCGTAAAATCCTTATACCAAGACGCAAGAAGTAGTGTGAAAACCAAATATGGTATAACAACAGGGTTCCCGGTCACAAAGGGTCTCAAACAGGGCTGCTGTATATCCCCAACGCTATTTAAAATCTATTTGGAGAGTGCACTGAAGAACTGGAAAAGGAAATGCAGCAGTATGGGATTACCACTGGATGACGATACTACATTGTACACGCTATCATTCGCAGATGACCAGGAAGTAGTCGCTCAGGACATTGATGATATGGAATACATAACACGAAAACTTATGGAGGAAAATGAAAAATGGGGCCTAGAAGTCAATATTAAAAAGACCGAGTACATGTGCATCGGAGGACAACAGCATGACTTGAAACTGGCCACAGGACATACCATCAAACACTGTGCCAGTTATAAGTATTTGGGAACGAGAATATCTAGGGACGGAACACTGGAAGAAGCAATATTCGAGAGGAATATCCAAGGAAGAAAAGCGATAGCAATGCTTAATAGTATACTATGGGACAAAAACATAACCATTGAAAATAAGAAGAGAATTTACAACTCATTAGCGAAAAGTATAATAACTTACAGCTCCCAGGTGTGGCCATTAAAGGAAAGAACAGAAAAAATACCAAAAGCTACAGAAATGGATTTCTGGAGACAAGCAGCCAGAAAATCCAGAAAAGACCGCATACCAAATGACACGATAAGGCGAGCTTTAGAAATAAAGCACGATATAGTGGACGAAATCAGAACCCAACAGTTGGTATGGTACGGACATGTACAGAGAATGTCACAAGACCGACTGCCTAAAAAGATTTTAAATTGGAACCCTCATGGAAAAAGAAAGCGAGGAAGACTACGCCAAAGCTGGAGAGCAGGAATCAACAAGGAAGTACTAGAGAGAGATCTGGAGAAGGAGGGATGGAGAAACCGGGAGGAGTGGAAATTAGGCATCGGAAGACGGAAGACGTTATAAAACCGATTGATATATATATAAGTTGAGAAAAAAAAAATAATCTAGATTATGTCATTGACAAAATTCCATCAGAAAAAGCGAGTAAAGTACATTTTTAACCAAATTCCACTATTTCTGTGATTTTGTTGTCTTCTGTTCTATAAAATACTTATTTACGGGAATTTTTTTGGGGCGTAAAATTAGAATCTTGCCCTAGGTGCTCAACACCCTAGCTACGACACTGCTTTTAAATGTAGATTAACGGAGAACCTAATAATTTCGACCTCAATAATAGTAAATATGAAATTAAAACTTACCAAAAATCTATCAGCACCAACGGGAGAATGGGCGTACATAATGCCCTTAAACACATAATGCGGAAACTCTCTGATCCCGAAGACTCTCGCCGATCTTCCATTGAAACGAACGTACACTACAGGGTCGTCGTATGGGGGGTAATTAGCCGCTTCTCCTCCACGATCCGCCGTACTCTGTGATGGGAAGTCTGTTCCTCCTGACATGTTGATTGTAATATTGAGAAAAGCGACATAAGTATGAGAAGTAAAAATTTGTTTGAGAACATTGTGTTGCTTTGTCAACAAGCTCGCCTTCCTGAAAAAAATAATATTCGGTGTTAAAGGGGTCCTAGATATCTCAGCCTGTGGCAAAGTCAAGGAAAGGGGCAAGCAGGCCCCTATGGACGTAGAAAATATGCCCCTTGGAAACGCAACTTTTTTACTGGAGGTTATCTCTTGTGGAAAATATTCACCCCTTCCTCCTGGTCACCGATTTATGAACTGAATGTTAAGTTTTTAGAGTTTCGTTGTAGGTAAAAGTTCTTTTTTGTGAAAAGTTTTTCCTGTCCTCCTCCCGGTCATCGATTTTTAGTCCAGTTAGTGTTGAGAAGGGTCTTAGTTTTTAGAGTGCAAGAGGGTCTTTTTTTATCAAGTAGTTTCGCTCCACGATTGCTGTTTGACTGTTGTTTATTGACGCACCTCCTTGTAAATGGCTCTGCTTTTAGTGTTCCCTTTTTTTCTTTAAAAAAACGCCCCTTCTATCTCCATATCGTATGAAACGATTCGCGCTCGTGTCCGAGCTAACGATTTAAAGTGCAGTCAGGAAAGCATCGCTGAGCGAAAAACATAGAAAGAAACGACTCGCGGGGGTAGATTAAAACATAGATCGAGACTGCAGCAATGTAATTTTTTTCCGATGAAGCTTCATTTTGGAGTTATGTTATCATCTTACGAGCCTTATCAATTTTCACTAACCATTTGTTCAGTGCACCGTGGCACACCCTGTGTAGATCCATGTTTGAGGACTTTTCATCTTTACCTACAATTTGAATGCTAAAAAAATGCTCTAGGTCATAGGTTTCCAACGGGGGAGGTACCGCCCCCCAATGGGCGCTGGAACTTTTCATGGGGGCGATAGCGGGTCCAGAATGGGGGGGAGGGCGTTAAGACAGTCAAGGAGAGCGACCGTGGAGTACCTACGTATTTAGGAAATTCATATAATAAAACATTTTGAAAATACCCACTGGTTTCATCTATAATCTATAATATATATAAAATGCAACGTCTCTCTGTCTGTCCGTTAGTGCGCTTATCTCTGGAAAACCACTTATCGATTTACGTACTTTTTTTTTTAAACATACATATGTTCCCTGGCCAGGTTATAGGCTATATTTTATTACGATAGGTAGCATAAGGAATGAGCAGTGACGACAATAGTGAATGAAGTCGGAAAAAAAGTTTGCCGCTAGCGCGTTCCCTTGCAATACACAGCCTAAACCATTAAATATGGAACAATATTATGTAGCAGAGAATATCTGTAATCTATAATATATATAAAATACAATGTCTCTCTGTCTGTCTGTCTGTCCATTAGTGCGTTTATCACGCGAGAAACACTTATCCGATTTACGTGTCTTTTTTTAAATTCATACATATATTCTTTGGCCAGGCTATATAATAATAATAATAATCTATATCTATAATATATATAAAATGCAATGTCTCTCTGTCTGTCCGTTAGTGCGCTTATCCTTCGAGAACCACTTATCCGATTTACGTGATTTTTTAAATTCATACATATAGTCTCTGACTAGGTTATAGATATATATTTATTACATCTACAATATATACAATATATATAAAATGCAACGTATCACTGTTTGTCTGTCTGTTAGCGCGCTTATCACTGGAGAACCACTTATCCGCTCTGCTTTTTTTTTAAACATACTAAACCATTAAATATGGAACAATATCATGTAGCAAAGAATATCTATAATATATATAAAATGCAACGTCTCTCTGTCTGTCTGTGTGTCCGTTAGTGCGTTTATCACTGGAGAACTACTTATCCGATTTACGTGCCTTTTTTTAAAACATACATATGTTCTCTGTCCAAGTTATAAGATATATTTTATTACGTTAGGTGATATAAGGAATAAGCAGTGACGATAATAGTGAATCAAGTCGGAGAAAAGTTTGCCGCTAGCGGATTCTCTTGCATTAATGCCTAAAGCATTAAATATGGAACAATATCATGTAGCAAAG
The DNA here is from genome assembly GCA_019049505.1 of Pachyrhynchus sulphureomaculatus. Classification (NCBI taxonomy): domain Eukaryota; kingdom Metazoa; phylum Arthropoda; class Insecta; order Coleoptera; family Curculionidae; genus Pachyrhynchus; species Pachyrhynchus sulphureomaculatus. The sequence continues at coordinate 19,621,114 of CM032446.1, forward strand.
AATATAATATATATAAAATGCAACGTCTCTCTGTCTGTCCGTTAGTGCGCTTATCACCGGAGAACCACTTATCCGATTTACGTGTTTTTATAAATTTATACATATGTTCTATGTAATTCGATATAAGCCTAGATAAGGTGAGATAACGGGATATAAGAATAAATAATGGGAGATAAGCAGAGATAAGTCTAAATAATGGGAATTATGGTGAGATAATGGGAGATAAGGAGAAATAATGGGAGATAAGGAGAAATATTACTAGATAAGTCCAGATAAGCCTAGATAATGGAAATTATGTAGAGATAATGAGAAATAATGGGAGATAAGGGGAAATAATGGCAGATATTTTATTACGTTAAGTAACATAAGGAATAAGCAGTGACGATAGTAGTGAATCAAGTCCACGCGAGAGGAGCCGCGGGAACGGCTAGTGAATAAATATTTTATCTAGTCATCTAAAATTTTTTATCTTATTGTTGTCGCGTAAATAAGCATTAAAAATTTTAAATTAGCATTAGGTATACGTATACCTAATTCGGTTTTTTTTTATCATTCACCTCCCCGCCCGAGTAGGGATTTTACCCTTTTCTATATCCTAAGGATATCGGCAAGGATGTCATAATACCCGTCAACTTGGTCCAAGTGCCGAAACATACATTTTTGTATTTCACAGCACCTTTTAGATAACGCGGTAGTGCTGCCTCGGGCGTTATTGCATTTATGCGAACTACTACCTATGTACGCGGCCAGGCCAAATATACTTAATTTAATAAATAAAGTATACCGACCTGCGGGATTGAACCCTCGACCTTCTGCACAGTAGCAAGATACTATACCACTGAGCCACGGCTGCAACAAGTATTGTGTAGTATTGTCGGTGACAAGTCTTTGCAAGTTGGTAAGCAATGACGCGATTCACGGAATCCAATATGTTTCGGCAAAAATATGGGATCTTGTAATGACTTGTTTACAGAGCAAGTGCACTGGCATCGCAAACAAGCAAAGGCATACAACTAGGAATAAAAATTTAAAGGAATGTTTAAGATCACCACTTATGTTTATTATTGCTGACAATTGTTTCGACACACTGTGTTTTCTTCTGGAGAACGATGTAAATTAACTAACAAAGTATGTTTCAGAATACATAGTTTACCCAATTTCAAGTACTAAATTCATTAACAATAATTTACCTTAATACCTAGAGGAAGTTCAATAAAGGAGACCCTCCCCCATCTAATTGATCGTTGAGTAATCGACCTGAGGATTTTTTTCTGATTAATTTCTACCTGTTCTAAACAATTCAGTAATTTTCCTTTCTTTCCGTTATGCAAAATTTTGAAATCTTCATTGAATGTATGATTTTCCTCTGTTAAATGTTTAGCGTAATGAGATTTGTTATTTTTCATTCTAGAGCTTTGCTTATGTTCGTTTATTCTTTTATAAAAAGGTCTGCCTGTTTGTCCTATATACGTTTTATTGCAAGTGCCACAGCATAATTCGTAAACCCCCGATTTATTTTCTTTTTTTGTTTTACTTTTATTATTTTTAATATGTCGAGATAATGTGTTATTTGTACGGAAAGCGATATTTACATGATTTCTATGGAAAAAATTTTGAATTTTATTAGTTAATTTTCCGGTATAAGTGAGTGTATGAAATTTTTCTTTGTTTAGTTGTTTCTACGGGTACACCAGTCCTATTGCTTTTTTAAATTGTTTTTTCATTAAAATATTATCTACGAAATCGCTCCTATATCCATTGTTTATACTAATTTGTTTTATAGTATTCAATTCTTTCTGAAAATTTTCTTCCGTTAATGGTGTATTTATTAGTCTATGGATGAAACTATTATAAGCCGAGATTTTATGTGTGAACGGGTGGTTAGAATTAGCGTGTATAGTTATATCTGAGTATGTTGGTTTATGGAAGATTTCAAAATCGTGTTTATTCATTTTGTTTGATATTTTTAAATCTAGGAAATTAATCGATTTATTTGTTTCTATTTCTGTTGTAAAAGTAATATTATTATGAAGTTGGTTAATATAATCTAGAAAAAGTTTTAATTGTCGATCTGTGCCTGTAAAGCAAGTCAATATATCATTTACATACTAAATATAGTATTAAAAATAGTAATGAATTGATTGAGTTGCTACTGATGGTGTTCCAGCAATGACTGGGCATCATAAGGGTTTCATAGCACATTTGAAACAAGCAGTACCAAATGTACTCACCGTACACTGTGTTTTTCATCGCCAGCATTTGGTTGCAAAAAATCTGAATGAACGCCTGCACATGTCGTTTCATTACGTTATAAGAGCAGTCAATACGATTAGAAGCAATTCATTGCATGGCAGATTATTTGGCCAACTTTCTAGTGAAAATGATGAAGATTACAATCGTTTGTTGCTGCACACAGAAGTTCGAATCTATTTGACTCATTACTGGACTTCCTCGAAAACAGAGACGAAAAACTGCGCGAAAACCTGATTACTTCCAAAAATGACTTCGCTTATTTGACAGACCTGTTTAAACTATTTAATGAAGTCAATTTACAATTGCAAGATGATGAGTTGGATTTAATTAAAACAAAAAACGTCATAGCTGCTTTTGTGGGAAAACTTCTTCTATTCAAATGAAATCTAGGTTCCCACTTATCAGCAGTCTCTGCAAAACAGGAAGATTAGCTTACTTACTGCCAATACTTGGACGTTCTTCATGCTGATTTTACGGAGCGATTCCAAGATATTTTAAACATGAATATACCGAGTTGGGTTTTAGATCCTTTCGCAAATGTAGATACAGCAGAATCATCAAATTTAAAAGAGGAACTGGTAGAACTCACAACTCACGAAGAACTACAAATAAAATTCAGAAATGGATACCAAGAGTTCTGGCTTCAAAAATCAATACCAGCTCTCTACCCTGGATTGTGAGCAAGAGTACAGAAATTTTTAATCGCTATTCCTTCATCATATTTGGCCGAGTGTGGGTTCAGTGCAGTAGCTAATTTAGTGTCTAAGAAAAGGAACAGACTGCACATCACTGAACGTGGCAATTTGCGACTGATGTTAAGGAAACTGGAACCCGACATTAACAAATTGTTAAAATTCCATTAGCCTCAATCATCTTATTAATTGTTTTATTTCTTATTGATTTTTTACGACATTTGATGGTCGTTTTAATTAATCTCTACTTTGTGATTCTTAATAAATAGCTAGACAGATAGGTATAGGTAATATGCAACAATATTTTAATATATGATATAATCAACTGTTATGGAAGCGGGGGCATTGGAATTTTTTTTATTATAAAGGGGGCAGCCGGTGGTCCAGAAAAGGATGGGAACCTCTGCTCTAGATTTACAAGAAAGAATTAGTACCGGCTGCCAAACGGTAGTTTGTCAATAAAATGAGGAGTGAATTTTAGAAGAGAATAACGACCCCAAACATCAGAGTAAAACGTGTAATTAGTGTAAAAGGGAATTCGGTATCGTCACACTAGATTACCAATCCCAGTCGCTCGATACAAACTCAATCGGGAATGTGTAGTCATACATCAAACAGAAGCTTCGTAGTAAATAGGTATACACAGTGAAGCAGCTGTCACGGCAAATTCGGGCAATTTGAAAATCTTTTCCCCAAGAATACGCGGGCGGAAAATCTCGTCGAAAATAAGCCACGAAGATGCCAGGCGATCATCGACGCTGATGGGACAACTACTGAATCATTAGCATTTTAATGGCAATCCTTTATTGTCGAATGATGTAAAAAAGATTTAAATAAATACATTTTTTAATGAACAATGCGTGACACGTTCTTACTTGACGGACTATACACTGCAAACACATCATCGCCAGTCATTGAAGGTATTAGTCCAAATAAATTAATTTCCAAAAGAGCAGGTAACATAGATTGGCCTTTACGTAACCCTGATTAGAGTCCAATGGATTTTTTCCTGCAAGGACATCTAACAACTAAAAGTCTACTTTAATAATCCTCAACCCCTGGAACAATTTTTAAACATGTCCACCAAGAAATGACCTTATCGCCGGATGGGCGTGCTGAACAAATAAACTATTATGGATGTAATCTTGGGATATTTAAAAGTATATAAAAATATTAACGCTCACCTTATATAATAGAAAAATTCCTAATTTTGTTTTGAATACCACTATACAATAAACAGGTTTTTCGCATTTAAAATTGCTGTAACAGATTATTAGAAACTAAAACATTCGATAAAAAAAAAATCGTACAGGAAATGTCTAAAATAATCACACTTTTACAATGTAAGATCTGCCCACTACTAGCGTCGTTAATAATAAAAAATTTGAATCATTCTTTTCAGAATGATCTGATAAAACAATACAGTAAAGTCCATGTAGCATTCGCCGATTCTTCGATCAGTCGAGCTAGATTTTAAGTTTTTTTCCACAGTTTTCCTGAATTTTCAGAAGAAATATTAATTTTTATGAAGAAACGGCGTTTTTCGCGGAAAAAATCACTCTGTAGATCGTAATTTTCATTTAATCATGACACATTTTTTTTTTAAATGTTCGTTTTTAGTGTTCCGTACGGAACACTTATAAGATCACTTCGGTGTCTGTCCGTCTGTCCGTCTGTCACACCCGATTTTCTCCGAAACAATTTGTCCTAGAAAGTTGAAATTTGGTAGTAATATAGGAATTGATGGCCTCATCAGAGCCATGTAGTTTTGAAAGTTAAATTTTGACTTAAGGGGTTAGTTTTGGGGGGTGAAATCGGAAGTGAAAAAAAAATTTTTTTACTAGGTAATCGAGTATGGTGTCAAATGAAAGCTTGTGAAAACACGAGTACAAAATATGTATATAATGTAATACATTCTTTGTATTATTTTTAAAAAATCGCGAAAAATCGCTGTCCACCCGCCTTATCTCGGAAAGTACTTATCAAAAAATTTTGAAAAAATTCAGGAATATTCTCCACGGGGTGTAGATTGAACGAAAATTATCACGAGTGCATTACCTGTAATAATTTATCTGGTATATAAAAAAACAGAAATTTCAAGGTCATCAATTTTCAGTACAGATTGGAAATAAACTTTGTTGAAAACTTATTTGGGGTGTGTTTTGTGAAGTCACTGATCATTTTATAACACCGTAACATAAATTTTGACTTAAGGGATTCGTTTTGAGGGGTGAAATCGCAAGTGAAAAAAAATTTTTTTACTAGGTCATCGAGTGTGGTGTCAAATGAAAGCTTGTGAAAACACGAGTAAAAAATATATATATAATGTAATACTTGCGCACACTTTTCTTCGTATTACTTTTAAAAAATCGTGAAAAATCGCTGTCCTCTACCTTATCTCGAAAAGTACTGATCAAAAAATTTTGAAAAAATCCTGGTATATTCTCCACGGGGTATAGATTGAACGAAAATTATCATTACCTTTAATAATTTATCTGGTATAGAAAAAAACCAAAATTTCAAGGTCATCAGTTTTCCGTAAAGATTGGAAACAAACTTTGTTGAAAACTCATTTAGGGTGTGTTTTGTGAAGTCACTGATCATTTTATACTACCCTAACAAAATTTTTTATTTTAAAAACAATCAACGTACGGAACACTAATTGTGCAAGTTCAACTTGCACTTGACCGGTTATTTTATTACCAATCGATCGGTCGAGTCGGATTTTTGATTTTTCCCCCGTGTTTTTGAAAATTTTCAGAAAAAATTTATATTTCCATGGAAGTACGGTTGTTCCGCAATTCATTTATAGATGGTTTTTCTTTCATATTCAGGACAGATTTTTCTCAAAAATTAATTATTTTGATGAACAATCAATCTACAGATCTCGGATTATCATGTTTGCCCCAGGTTTTTCAAAAATTGCAAACATCTTTGGCTTTACCCAGAATACAATTAGAGGTAATATCTGCTAGTATCCCTTTGTGTGTGGGTATGTCCGTCTGTGTGTATATGCTGTTTCCTTCTGAATCACAGAATTCTCACTCCATCTCAATTCCATCCCATTTACCCGGTTTAAGTAAATGTTTTGCCTCTGGTAGCAGATCTTGGACTCTTTTATCAGTTATGTGTCTAAATTCCAGAATATAAGGATCGGATGATACGAATAAAAATATACGAATAAAAATCTCATTAAATATTTTCTTTTTCAAGATTATTGGAAAAGTACAAACAATGAAGATGAAATTATATAAAAACAACACTATGTTTTAATTTCCAATATATTAAAATTGTTTCACCATACAATGGCTTCTTCAGAAGTAAATAAGAAAGGAAGATGAAATTTGATAGAAATGAAGACGTTCTAATCTTGCGAAATGAGCAAAGAACTGGGGCGAATTTTGTGGCATGGGAAATTTCAAAATCTAGGTAAAGATTACAAAATCTAATATCAATAGCTTCTTTTCATTTCAAACACTTTAATCACAAATATTAATACAAATAAAGTTGTTCAATATTGACTGTATAAAAAAAGTATTTTTTTGAATATCAAAAAAATCAAAAAAAAATTATATAATAATCTTGAATTAAATTAATGCGAATTTCAGCGAATTCAAATTCAAAATCTTCGCAAAATTATTCAATATTCACTGAAATAATTTAAATTTTGGTTAGCAAGATTTTTTACCAAATTTACCTAAAATTTGCCCAAATTTAATCGAAATTACTTGAATTTGCTCAGTTGCACGGAAAAATTTTCTGATAAATTTAAGTGAATTGATTTAATAAATTAGCGATTTATTTAAATTGCAAATTTTCGTCAATAAATCATTTTTTGACGCGTTAAGTCGTTACCTAATAGTAAATGTTTGACACAAGCCAGCTTAATTTTTTTTTTTTTAAATTTTATCTCCTTAATTTCAAATATTAATAATTCAAAAACAGTTCAATTTAGACATACGGTATGTTAGACAAATAATATCTAGGATTTTTTCTAGTACTCGAAAATAAAATAGTATACAGGGCTTCTATTTAAAAAAAAATTAAGATGCCGTAATTTTTTTGAACTGACATTTTATTGTCAACGTCAGCATGTGTGCAGTATAACACCCTATAATTTTTATTTAAACATTTTTTGATACACTGATTAATGAATGCTGTGGAATTCCCCTTCGCGGACACCCCTCCTACACGGACACCTCCCTTGAACGGACAGTTCCTCATGGTCCCGACCGACTCTCATATAAATGGCATTGTGTTAACTCCCTCTTGGACGGACATTCTCTTGAACCGACGCGGACCCAAAAAAAATGTTCTCTTATCCGGACAAAAAAACAATAAAAAATAAACGCCTTGTCGCATTTTTCTGTGGCGAGTATCGCTGTTGCGTTTCCCAATCGCGCCGCGCGCCAACGTCACTGCCTGCCTTCACTGAGGGACTTCCCCGAGTAAACCGGAGATTTACCGATTACAGTAATACCCCGCTTAGCGCGACCCCGTTACGCGCGGTTTCACTATAACGCGAATTTCAAATTTCGCGCTCATGTAGTCATTAACTTCTCTATGGTCGCGGGGGGATCCCCGCTTTCTCTGAATATTCTCTTTGAAGAATTGGGAATTCCCTGTCCTTCGACTTTGTTCTATGGGGATTTCCTCGTTCGTTTCGTGTGTTCATTTGTTCCGTAATGTTAGTTCGGTCGGCTGGCAGTTTTGTTTTAATATTTATTGGAGATACATACATACATAATTTAACCCTACGTTAAAAATGCCGCCTGTAAAGAAAAAAGAGCGTAAAAGCGTCACTTTGGAATTGAAGATGAAAGTGTTAAGAAGAATGGAAAAATGGAGGCAAAGCAACAATTGTTGGGAGAGATTTTGGACTCTCAGAATCGACTGTGAGAACGATTTATAAAAATCGGGAAAAAATTAAAATCTCCAGCGAAGGTTCAACACCTATAAGTGCAACAAAACTTTCTCGTTCGAGATCATCTATCTTAGAAAGAATGGAGAAATTACTGTCAGTCTGGATCGAAGATTTGAATAAGAAGAACACACCACTAAGTCAAGATCTCATATGCACAAAAGCAAAATCTTTGTATGAGATGCTGAAAACAAAAGAAGGAGAAGGGAGTGCCACTCCGACTTTTGCTGCCAGCAGAGGCTGGTTCCATCGGTTCAAGCAGCGTTCTAATCTTCACAATATCCACATAACAGGCGAGGCGGCCAGCGCGGACATTCAAGCTGCAGCTGAGTTTCCAGACAAGTTTCAAGACTTCGTTAGACGAGAGAAAATTCCTGCTTGTCTCATCTTCAATGTTGATGAGACCGCACTTTACTGGAAAAAAATGCCATCTCGAACATTCATTTCTAAGGAAGAACGTCAAGCCAGTGGTTTCAAAGCTGCGAAAGATCGACTAACACTTCTGCTGGGTGGTAATGCCACTGGTGATTTCAAACTGAAACCTTTACTAGTGTACCATTCAGAAACACCCCGTGCAATGCGAGGCACAGACAAGACAAGTCTACCAGTTGTGTGGCGATCAAACAGAAAGGCGTGGGGTACACGGGAAATTTTTCAAGAATGGTATTCTAATAGTTTTTGCCCATCAGTCAAATCATACTGTGACAGAAATGGGCTTGAACCTAAAGTTATATTACTCTTAGACAATGCCCCAGGACATCCAACCTCACTTGATACGCCCAGAGACTTAAAAGTGTACGTAAAGTTCCTTCCACCAAACACTACGTCAATATTACAACCTATGGACCAGGGAGCAATAGCAAACTTCAAAGCTTATTACCATCGCCGCACTTTTAGCCAACTAATTCATGAAACTGACGGGGAAGGAAGACAGTCTATGCGAGAGTGGTGGAAGTCATACAACATTATGAAGTATATTCACAACATAGAAGAGGCTTGGAAGGAAGTTAAAATGAGTTGTATGAATGGGGTGTGGCGTAATCTTTGGCCAGATGTAGTGGAAGCACCTAGAAGAATTGTCCAGATGCAGAGACAAGTACTTGAAGACATTGCTGCAATGATTGAGGGGTCTGAACTTGAAGATGTCACGGTAGAAGATCTCGTAGAACTTGTAGCAACGCACGACGATCCTATTAGCAATGAAGATCTGATCGAGTTACAGAATAATCCTATTTACGATGAGGAAGAACAAGTAGAAGAGAAAGTTTTATCTTCAGGGGAAATACAAAATGCACTTTCAAAAATTTATTCAGGTTTGGACATATTGCAGAGTATAGACAATAATGATGACCGTGTCTTGACCGTGTGTCAAACAATTAAAAACAGTGTTGGGTGTTATGAACGTATTTTACAAGAACGTAAACAAAACGTTACCCAAAAGACAATAGATGTATTTTTCCGTAAAAAATAAGAGTATGTATTGCATAAAGTGTTCTTAGAATTAAAGTGATTGATTAAAATGATTTGTATTTTTTTGTATTAAATTTTGACTATGTTTAATCATAAACCTCGATATACGCGAATTTCAGTTAACGCGATTTTTTTCGGAACGTATCCCTCGCGTAAAGCGGGGTATTACTGTACACTTTTTCAGTACACGCGGGGATTTAATATTAGTCTGACGCCTATCCGAAAAAGAGACACAGTGGGCGACAAATTCATTGTAGGAAATGGCTGCAAATAGAAAAATTCTCACGCTTAAACAAAAAATTGAGATTGTTGAAGTTCGCAATAAGGAAAAGTTAAGTGTAAGGGACTTATCCAAGCGTTTTAATATCGGAAAGACACAGGCTGCTGATATAATTAAACATAAGGAAATCCTTTTAAACAAGTGGATCTCGAACAGCAATTTGAATGAAATGAATTATTTTTTTTAGATAAAGTTTTCTGGAATTAGTGCGTGGATCTTCTTTTCATATCAATTCAAAGAATGGATAAAAAGGGTGAGAGTATCAGTAGGCTTCGCGTGGCAAAAATGCAAAAAAATTATCGTTAATGTTTTTTTCAGGTCCGCTAATACGATGCAAAGCAAAAGAAATAGCCGAGTCTCCGGGACATTCTACATTCAGTGCTTCTTCTGGTTGGCTTAATAAATTTAGAATCCGCCACAACATAAGTTTGAAAGCGATTTCAGGAGAAGGAGCTTCGGTTATTGCTAAAGATGTTTCATCATTCTGGGAAAAATGCCCTTCTTTAATTAACGGATATTCACCGAGAGACATCTATAATGCCTTGTATTTTACGGCTCTACCCAACAAAACGCTAACATTAAAAAAAGAAAAATGTATTGGTAGTAAATATCCCAAAGAGAGGTTATGCAATTTTGCATTGTGCAAATATGGCGAGAGAAAAAAGAAAAACTCTTAGTCATTGGTAAGGCAGCAAAACCCAAAGCATATAAAAATATTAACATAAACAATCTGCCTGTAACTTGGAAATATAATAAGAAAGCCTGAATGACAGGAGAAATTATGACAGAGTGCTTGCAAGATCTTGACTGGAAAATGACAAAAGAAAAAGAAACATTTTGTTATTTTTAGACAATGCAGGATTTCATCCAAAAGACGTCCGCTTAAAAAATATAAAAATTTATTACCGAAATCTAATACTAAAACACCTGATAGTAAATATTGAAACTGCTGGTACAGCTTTTGAGTTAATTAAGAAAATTATGCCATTGGATGCAGTTTACTTTGCAAAAACCGCTTGGGAATAAGTAACCAAGAAAACAGTTAAAAATTGCTTCCGTAAAGCGGGATTTAAGCATGAAAATATGAAAAGTGAAGACCTGTTAACTGAGGCTGTTACATCTGATCCAGAAGATGACTTACCACTTAACGTACTTGCAGATATCCTCAAAAATAAGAATTTGTTGGAGTTGACTAATAATGAAAATTTTAATGATTTTTTGAACATAGATGAAAATTTGTATGTTGAAAATCCAGATTCAGATCAAGAAATTGAAAATCCAGTTGAAATACAAGGACTTTCCGAAGATTCTAATGTCGATGAGGTTCCAGTACCAACAGATGCTATCCCAAATTATGGTGAAGCTATTACTCTAACCAAGCAGCTTAAAAGTTTTGCCGAAGATCACGGAGGTGCAGAGTCTTTAGAGCTTCTTTCCAAATTAGAAATACGATTTTTGGACGCCATTTTAAAGAAAAAGAGGAGACAAACAACAATATATGAATTTTTGCGTCATTAAAGTGACCTTTCATTTCATATGTATAACTCTATCCTATTATATTTTATATATGTATATTTAAAGGTAACAAATCCTTGTTTTTCCTTAAGTTTTGAGTTTTTTGTTTTATTTTAAAAATATGTACATACATAAGAATACGTTTTAAATGTCCTAAATTCTTTAATTACAGTTTTCATTAAAAAAATAATTTTTCGTATTTCTTTAAAGCGGACACCCCTCTTGAACGGACACTTTCGGTCGGTCCCGTTGGTATCCGCCCAAGGGAGATTTTACTATATATATATATATATATATATATATATATATATATATATATATATATATATATATATATATATATATATATAGTAAAATCTCCCTTGTTGTATGTTAAAAATAAATACAAATATGTAGTCTACAACAATTCTTTTAAATAAAAATCAATAATATTGTAGTTTAAATATACCATTATTGCATAAAAACTCTTAAGAAACATAAAATTACTAAAAAAAATACAGTGCGTCTAATAATTTGGCCAGGGCCAAGGGAGATTTTACTATATATATATATATATATATATATATATATATATATATATATATATATATATATATATATATATATATATATATATATATATATATATATATATAGTAAAATCTCCCTTGGCCCTGGCCAAATTATTAGACGCACTGTATTTTTTTTTAGTAATTTTATGTTTCTTAAGAGTTTTTATGCAATAATGGTATATTTAAACTACAATATTATTGATTTTTATTTAAAAGAATTGTTGTAGACTACATATTTGTATTTATTTTTAACATATGGCAACACTGTGTTGACATGAACGTAAACAAGTACAAATCTGTATCAGTCGCGATCGGAATCGAGTCAGGTACGGACGTGTTTCTGTGGCTTTATGGACTGTGATTGTTTGTTTAACAGTTTTATACTACTCAGTTATTAGTTTATTTTGTATGCAGTGTTTTAAAAAAGTAATTGGACTATTTTCATTATGGGTAGAAAAGGCGATCTTTCACCACGTAAAAAAGCTGAAGTGAAGGCCCTTGTGATTGCGAAAACATTTACAAACCGAGAAATATCACGAAGATTGGAGGTTTCTGAAGCTAGTGTACGACGCATAAAAAAGAAAATTGAGTCAGGGAAGGAATTAAGCCCGAAAAGAAAGAAAAGATGCGGTAGAAAACCAATTTTCACTCCACGGTCAGAGAGATGTTTGAAGAAAATTTGTGTAGAAAAACAGATTTGCTACCACAAAGATAATAAAATCACAACTCCAGGATGCTAGCGTAAATGCTTCTGAGCGCACTGTTCGAAGAAAATTGAAAGAATTAGATTTTAAGGCAATGAAAGCAAAGCGCCTGAAGTGGGCTAAACAATGGCAAGACAAAGATGTGGACTTCTGGAGATCGGTAAGATACAGCAATTTAATCAATAATTGATACATTATTATCATTTTCAGTTAAATAAAGCAAATAAACATGGAAGTTTATATATTTTTCCTATTTTTGATAGGTCTGCTTCAGTGATGAAAGCACATTCGAAATTTTGCAGAATAAAGCTCAGTATGTGCGTCGTCGTCATGGAGAAAAGTTTCATCCTGATTGTGTCGTCCCGACGGTTAAACATCCCACCAAAGTGATGATTTGGTCAGTCATCAGCGGCAAGGGCACTGGACATCTGTACGTCGTCAAAGGAATAATGAGGCAAGATCAGTACAAAGAAGTATTACAAAATCGGTTGATTTTGTAATACTTCTTTGTACTGAGCTCAGAGAATGGTTTCCAAATGGGGAACCATTCACTTTCATGTAAGATGGAGCTCCTTGCCACACTGCTCGGTCTGTTAAAGCTTTTTTGGCAGAAAAAAATATTCCTCTGTTGGATTGACCCTGATATGAACCCCATTGAAAATGTGTGGGAGCTGATGAAAAGAGAAGTGGCTAAAGATGTGATTACCAACAAAACCCAGCTCCTAGAAAAGATTATTCATGTGTGGAATCATCAAATGCAGGAGACAGTACAATCTTGCATTGATAGCATGCCGCGCAGAATTAAAGCTTTGATAGCGGCTAAAGGTGGCTCAACTAAATATTGACTTTTACTAACATTAATTTCACTTTTCTTTAAAACTCAATAAACTTATGCTTTTCTAAATTAATGCTGTTTTATTTATGTCAAATAAAAAACAAATCAATTTAAAATAATAAAACGGTACAATATCACTCGGTAATTAATATTTTACATGAAATCTTGCAGTGCGTCTAATAATTTGGCCAGGGACTGTATATACATATATATATATATATATATATATATATATATATATATATATATATATATATATATATATATATATACGTACGTATGTATGCATGCGTGTGTGTACAACATGCCTGACAGTTCCAGAAAACCCTGCAGTCCGCTCTCTTCAGATGGGTCCTTCAAAGCCCAATATCTCGGATCCTATTGGTTTTCGCGAGTTTTGCTCATGGAGACTTTTCACCAGGATCATCCGAGTTACTACATACTACCTTTTCAGCCAATTTCACCGTGACCACTTTGCGGGGTCCTTTATCGAGGATTGTGTCTAGTTTATGGACCTACAGTAATGAGTGAAGGAAAGGTTAGAGAATGGTGTCGAGACTTCAAAAATGGCTCCAGCCCCTCAAAGGTGCATGATGAAGAGCGGAGTGGCAGGCCCAGTATCCAGACGGACCAAAAACTGCGAAACAATTTAAGTTTTCAAAACGTGTTTTTTGAGCCTAAAATGTGAATAACTCCGGTTTTATAAGTCGGATCTAGACAAGAAAAAAACCAAACGCTTCGTAAAGAAATTTCCAACAAATTGAAATCAAAAAAAAACAGGCAAAAAAGTGTTTTTTTTTTTTTTATTTTATTGTACACGTCGACTAAGTGAACCGATCGGCTTGAAACTTTTAGCAAATATGCCCGTATGTTATAGTAAAAATACTCTGAAATTTTGGTGCGCAGTGGGCACTATTGAATCTGTTATTTAAAATTTGAATCGCCCGCCATTTTATGCCATTTGATCCAAATGGTTCTTTTTTTAATGTAGGTTTCGACGCCAGTTTTCCAATGCCAGTAAAAAAATTTTTTTTTGAAATCATTTTAACCGTTTAACACAAACAAATAACAACAAATGCGTTTTTGCATCGACGATTGCACTTGAAACGGGGGCTTGGTGGATAACGGTTTAAAGACGACGAGGAACTCAAGACCGCCGTTGTCAACTGGTTCAATTCCCAGGCGGAGAACTTCTATGCAGAGGGATTAAAGAAGTTGGTGCAGCGTTACGAAAAGTGCTTAGCAGTGAACAGCGGGTATGTGGCAAAGTGAAGTAGGTTTGTAGAAACCAAAAACCGTCAGTTAAAACTTTTTCCAACGAATATATATTTTTTTATGACCAAAGGGCCCTTACTTTCGAATATGCCTAGTAAATCTAGGTTTTTAACACTTCAATGGCTTCTTAATTTTTATTAAGATTTATTTATTATTATATACCATAAAAATAAATATATTAAATATTTATTCTCAAATATTTTTGTTAAATTTAAGGATTATGTAAATTAAACCCGGCGTACTTGTATATTAATTGTATTGCATTTTTATTATACAAAAGTAAATATAGTAATTATTGCAAATAATCTGTTATAAAAGGTATGCCTATAAAATAAATTGGTAAGCAATTTCGGTATAAAACAAGAAGTTGGGAAAAATATGTTAGTGTTTGGCCTGGAGTTAAATTTCACACATCTTCTTTTTTCGATTCATTACCTCCAGTATTTTTAGTTGGTCGACTTTTTTAGTTGGATCAACTTCACCACCATTTATTTTTAATGTCAGTGTTGCTGTCATTTTTGTTGGAAATTGGCTCCTCTGAACTATCATCTTCACTTTCTAGAAAAATATTTTTCAATAAATAATAATAATAATAACTTCCGTACGCATAACCGAACCGACGGGGTATATTTCAGGGAGACTCGCTCAGCGCTCTATGGTGCCTCTATCTTAATCCACTCTCAAATACACTAAACAGAACAGATCATGGCTTTAACATCAGATACGAAAATGTGAACCAACATAAAATAAACCACCTCCTATATATGGATGACATAAAACTCTACGCTGCCACAAAAACACAGCTGAAAGAACCCCTCAAAATCAGAGAAATATTCACCTTAGATATCAATATGGAATTTGGTATAAGTAAATGCAAAGTGCTCCATATCAAACAAAGGCCAATGGAAGGGCCACCATGAGACAGAAACCATCAACAACGAAACACTTGATAACATACTCGACAAAGAAACATACAAATATCTAGGCTTCCAACAAAGCACCAAACTCAACCACACTCACATCAAAACAGAGCTCAGAACCGAATTCAAAAACAGGCTCACGAAACTTTTACAACAAACAAAACTCAACTTCAAATATCTTACTAAAGCCAACAACACGTTCGCTATACCTATACTTACATATTCATTTGGTATCATCAAACGGTCACAAACAGACATAGAAAACATTCACATCCTTATACGTTCTCAATTCACCAAATATAGGAAGTTATACCCCAATGCATGCAAAGAAAGACTTATCATCGAGAGGAAGGCAGGAGCAAGAGGAATCAGAGGCATCAGATTACTGCCCACAAAAAAATAAAAGCACTTAGGAAATTCTTTCAAAGCAAGCAAACCAGCCTCCACACAGCAACAGTGAAAGCAAAAACTACACACCTCTCGACTTATCCCGGGCAGACCACCCAGCAGACACAAACAGTCACATCCAATTACAACAGGAAAAAATGAAAACATGGTCAGAAAAAACACTCCACGGAAAACACAGATACCACATAGAACAAGACCATGTAAATAAAAAAGAATCATACACATGGTTACAGGATGGGCAGCTATTCCCTGAAACAGAAGGCTTCTTACTTGCTAACCAGCATAAAGTCGTATTAACCACAAACTACCAAAAGCATATCATGCCACCAGCAGAAAGAAACGATCGAACACATAACAAGCGGATGTAAAATACTAGTCTGAACGGAATACACAGCCAGACATGACTCAGCGGCAAAAGTAGTTCACCAAGCATTAGCCACAACATACAAACCTATCTAATTGACGTAGCTGTCCCCAACGACACAAATATCCAAACGAAATACACAGGAAAAGTGTCCAAATACACAGACCTTGCAACAGAAATAAAAAGGCTATGGAAACAAGAAAAAGTCATCATTGTTCCCCTCATCATATCAACCACAGGCCTTACACCAATAACATTCACACCACACTTAGTACAATTAGGACTCAACACAAACATACACAGAAACATTCAGAAGTCAGTGATTTTGAAAACATATAACATTGCCAGGTTATTCCTTAATACACAATGGTAATAGTGTTTGGCTTGGCTTGGGCCCGTCAGCCAAACATGAAACGGCATTGGCTAAATGTCAGAAAGAAGAACTTTTTTGTATAATAACAATAACTTATAAATAAAATAAAAATTTATATTTTGATCGAACACTTCCTGGGTTACAGAACTTATAGGTACGATTCTACCGGATTTCTCCTGTGTCGAGTAAAGTAATTCTGACGTTTCGCCGATCATCCTGCCGGCTTCTTCGGAGCTTGTTCCGAGAAGTAACTTCTTCAGAATGAAGCAAGAAACTGATTTAATTTCGCTTGCACAGGCCTTTTATATTAGCGGGCCGAGGTGGGGGGAGGACAGGGCTTCACGAATAATCCGTTCACAGATTGGTGAAAAGTCAAAAACAGTGTCACGATTAAGGTTGTAGAGGTGTTTAGATACTTATTATTAAATATTTATATTAAAAAACAAATTTACAAATGAAAAATCCTGTACTGTATATCGTTACACAACTACACTTAGAATACTATTTCCTAAAAATATCGTTATAAATGTGACTCGCTACGTTTCCGACACCCTTCTAAGTAAGCTGTGAAATTATCGATCACTGCTCGGTACGTTATTTCCGTGATCGTTGCCAGATTTTCTTTTAATTATTCCAGGGAGCAAGAATTATTTCTGTAAACTCTAGCTTTACGAGGCTGGTTTGAAAAGTCCGTGCAAAAATAAAATCTACTTATGTGTTTGGGGTAAACCTTTTTTATTTTTCGACATAGTCTCCTTTTAGGCTTATACACTTCGTCCAACGATGTTCTAGTTTGTTGATCCCTTCCGAATAATAGGATTTGTCCAAGTCTGCAAAATATCCATTAGTGTCTGCAATCACCTTCTCGTTTGAATAAAATCTTTGTCCCGCCAGCCATTTCTTCAAATTGGCGAACAAATAGTAGTCCGAGGGAGCCAAGTCTGAAGAATAGGGGGATGTGAAACGAGTTGGAATCCTATTTCCATTAATTTTGCGACCACAACTGCTGAGGTGTGTGCTGGTGCGTTGTCGTGATGGAAAAGGACTTTCTTGTGGGCCAATCGCGGGCGTTTTTCTTGCAGCTCGGTTTTCGAACGGTCCAATAACGATGAATAATATTCACCTGTAATAGTTTTACCCTTTTCCAGATAATCGATGAGGATTATCCCTTGCGAATCCCAAAAGACAGTCGCCATAACCTTTCCGGCCGAAGGAACGGTCTTCGCCTTTTTTGGTGCAGATTCCCCCTTGGTAACCCATTGTTTAGATTGTTGTTTGGTCTCAGGCGTATAGTAATGTATCCATGTTTCATCCACAGTGACGAAACGATGCTTAAAGTCCTCCGGATTCTTCTGGAACAGCTGCAAACCATCCTTGCAACACTTCACACGATTCCGTTTTTGGTCAAGCGTGAGCAATCGCGGCACCCATCTTGCGGATAGCTTTCTCATGTCCAAATGTTTATGCAAAATATTATGTACCCGTTCAGTCGAGATGCCCACAGCACTAGCAATCTCACGCACCTTAACTCTTCTGTCATCCATCACCATATCATGGATTTGGTCAATGATTTCTGGAGTCGTAACCTCCACAGGCCGTCCAGAACGTTCAGCGTCACTTGTGCCCATATGGCCAGTCCGAAAATTTTGAAACCACTTATAAACTGTTCTAATCGAAGGTGCAGAGTCACCATAATGTTTATCAAGCTTCTTTTTAGTCTCCTGAGGCGTTTTGCCTTTCTTAAAGTAATGTTTAATCACCACACGAAATTCTTTTTCGTCCATTTCTTGAAAATCACTCGACTTCCTTGATTCACACGAATGCCAAACACAAAGAAATGGACCAATATGGCTGAAACTTCGTGGGCGTTCATTCAAGAGATGCTACTAACTAAACATGACCTCGATACGCGCCGGTGGTGCCATCTCTCGGACTTTGCACGGACTTTTCAAACCAGCCTCGTAGCATATACCCAGCGAAAACAAATCCATGGACGTCAGATCAGGGCTGAAGCCTTCCCTGGGGGCGGTAGCGGAGAGGCAAATGGGGGGGGGGGGGGGCGTTAGGACAGTCAAGGGAGGCGGCCGTGACGTACCGACCTATTTAGGAAATTAATATAATAAAATACTTGATAACACCTACTGTTTTCATGAATAAATATTTTATCTAGCTATCTAAAATTTTTATCTTATTGTTATCGCGTAAATAAACATTAAAAAATTTAAATTAGCGTTAGGTATACGTATACCTAATTCGATTTACTATAGTTGGTGACAAGTTTTTGCAAGTTGGTAAGTAAAGACGCGATTCATTCAATCAAGCATGTTTCGACAAAAATAGGCGAGCTTGTTATAATTTGTTTACAGAGCAGGTGCACCGGGATCGTAAACAAGCAAAAGCATACAAGTTGATGCGTGCACGAAACCAAATCTATAAAAGGTAGAGATAGCTCTAGGTCCTAGGTCTTATTATTTTTGTGTGCTTCGCTAATAATCCATATTCCTGAGTAAAAGTGATAGAAGTCATTATCGCCATTATTTTTATAACTATCTATAAATCTGTTAAAAAGTTAATTTATTTAAACCGTGGCAAATTTTGTATTTCAAAATGTCTGAACCTAAAAAGAAATGCCGGCAGTACAGGGTGAGTCAACGATAGAGTAAAGTTCATTATCTCATTTGTTTCGGGAATGACGAAAACGTGTTACGATAATTTTAGGGAATGTTAAGGTGCACAGTTTAAAATTATTTTTAAGTATACAGGGTACTTCAAAAAAGTGTGGCCGATATAACATATGTTTTTTTTAAATGGAACATCCGATTTTCTAATTTATTTTTAAATTCTGCGTAAAATTTTATAAATTTTTTATTAATAATGTTATCTACCTAAACCTAGTAACTTTTGTAATATTTCAACTTTTTAAAAATACTAGTTTTCAGTTTTGTAAAAAATTGCCAGTAGTGCCATTGTTTCTGAAGGTGGAATACTCATAATTGGTACGAGAATTTTATAGAGATGAAAAAAAGATAGATGTAAAGAAATTTGAGTTAGATGCTATAGGGTGTCCAAAATAAATTTATACATTTCGACTATTTTAAGTTGAAAAATCTCAATTTTTTAAATGGCACATCCTGTGTATTATTATTTTTTCTGATAGATTGTACAAAACCCACCAACTTTTATTAAGTATGTCATATACCTATTTCTAATAGTTTTCGATTTATTTTGAATTTTTCAATTTTTACCCTTGTTTTACACTTACGTTATTGTGGAAACATAAACAAATAGTTAATAATAATTTTAATATAGTTTAACTTATTTAATAATTAATTATTATGATTTTATAGTGGAGTGCCCAAAGAAGATAGAGCAAAACAAGGCGTATCCATACTAATACACAGAAAACTGAGGAAATTCATCACCACCTGGGAACCGATTAGTGAAAGAATCATAAAGGTGAATCTCAAAATACTAGGTAATAACACAACCTTACTGGGGGTATACGCTGTCAACGACGACGATCTGGCTAATAACAAGGATTCATTTTTTGAACAACTAAATGAGGAAATACGCAAAATTGGAACATCAAGAGAGATATTACTTTTGGGTGATCTAAATGAAAGAATAGGAAGAAAAGAACACGATAAAGTGGTAGGAAAATATGGCGAAGAAGTTACTAACGACAACGGAAGAAGAATTATAGAGATATGTGAACAAAACAACCTTACAATATTAAACGGACACTACCAGCATAGGGATATTCATAAATATACGTGGAGACAAACAACAAGATATTTAAAAAGTATTGTCGACTATATGATAATACGACAGAGATCTAGATTAAACTTCCTAGATGTAAGAGTCCAAAGAGGCGCTTCATGTGACAGCGACCACTACCTTGTGAAAGGAAAGATAACCTCACGAACAACACGGGAAAGCAAACTGGAAGATACGAGTACACAGCACACAACAAGTGAAACAACAATAAGATATAATACAGACAGCTTACAAAATGAAAGTATCAGAAATCTATACAAGAGTAGACTGGACCAAAAGATACAACGGACGGGATTTGTTAATATAGAAGAAGAATATAAGTATATAAAGGAATGCCTACACGCAGCCGCACTGGAAGCATTAGGGTACCAAGAGAAAAGGGAAAAAAAAAAATAAAAACAGCAAAAACCATATTGGTGGGATGAAGAAATTGAATACGAAATTGAAGAAAAACGGAAAAGCTATCACAAATACTTAAGTTCAAAGAGCACAAACGACAAAGTAAAATACAAAGAATCCCAAGCTAAAGTACGCAAAATGATTAGTGACAAAAAGAACAACCAATGGGAAAAGACATGCTCAAGACTCAACACTTATATAGGAGGAAGAAAAAGCACAGAAAGCTGAAGACTTATTAAAAATATGAGAACAGAACGGAAAAGAGAAATCTTCTCCCCAATAACACCAGAAAAATGGAACCAATATTTTACAAATATGCTAACAGAAGATAGACCAGAGTTCAAAAGTACCCAACATTGAAACCCAAATACAGTTATACGAGGATCCCCAATAAGGATAACAACATCAGAAGTTAAAGAAGTATGTAAAACGCTAAAAAATGGTAGAGCTCCAGGACCAGGAAATCCCAGGAGAGATAGAATACGGAACTGAAAAGCTATTTAGCGCTTTGAGGAACTTATTCCAAAGATGCATTAACACATCAGAAGTACCTGAGGAATGGAAAATATCATACATATCAACAATTCATAAAAAAGGGGACAAAAATAATTGCGATAACTATAGGGGAATAACGGTTACAGGATCTATTAGCAGAATATACGGAAAAATACTTAAAAATAGAATAAAAACGGAATACGTGGACGTAGAAGCTGAAGAACAGGTAGGTTTTTAGAGCAGCAGAAGATCCACAATAGACCATCTCTTCTCACTGACACAAATCCTAGAAAAGAAAACCGCATTTGATCAGGAAGTCCATGTCTTGTTTGTTGATTTAAAAAAGGCCTACGACAGCGTGCCCCTAATGAGATTGTGGGAAACACTACAACAGAGTAATGTAAGCACCGAAATAATTAAAGCCGTAAAATCCTTATACCAAGACGCAAGAAGTACTGTGAAAACCAAATATGGTATAACAACAGGGTTCCAGGTCACAAAGGATCTCAAACAGGGCTGCTGTATATCCCCAACGCTATTTAAAATCTATTTGGAGAGTGCACTGAAGAACTGGAAAAGGAAATGCAGCAGTATGGGATTACCACTAATGACGATACTACATTGTACACGCTATCATTCGCAGACGACCGGGTAATAGTCGCTCAGGACATCGATGATATGGAATACATGACACGAAAACTTATGAAGGAATATGAAAAATGGGGCCTAGAAGTCAATATTAAAAAGACCGAGTACATGTGCGTCGGAGGACAACAGCAGGACTTGAAACTGGCCACAGGACACACCATCAAACGCTGTGCCAGTTATAAGTATTTGGGAACGAGAATATCTAGGGACGGAACACTGGAAGAAGCAATATTCGAGAGGAATATCCAAGGAAGAAAAGCGATTGCAATGCTTAATAGTATACTATGGGACAAAAACATAACCATTGAAAATACAGAAATGGATTTCTGGAGACGAGCAGCCAGAAAATCCAGAAAAGACCGCATACCAAACGACACGATAAGACGAGCTTTAGAAATAAAGCACGATATAGTGGACGAAATCAGAACCCAACAGTTGGTATGGTACGGACATGTACAGAGAATGTCACAAGACCGACTACCTAAAAAGATTTTAAATTGGAACCCTCAGGGAAAAAGAAAGCGAGGAAGACGACGCCAAAGCTGGAGAGCAGGAATCAACAAGGAAGTACTAGAGAGAGATCTGGAGGAGGAGGGATGGAGAAACTGGGAGGAGTGGAAATTAGGCATCGGAAGACGTTATAAAACCGATTGATATATATATATATATATATATATATATATATATATATATATATATATATATATATATATATATATATATATTATTATGACGTAATAAATACTCAAAAATATGCCCGTCTACTTGAATACACCTGGTGTTGTAGAGGGATTCACATAAATACGATCTTTAATGTAGACCCACAAAAAGAAGTCTAAAGGTGTTACGTCACATGATCGAGGGGGCCACTGAATGAATCCATCCCTACCGATCCATTTTTGTGGGTAACGATCGTTTAAAAATTCGGTAATGAGCAGGAGCTTGAATTGTTGAATTCACATTTGTTCGCTTTCAAAGTTATCAACTTCTTCAAGAAGCTGGGATAATTCGTTTTGCAAAAAATTTAGATATCTAGGCCCGTTAAGCGGTTTGCGGAAAAAATATTGGTCAATAATTCGAAAATTTAATATTCCACACCATACATTAAACGAGCAATGGTTTTGGTTTTGAACTTCCCGGACCCAACATGGATTAACTGTTGAATAATAATGCATGTTATGGCTGTTGACTGCGAAAAGTAGCTTCGTCAGAAAACATTATTTTGGATAAAAAATTTGGACTGGCCGCTGTTGCTCCATTCATGGTGGTACAAAAGTTTACTCGTCGTTCAAAATCACACACTTAATAAAAGTTGGAGGGTTTTGTAAAATCTATCAGAAAAAATAATAATATACAGAGTGTGCCATTTAAAAAATTTGAGATTTTTCAATTTAAAATAGTCGAAATGCATAAATTTATTCTGAACACCCTGCAGCATCTAACTCACAATTTCTTTACATGTATCTTTTTTTTTCATCTCTAAAAAACGCTCGTACCAATTATGAGTATTCCACCTTGAGAAACAATGGCGGTACTGGCAATTTTTTACAAAACTGAAAACTAGTATTTTTTTAAAGAATTGAAATATTAGAAAAACTACTAGGTTTAGGTATATAACATTATCAATAAAAAAGTTATAAAATTTTACGTAGAATTTAAAAATAAATTAGAAAATAGGATGTTCCATTTAAAAAAACATATGTTATATCGGCCACACTTTTTTGAAGTACCCTGTATACTCAAAAATAATTTTAAACTGTACACCCTTCCCTAAAACTATTGTATTTACCATTTTTTTTACTCTATCGTTGACTCACCCTGTACAGTATTGAGTATTTGAAATATGGATTTACACACTCTCCTACAAATCAATCATTACCTATGTATTTAATTTGCCAAAAAGTTTTTTTCAAATGAAGCCATGATGCCTTCTAGGCTACAAGAGCATGTGAATAAAATGCATGCTGATAAAAAGGACAAAGATTTATTCTATTTTCAAGGACCGGAAAAGATATATTTAAAATAGCCGACTATCTAATCTTTTTGCATCGTCTTCCAAACAAGAAGATGATGGACTACGAGCCTCATAAAATTTCATTGTTAATCGCAAAAGCTGGAAAACCACACACAAATGGCGGGGAATTAATCTTGCCGCAGGCAAAGAACTGTTCTTTATCATAAGGCATGGTCAGATATAATTAGAAAAATTCCTCTGAGTAACAATTCGGTGCAAAGAAGAATAGATGAAATGGCTAAACACGTTGAAATATCGTTATGCGATTACTTAAAGACTTGCATCGCCATCGTCAGCATTTGGTTGCAAAAAATCCGAATGAACGCCTGCATACGTCGCTTCATTACGTTATTGGAGTTGTCAATAAGATTAGAAGGAATTCATTGCATGAGAGATTATTTGGCCAACTTTGAAGGGAAATGGAGGAGATTACAATCGCTAGCTGCTGCAAACAGAAGTTCGTTAGCTCTCAAAAGATATTTGCCTGAATCGTTTTTCCAATTTATTTTACTCAGTATTCTTCCTTGAAAACAGACGAAAAACTGCGGGAAAACCTAATTACATCCAAAAATGACATCGCTTATTTGACAGACCTGTTTAAAATATTTAATGAAGTCAATTTACAATTGCAAGGTGACGAATTGAATTTAATTAAAACGATAACCGGTCAAGTGCAAGTTGAACTTGCGCAATTAGTGTTCCGTACGTTGATTGCTTTTAAAATAAAAAAAATTTGTTACAAATGTATAAAATGATCGGTGACTTCACAAAACGCACCCCAAATGAGTTTTCAACAAAGTTTGTTTCGAATCTTTACTGAAATCTGATGACCTTGAAATTTTTGTTTTTTTTTTTAAATACCAAAAAAATTATTAAAGTTAATGCACTCGTGATAATTTTCATTCAATCTACACCCTGTGGAGAATATTCTGGAATTTTTTCAAAATTTTTTGATAAGTACTTTTCGAGATAAGGCGCGGGACAGCGATTTTTCGCGATTTTTTAAAAATAATACTAAGAAAGGTGCGCGCAAGTATTACATTATATATACATTTTTTACTCGTGTTTTCACAAGCTTTCATTTGACACCACACTCGATGACCAACTAAAAAATTTTTTTTTTTCACTTCCGATTTCACCCCCTCTAAACTAACCCCTTAAGTCAAAATTTAACTCTCAAAACTACATGGCTCTGATGAGGCCATCAATTCCTATATTATTACCAAATTTCAACTTTCTATGTCAAATAGTTTCGGAGAAAATCGGGTGTGACAGACAGACAGACAGACACCGAAGTGATCTTACAAGTGTTCCGTAAGGAACACTAAAAAAGGTCATAGATGCTTTTGTGAGAAAACTTCTGTTTAAACGAAATCTGGATAGAGGTGAATACAGCCATTTTCTCACATTATCAGCAGGAAGATTTACTTACTTATTACCAACACTTGGACGTTCTTCAAGCTGATTTTACGGAGCGATTCCAGGATATTTTAAACATGAATATACCGAGTTGGGTTTTAGATCCTTTCGCAAATGTAGATACAGCAGAATCATCAAATTTAGAAGAGGAACTCGTAGAACTCACAACTAATGAAGAACTAAAAGTTTAATTCAGAAATGGATACCAAGAGTTCTGGCTTCAATAAATCAATACCGGATTGTGAGCAAGAGTACAGAAATTTTTAATTGCTTTACCTTCATCGTATTTGGCTGAGCGTGGGTTCAGTGGAGTAGCTAATTTACTGTCTAAGAAAATGAACAGACTGCACATCACCGAATGTGGCAATTTGTGACTGATGTCAACGAAATTGGAACCCGACGTTAACAAATTGTTAAAACTCCATCAGCCTCAACCACCTTATATTTTTTTTTATTTCTTATTGATTTAGTGTTTATTTTGAAATTTTTAATAAACAATTTTTTACTACATTTGATAGTCGTTTTAATTAATTTCTACTTTGTGATTTTCAATGGATAGATAGACAGATAAAATAGGTTTAGATAATATGCAACAATATTTTAATATTTAGTATAATTAACTATTATGGAAGAGGGGCTTTGGAATTTTTTTCTCATAAAGGGGTGGTGGTCCAGAAAAGGTTGGGAACCTCTGTTCTAGGGCATATTAGGACCGGTTTTTTACATTTCTGCAGCTATTTTTTAATCAGCTGAATTAGAGGCTTCATTTGCAAAGTTTTCGCATAGAAAAGGCGCGATCAATCGCCATTAAATTTTCAGGGACCAAGATTACGCTCTGTGCCCCTACCGTGACCATTCATTGCGTTCGCGCACTAAGCAATAAATACTATAATTTATTTATGGGTCATTTATTCATCTTTTTCTTACCATCTGACTCCTCTTCGGTAATAATCCCCTTTTTGACAAGCTCTGAATAACAATAAGAGTCATCATTCGGTCCGTATGGAATCAGTGGTATATCAAACATCATGGGGAATAACTTCTTGTTTTTTCTATTAGGAACATCTTTTATTTCGAAATATTCTTCCTCAAAGTACTTTGGAAGAAAAAGAACTCCCATCTCGTAAGACCTTAAAGAAAAAAAATTGTAGATCAATTTCGACTGATAGTATTTAGTTTAAAAGTAGTAATATTGCTATTTTTTTACTCTAAGTATTTATAATTTGACCATTCGAGAAGTGGTTGTGTCAATGTGTATTACGTTTGAATTACGTTGGACTTCATTGTAGTTTTCCTGAGATTTTATGTTTCATTTCTTGTATGATAATTAGAAACATTCATCTAACCACAAACGCCTCTGTAATGTTAGTTTAGTTAGTATTTTTATTACTTTGCATTGGGTGGAAACAAGTATATAGTATTACATGGGGAAAAAAGTCACTAGACTTCAGCATAGTTTCCTTCAAAAGTGATACACCTATTCAGAGAGTGCGCGACGCCCACCGGGCACACAGCTTTTTCATATGTAAATATCCATGCAAAATATCGCTCACGCGTTCTGGTGATATCCACGATGTCGGCTATCTTTCACTTTGCGGCCATTTAGAACAATATGGTTTTCCAACCTATCTCTGTGACGTTTAGAAGATCGGTCTTTTCTCAAAAAATGAGATAAGAACGAACGTGACAATTATAGAGGTATCGCCGTTGCCAGCACAATTTGTAAGATCTACGGAATGGTATCAAAGAACAGAATCCAAAATGAGTACCAAGGAACAGGCAGGCTTCAGAGCCGAAAGATCTACGGTGGATCAGCTTTTTGCGTCACCCAAGTTATCGAGGGAAAACTACGCCGTAAACCAAGAACTACATCTGTTACACGTTGACCTTAGAAAGCATGGTATGGTAGTGTCCCAAAAACTACGCCATAAACCAAGAACTACATCTGTTACACGTTGACCTTAGAAAGCATGGTATGGTAGTATCCCACCAAGTAAACTATGGACAGATTGTTTAAAAATGCAGAAACGAAAGTTAAGGTAGAAAACTTAACATTAAAGGTTTCCTCGTCAGCAAGGGTCATAAACAGAGATGTTACATGTCACCTACCTTATTTAAAATATATTCAGAGCAGGCACTAAAAGAAGGGAAACGAAAATATAGTAATAAGGGGGCTACCGCTAGAGAACAACAACCTCTATATATACTTTGCGGACGACAAGCTAGTAATAGCGCAAGAGCATGATGATTTGAAATGTATGACTCGGAAACAGATCGAGGAATATAAAAAGTAGGACTTAGAAGTCAACATAAACAAAACACAATATATGACTATTGGTGGAGTAAGACAAGACTTAAAATTTGAAGACAGACAGCAAATAAAAAAATTGTAGCAAATACCCGTATCTGGGGATGTAACTGGATGACGCTATCAAGTGTAGAAACACTCAGGGACGAAGAGCTATTGCATAACTAAATAGTGTACTGTGGGACTAAAGCATATTAAAAGCAAACGAACATCACATACACTACCGTCAGAAAGTATTTACCCACCTAAATATTTCAATGTAACTGCCAAAATTTAATACCTAATTAAACCCTTTTATTATATTAGGTAAATTTAATTGTTCTTAACAAGTGTACATCATAAAATTGTTTAGATAAACCTTTTTGGTGAAATCACAAATTAAAAACCAGTTAGAACAAATTTACAAGTTTTGCATGTTAATCGTTTTGAGGCGATTTCTGAGAATTCCAGTTGAAGTAAGAGCTCATTTCAAGTTTCTAGGGATTATGGAAATTCCTAGTGACATTTTATTATAAAAACTATGCTATAAATACCATTGTCCTTTTGAAAATTAACCATTCGCAAACAGTACTTTGTCATTGATACAGGCTCAATTGTTTTGTGAAAATGCCAAAAACGAAAGAAGTTTCCGTTGAAAATCGGACTCTGATAATTGCGAGGCATCAAAATGGTCACTCGAGTCAACAAATCGCGAGGGATATGCGGATGCCAAGGAGAACGGTGAACTACATCGTAAAAAACCTTTCTGCGGGACATGGAATTTCAACCAAAAACGTTCAGGAAGGCCTCGAAAAAGACAGAGCTACAACAATGTCCAGCAGACGTAATCGCCATCTAACCGCACCAGAAATCACGGCTCAAGTAAACCTGGAGCGGCCCATCCGCATCAGCGTGATAACCGTGAAGAACAGGTTAGCAGAAGGTGGACTACACAGGAGAGTTGCAATGAGGAAACCACTTTTTAGGCAAGTAAATAAACGTAAACGATTAGAATGGGCCCGAGAACAGGAAAATTGGAAGAACAATGGAATTCCGTCCTTTGGAGCGACGAATCTAAATTTGAAATTTTCGGTTCAAATCGACGAGTTTACGTGCGGCGGTCAGCTGGAGAGAGGATGTTGGAAGTTGCTTACAGTAAAACATAGTGGAGGTTTAGTAATGGTTTGGGGTTGTTTTGACAACGGTAAAGTTGGAAAAATCTTTAGGATAAAAGGAATCATGCGAAAAGAACAGTATCATGACAACGACCCTAAACATTCTGCTAAACAAATTAGAGAACTTTTGGACCGATGAAAATCTGATGACGTCCTGGAAGTGATGACTTGGCCTCCACAATCACTCGACTTGAACCCCATCGAATTGCTCTGGGACCATTTGGACAGGTGTGTTCGAAAACTCAATCCAACATCAGAAAATTACTTGTGGGAACTTTTACAAGCAGAATGGGTTAAAATAACCGAAGAAACTCTGAAGAAACTACTGGATACAATGCCGAAACTCTGTAAAGCGGTAATTAAAAACAAAGGTCACATAGATGAGAAAAATTTTGGAAAATCATGAATATTTTTCTGATTTTCTAGACTGAAAATAATGTAAAAATAAATAATAATCCATCAAAATTAAAAAAAATATATTATCTGGGTTTTTGTTGTCTTGGGACGAAATAACTAGGTGGGCAAATGCTTTCTGATGGTGGTGTATATACATAACACGATTATTAAAAGGTTTTTAACATACGGTAACGATCTATGGCAGCTGAAGATGCCAAAGGAAAAGTCAAAGCTTGAACATGTAACTAACAACAGAATTAGAGATAATGAAAGTGTCCCATAATATAACTGAAGATATAAAAATAAACAATTTAAATTGTACGGACACATGCAAAGAATATCAAAGGAGTGACTCCCGAAACAGATATTAAATTGGACATCACGGGGTAGTTCAAGAAGAAGACGACCACACAAAGAGGGAGGGAATAGGCAGGGAAATCCGAGAAATTTTAAAATAATTGAAGTCTGAAATGTAAAATAGTCTTTACTTTTCTTTAAGGAAAATAAATTTTTGGGATCCACCTCGTCTGAGTTTTAAAAGCTGTTTATAACCACAAAATTGATGAGATAACGAAATGGTGAATGTATAATTAACGTTGGCCTTCAACTTTCTAATCTGTTACTTTTATATGTACTAAATCACTATTAAGATGCTAGTGGTAACATTTATTGGCCAAAACCAATCTAGTGTGTAGTTTCAAGTTTCAATGGTCCTTCGTAGCACTATTTTCATATTGTACTTTTTTACTTAAAAATAATTTGAATGCAGCGTCACCGTAAACGTAAAACACAATAGCGACAGCCCAATTCGGCACCTTTGATCTCAAGGGGTTCGAGCTTCTAATTATCACATGACCTGTCGCCATATTGCTGGTATGATGATCGCTAGTTTTTGAAATATTCATATTCCTTCTTTCAAGAAATATTCTGTTATGTAAAATAAAAATAAAATTTTGCTGATTGAAAGGAAGAAAAAAACAAGAAAAGTTTTTTTTAGAAACTTTTTTTTATCAAGTTCTTATTAAAACAGATATACAATAAATAGGGAAAAAGGCAAAAAATACAAGGAAAAAATACATTTGACTTCAACGCTTTTTATTATTAAATTAAATATCTCATTGTTGAATTTATATTTCTGAACTATTAAAGATATTGTCCGGGGGGAGGTTTATTTTGAGAATATATCTCTGCACACCTTCAGCTTCGCTCGTATAAGGTCAACAATCATGTTCCTTATATTTTAACGAATCATAGTAATCTGAAGAGATTGAAAATAATTATAATTATCATTTTAAGATGAGATAATCTTTCTTCTGAACTTAAAAATGAAGTGAATACACTTTTCACTCCATTTTATCATTAGTTAAATCTAATATAATAATTTCCATACAACTATAATTATGCTCCGAATTCAGAAAAAAAAAGTAGAAATGGAATATCATAAACTAATACTTAACAATTATAACACATCAACTATTTTACAAATAAAATGTATCTCTAATATAAAAACACAATTATCATAATCTTTATATAATTATTGCATAATAGAAATAAATAATTATGAATAAACGACCTTTTAGGATTGTCCGGAAATCTAAAAAAACTAACTCCTTTGGAGACACCAAATATATTTTTACAAGCACTAACCGCACAACAAAAACTTCCTCTTGACACCTTTTTCAAAAACAAATTTCAATATACGCCAACAGAAAATTTTTAGGGACTCTAAGTAAGGTTACAGAAGAAATGGTCCTATTTATTTTCTAACAAGATACATGCAGCAGAGCTGATGAAACTTGACCACTATCTTAACCCATTGATCTGTGTTTAAGTTAGTATCAAATACTTTGTCATTTAAAGTTTCCTTTTGTTATAAATAAATAGATATTATTTAAATAAAAACTTTACTTGAATGACATACCTTACAAAAATCGTACCATCGCGATTTGGAATTGTCCCCCATCCAGATCTCGACAAATTTGAACTTGTCAAAAAATAATACGCCATTTTCTGCCAACATGGAGATACTCGAAAATAACACTTCGAATGGGATATGGCACGGGTTCTTTTGGTTCCATCCGCTATCCACTGACTAAAAATATACAAAATTATTCAGCCTTGGCCAAAAGTATTTGCCACTTAACAAAAACTTAAAAATCTTAAAACTATGTCGGAACAAAACAAAATGAAAGACATATATTAAATTAAACTTATTTTATTATAAAAATCAATATTGGGGGCTGTATATATTCAAGATTTTTTTAAAGTCATCTACCTTGCCATGACAATAATATCTTACAAAAAAATATTGTTCCACTCATTTGCATTTTGCAGTTATCTTCGTATAAATAGGTGAAATCAATTTGAAACATCGGGCAGTGATATAATTTATAAATATTATTTTATGTATAATAAGATAAGAATAAATATATAAGATAATAATAACACAGGGCAACAAAAAAATATTTTTGTTTTGGTGCCTGGGATTTTAGAGCTGATTTTAACTATATTTGGGACGCTAAATCTATACATGCAATCCGTTTTTCTCTATCGGCTCCACTTTTTTAGATACATCAACTTATTTACCAATGTGGTTTTTATTCAGTATATTCATTTATGAGAGTTCTAAAATTATTATATATTCATTAATGTAGGTACAATGGTTTTATTGTCAGTCTGTAATTGAGTAAATTCCAGGTAAATCTATAAATAGTGGAACCATTGCCTATCAGGTACCTGAACTGACCCTTTTAATCACCTAACTCGGGTAAGTCTCGTCAGTTTGTGCGTTCTTACTAATGAGAGTAGATCGAATTCGGCGTGTTATTTTATGTTACCAAAAGAGTGTTTTTGTGTTATTGAACAGAATTAAAATGAGTTCAGGTCCAGTTCAAGAAGAATTTGTGTAAATCAACCTGATGTGTTTTGCTATATATGCGGAGAATACATGTTTCAACAAAACAGACAAACTATTACTGACTTTGTAAAGCGAGCGTATCTTGGATACTTTGGAGTTAAGCTTGGTGATCAGGACAAAACGTGGGCCCCGCATCTCGTATGTAAAACTTGTACAGAGCATTTACGGCAGTGGACTACCGGGAAAAGAAAATGTCTAAAATTCGGCGTACCAATGGTTTGGAGAGAACCAAAAAACCATTTCAATGATTGTTATTTCTGTTTAGTAAATACTAATGGAATCAATCGAAATAAAAGTGGACTTATCCCAATTTAGACTATTTATTGACAGTTCAAAGCGAAGTTTAAAATGTGTCCTTCTACATAATGGGAATAAATATGGTTCAATACCACTAGCTCACTCAACGAAACTGAAAGAAGAATATAATACCATAGCTTTGGTCTTGCAGAAGATAAAGTATTACGAACATGATTTGTGTAGAGTTAAAAACTTTCTTCTTGGGCAGCAAAGTGGTTACACGAAATATCCGTGTTTCTTGTGCCTCTGGGATAGTAGGGACAAAACACACCACTGGGTTAGAAAAGATTGGCCTCAGAGAGAAAACATGGACGTTGGGGAAAAGAATGTCATTAACGACGCTTTGGTTGAAAGAGAAAAAATCATACTTCCTCCGTTACATATAAAGTTGGGCTTAATGAAGCAACTTGTAAAGGCTCTTGATAAGAATGAGTCTTGTTTTGCATATATAGGGGTAAAAATGCATCAGTTGAGCACAGAAAAACTCAAAGCAGGGATATTTGACGGCCCACAAATAAGACAATTAATTAAGGATCCTGCCTTCATAAATTCAATGAATCAAGTTGAACGAGAAGCTTGGACATCATTTGTTGCAGTTGTAGAAAATTTTCTAGGCAAACATAAAGCTCAAAACTATGTTGAAATGGTTAACAAGATGCTTAATAGTTTCAAATCCTTAGGGTGCAATATGAGTATTAAAATACACTATTTACACAGCCACTTAGACCGTTTTCCAGAAAATTTAGGAGACATGAGGGAGGAAACAAGGTGAAAGATTTCACCAAGATATTAAAGTTATGGAGGACCGCTACCAAGGAAGAAGGGACATGCACATGATGGCAGATTACTGCTGGAGTTTAAAAAGGGACTGTTTAAAAAAACATTCAAGAATGTCGCGGAAAAGAAGGTTTCCAAGTGTTGAGTGACTATTTCATTTCTTCAATGTTTTTTTTTTGTTTGTAAGTACGACATAATATTGTATTTTGTATAACTAAAATAAAAATTTCGTATCTACTTTTGTTTACTACACTTACGGATTTGAGTTACAATAATGTAACTTATATTTCTCTAAAATTGTATATCTTAAAAATTTGAGCTCCTAGGTACAAATGAATACGTTATTTGAATTCAGGACATCAAATTGATATAGAATCAGCTCAAAAAACCTCGACACCAAAAACAGCTGTTCCCCTGTGTAATAAGATAAGAAATACACTAAATATTTTTATTACTCAATTTGACATTCTACAAGTGTACCAATTTCTTAAACGCGTAGAAAAATCACTTTCGGGGATTATTACATTTTTTCTCCCACATCACCAAAAAAATATAGTTAATCTGGGGATTGGTGGCCACGATAACTGGCAAAGGACATACGATACTGATATCAAATTTGCGATATTACGAGTACTGATAACTACTTAGCCTGGATCAATTTTTTAAAAACAAATGCTATGAATACTGGTAGTTTGACATGTACTAAATACGTACACAAAGTTTGATGGTCCTGACTTTATTACGTTATTTATAGTAAAATTTTGAAGAAAATATGACCAACAAAAATTGTGAATTTAGTAAAATCGAATATCAATCAGTGGCAAAGTATCTCTTTTTGAAAGGATTATCCGCTAAAGAAACTTACGATGCCATGCTTAATACATTGAAAGAACAATATCCTTCCTAAGCCACTATCAAAAATTGGGTTGTATCTGTATCTACCCGAGAGAATGTTGAAGCTGTGCATGAAATGTTTCTGAAGAATCGACAAATTGGGCCAAAACATATAGAAGAGGATCTGAATATTCTATATAAACGTATTTTTCACATTTTCCATTCCTATTTGGGTACGAGAAAATTATCAGCTAAATGGGTTCCTAAATGTCTAAATGTCGACCAAAATCGACCGAAAGTCTCAACGTCCAAGTTGATTTGTAGCTGTGTTGAAGAGAATTCATCTAACAAACGAATAGTTGAAGGAATGGAAACATGCTACCTAACCTCATCCCACGAGGAGTCGCTTACAAAAATCAGCAGGAAAATTTCTTGCTTGGATATTTCTTACAAATTATTTGGAACACGGTAAAGCATTAACTGGAAATTAATATGTTTCATTATTAACCAAACTTGGCCAAAAAATTGTGGAAAAATGACAAGGAAAAGTGTCTCAAGGGGTGTTGTTTTTGCAGAAAATGCGCCTACTCGCAAATCGCTGTTAGGGTTGCAAAAAATAAACGAATTAGGTGTTCAACTGATTAATCATCTCCAAATTCCTCTGATTTTAGTTCCCTTGGACTACTATCTATTCTCAAAACTAGAAAGAAAACATTTGAAAGAGCACAAATTGTTGTCAAAGACTGGCTTACAAACCAGGACAAACAATTTTTTTCGAAAAGTCTAGAGTTATTTTATAACCGTTGCACTAAGTGAATAAAGTTGAAAAGAGATCCTAAGTTTTTTATTTATCATCATGCATAAATGCAATCATAATATTTTCTAACATAAATATTCCAAAAAGTAAACATCCTCTTCTGGTGAGTGTATTTTTAGCCTGTTGGAATATCGCTTATTTTTAGCCTCTTACTAGATCGTCGATTACTATTTTTAGTTTACGCAGATGTTTGGACTCAGCTTCTCTGATGACAAGTTCTAGCAGGTTTGATGACGTCACGTTTAGACTGCGTCTTCTGTAGAAAAATATTACGTAACTTCTTGTAGATCAGGGGTGCTCAAACTTGAACTGCTGGCGATCTACCTCAATATTGTTAGACTACGATCGATCGACTCTGAGAGGCTGCAAGTAAGTGTGATGCAGGATTGTCGTCTAGGTAGGGTGTATCGTGGCACAGATATTAGTTTTCCGCACAATATGCATTTTTTTAGTCAAGGTAAGTATAGGTCTGCTCTAAAATGTCAATAAAAAAACTCATAATTATTCAAAATTGCGAGTTTATTGGTTCTGACAAAACAAACGAGTTCTAGTGTCTAAACTTAACTAAAGAGTGACTTTGGATGTTTAAGCGTGGCACTGCATGTCCTCAGTATACTTTTCATAAGATGGTACGTAATTACCGAGTGCTAATCGCAAGCAAGATGACATATGTTCGTCAGTTAGTCGATTGCGATATTTTGACTTAATCATCTTCATTTCAGAAAATGCAGACTCGCACAAGTAAGTTGACCCAAACATTGCCGTCAGTTGAAGGGCGATTTGCCTTAGATTCGGATATTTATCTTCAGATATAAAACACCAGAATTTTGTATCAGATGCTGTGGCTTTGAGATGTATATCTGATATAATCTGCACTAACTCATTTTCAACAGAACATGAGTCCATGTTAAACTGACTTGCTATTTCAGTAGCTAATTCCTCAATGTTTTTACACGAAAAAGGATAACTCATAAATGATGTGATATTTGCCAATTTACTGAAATCACAAAAACGTATTTCAAATTGGCGCAAAATATTTGATAATTCTGCCTCATAAATATTATAATTCAACTGAGGAATCCTTGCTTTCAAAGACGGAAAATTTTTTCAGATCCTTTCTTTTCAGTTGATCTATCATAAGTTGCAATTTACTTTTGAATGCGTTTATTGCGCTAATCATCTCAATAATAGTTTTTCCTTTACCTTGAAGCTCCAAATTAATGGTGTTTAAATGCATTGTGATATCTGTCAAAAATGCCAAATCAGTCAGCCATTTTCCGTTTTTCAGCATCTGAGTGTCATCACCTCTTTCGTCCAGAAAAGCTGTTATTTCGGGCAATAATTCTTGAAACCTTTCTAGGAATTTTCCGCGACTCAACCACCTGACGTCCGTGTGAAGAACTAAATCAGTGTGTTCAGCTAACTCATTATCTTCCAACCGCAATTTAAAGAACCGTCGTTGCAAGCTACGTGCACGGATAGAATTTTATTGCAATTCCCATAATCTCCTCCATGTTTAGAACTTTTCAACACAAAACTTGTTGATGTATAATGCAATGGAAGGAGAAAAATGAAGGGAAATCATCATTAGCTCGACACAATGCCACAAAACCGTTTTCGTTTCCAGTCATTGCTGGTGCTCCATCGGTTGTAATGCACACTAGTTTATATATTGGTAGCTTGTAGTTTGTTACAAAATTGAAGAAAAACGTCATATATATCTTCGCCACGGGTCTTTCCTTTCAGAGGAATCATTGTCAAAAACTCTTCCTTAGCCGACATGTCATTGAATACCATTCGAATAAAAATACACAGCTGGGCAGTATCTGTCATATCGGTGGATTTGTCGAACTGTAAAGAAAAGTACGTACATTTCATGATATCATGTTTTAGTTTATCTGCCATGTCCTGACTCATGACTTCAACACGCCTTGTGACAGTCGGACGAGATAACTGAAGTTTTCTAATAGCAGAAATAATCTCTGTATTTTTAAAATCTCCAAATAAAGTCTCACCCGCTTCAATAAATGCTTCCTTCACAACCAATCCATCATCAAATGGTTTCTTGTGTTTCGCCAATATATGAGATATTTTTTAATGACGCGATCGTTGCAGCTTTTTATTGTTTGGCTGGTATTGTGAACACGGTTTGTTCTTTTTTCAAACAAGTTATCAAATCACGTACTTTTCGTTTTCTTAATTCACTCTGTGACGGAAAATCCGTTTCATAGTTTTTATGAACCGTTTTATGATGCCTCTCTAAGTTCCCACCCTTAGGTTTGCAACTGACGCACGGCAAATGAGACAAATGCAGTTATCCTTTACCATACAAAAGAAAAATTCTTCCTCCCAATCGTTATTAAAATGATAAGTTTTACTTTTCTTCGTCGAACTCATTTTGGGACTATTTATTAATAAACTTTGTATCGATGTATCGCCTTCAAGTTACAACTCAGGACTGACTCCTATTCCTGCAGGCGCAACATTTATATCGGCGCGAACGAAGTCTCGAATGTTCCCGTCAAACACGCCGCTCGAAGTTTCTAGAAAAATCAGCGGGAATCAAAAACGCGGCTTTTCTTTGACAAGTACCGCGCGTTCCTTTGATAAAGCCGCCTTTTGCCGCTAGCAGGGGGTTATTACGATAAAAGAAAGTGATGAGGGGGTTATTCTGGCCTAATTGTGGATCGAATAAATTTTAGTAGTTTATTCATTACATTTGTTTTAGTTACCTAAAACAAAATCTGTGAATAGTTCTATATCGGAATTTTTTTCTCGAGATCGACTCAAAAAGCACTCGCGATCGACTTGTCGATCGCGTTCGACCGTTTGAGCACCCATGTTGTAGATGATGTCATTTCTTCAGCCGAAGAAGTTTAAGGTGTCATAGAGAGTACAAGAAGTGGATGGCATGTTCCATCCGAAGCACCATTGGGTCTAGAACCGCTTTTGTATAACTACTTACGTTGAAAAAACAATTTTTGATTTTGAGATTTGCTTGTTCTTTCTATGCTAGGCTAGAAACTTATGAGTGTGCTCTCGTTTGAAGTAGGAATGGAACTTATACCTCTCCAGCGTTATCGTGTTAAGAGAAGGGTGTAGGTACAGAAAATATAGTTGTCGCTACAGAAAGACAAACTCGTGGAATAAAACGTCGCCGCAAAATGAAGCCGACTGGCTACCGCGGCATCATTAGAATATGGCTCGTCAAATTTTTAGAGACGTTGCGCATATTTATCACTATTATTGTTTATATATAATACAAATTCAACTTGCGCGAAGTCTCTAAAAAACTCGACGAGGCGGTAGCCAGCCGGCTGCGTTTTGCGGCAACGTTTTATTCCACGAGTTTGTCTTTCTGTAGTGACAGCTATATTTTCTGTACCTACACCCTTCTTTTAGCGCGATAACGCTAAAGAGAGTACCATTCCTACTTCAAGCGAGGGCGCATTGGTAAGTTTCTAGCCTAGCATAGAAAGAACAAGCAAATCTCAAAATCAAAAATTATTTATTCCACATAAGTAGTTATACAAAAGCGTTTCTGGGCCTAATGGTGCTTCGGATGGAACTATATTTTTTGTGGTGTAAGTCAACAAATTTTATGTAGTTTCAATAGTAATATGAGAATTTTTCTTAGTTGTGACGATAAATTTTTATTAGTTCTGTATTTTTGGGCAATAGCATTTTAAGAATATACAGCCAAATTGTTTTTCATATAAAACATATGCAAACAATGAGGAATATATGTTTAGAGGTCACAGTTAAGCTCAAGCCTCGTAGCCAGTCAGAACACGACTAAAACAGGCCAAAAACAGAAATCGTCAGATATTGCTAGTTTATTAAGGATAATATATTGTGATCGCTGAAAAATTGGAGCAACACTCTGAAAAATGGGAGAATTGGCCCGTTTTTTTGGATTTTTTAGCACATTTTTGCAATTTTATTATAAATTTATGGAAGTTAAATTAAAAATTCAGACAGATTTTGATTCCAGATTAAAAAAAAACGAAAAATTTAAGGGTCTATGGATGTCATTTGAACCTTCTGGTCGAGAGAAATTGGCCGTTTTAGTCGTTTTTTTTTGTCATTTTTTATAATTAAAATTAAATGATTTTTTTCATTTTAGATATATTTTTCACTCCTCATAATACTGATAAGTTTAACCGATTTACGTTTTTTTCTTCTGACGACTTTTTTAAACAACTTATTTTCAGTATACCTTATCTAAAATATCAAAAAATGTTCCTTAGTTCCTAAGCTTTCATTTCAGGTACTTAAGAATTAATTTAAACAATTTAGGCCCGAGAAATTGGCCATTTTAGTCTCAAATTTAATTTATTTTAAGCAAATTTACGATTTCTTTTTTTAAAAATTATTTTTTTCTTGCGTCTTTTAGAAACCTAAGTTATTTTTATTTATTATACACAGGTTACTGTTGAGTGGCTGAGTTAAATTGTTAAATTGGTGATCCAAATCCTCATTGTTACCCTTGTTAGCATAAGTTTCAGCAAGTAATTTGAACTTTTACGAAGAAGTAAACGATAATTTATTACCGATCTATAAGCACAGACTCATTTTTAGTTATTATTAAATAATTTCTTGTACAATTTGTAAATACTTTACTTAATTTCTATTTAATAATTACTACATTTAAAAACATAATTATTCCCCCATTTTATTTTGATAAATTTTGTTTTTATATCTTTAAAACAAAGTAACTAGTCTAATGTTGCTTTATAATTAGATTTTTTAATGCTATTGCTCCTACTTTACTTCGTCTAGTTACTCAGCGACATTCATCCGATCAGAAACGGCGACCTTAGATATATAACTAGATATAGTTCTAGTGCTTTTAAGACCATACTGACTACATAATACATACTAATAGTACACTATAGTAGAGTAGTGACGTTTTACAAAAAATCGAGCGAAAAAAATAGTTCTCTCGTAATAGTCCGATTTTGTAAACAAAAAATTCATTTCCTCTTTTTGTTAAGTAGAAAAAACTCTTAAATAACTGTAAATGTAAATTTTATATGAAGATATAATAACTAAATTATTAAAAATTATAAAGTTACTGCACAAAATAAAAATTTTAATGATACAAGTTTAACTAGCTAAATAAAATAATAAATTATATTTAAATTGATGTAGCATTGTATTTTTTTTTGTTAATATAAATATAACTACTTTTTCAAAACATTATGAAGCCAAATCAAATTAACTTTCATTAAAAAATTCTATGAGATAAAAACATAAAACGGGGTTTTTAATATATCGGTGAAACCTTACTCTCCACCAAGTTTCATCCAAATCGGTGACCCAAATATTCTGGCCTCTCCTTTGAAGACATATGATAATCGTTTTATAACACAGGGCAACAAAAAAATATTTTTGTTTTGGTGCCTGGGATTTTAAAGCTGATTTTAACTATATTTGAGACGCTAAATCTATACATGCAATCCGTTTTTCTCTATCAGCTCTACTTTTTTAGATACATCAACTTATCTACCAATGTGGTTTTTATCCAGCATATTCATTTATGAGAGTTCTAAAATTATTATATATTTATTAATGTAGGTACAATGGTTTTATTGTCAGTCCGTAATTGAGTAAATTCCAGGTAAATCTATAAATAGTGGAACCATTGCCTATCAGGTACCTGAACTGACCCTTTTAATCACCTAACTCGGGTAAGTCTCGTCAGTTTGTGCGTTCTTACTAATGAGAGTAGATCGAATTCGGCGTGTTATTTTATATTAAGAAAAGAGCGTTTTTGTGTTATTGAACAGAATTAAAATGAGTTCAGGTTCCAGTTCAAGAAGAAGTTGTGTAAATCAACCTGATGTGTTTTGCTATATATGCGGAGAATACATGTTTCAACAAAACAGACAAACTATTACTGACTTTGTAAAGCGAGCGTATCTTGGATACTTTGGAGTTAAGCTTGGTGATCAGGACAAAACGTGGGTCCCGCATCTCGTATGTAAAACTTGTACAGAGCATTTACGGCAGTGGACTACCGGGAAAAGAAAATGTCTAAAATTCGGCGTACCAATGGTTTGGAGAGAACCAAAAAACCACTTCAATGATTGTTATTTCTGTTTAGTAAATACTAATGGGATCAATCGAAATAACCGCAGTAAGTGGACTTATCCCAATTTAGACTCGGCAATACGCCCTATCCCGCACTCAGATGAAATACCGATTCCAACATTTCATCAGCTACCACATATCTCTGATGACGAATATTTTCCCTCTGATCGCTCTTCTGATGCTAATAAAAGTTCTGATGCTAATGAAACTAACAGTGACTATGAGGGGACGTCATCAGTTCCTCAACGCTTCAATCAAAATGAATTAAATGATCTCACCAGGGATCTCAATTTATCGAAAAAAGCTTCTGAAGTACTGGCTTTTAGGTTGAACGACAAAAATTTACTGGAACAAGGAACCAAAATTACCTTTTACCGTACAAGAGAAAAAGATCTGCTACCATTCTTTTCTCAAGAAGACAATCTTGTATTTTGTCACGAAATTAAGGGACTCATGAAAGAAATGGGACTTTCTGAATATATTCCAGATGATTGGCGCCTATTTATTGACAGTTCAAAGCGAAGTTTAAAATGTGTCCTTCTACATAATGGGAATAAATATGGTTCAATACCACTAGCTCACTCAACGAAACTGAAAGAAGAATATAATACCATAGCTTTGGTCTAGCAGAAGATAAAGTATTACGAACATCAATGGATGATTTGTGTAGACTTAAAAATGGTAAACTTTCTTCTTGGGCAAAGTGGTTACACGAAATATCCGTGTTTCTTGTGCCTCTGGGATAGTAGGGACAAAACACACCACTGGGTTAGAAAAGATTGGCCTCAGAGAGAAAACATGGACGTTGGGGAAAAGAATGTCATCAACGACGCTTTGGTTGAAAGAGAAAAAATCATACTTCCTCCGTTACATATAAAGTTGGGCTTAATGAAGCAATTTGTAAAGGCTCTTGATAAGAGTGAGTTTTGTTTTGCATATATAGGGGTAAAAATGCATCAGTTGAGCACAGAAAAACTCAAAGCAGGGATATTTGACGGCCCACAAATAAGACAATTAATTAAGGATCCTGCCTTCATAAATTCAATGAATCAAGTTGAACGAGAAGCTTGGACATCATTTGTTGCAGTTGTAGAAAATTTTCTAGGCAAACATAAAGCTCAAAACTATGTTGAAATGGTTAACAAGATGCTTAATAGTTTCAGATCCTTAGGGTGCAATATGAGTATTAAAATACACTATTTACACAGCCACTTAGACCGTTTTCCAGAAAATTTAGGAGACATGAGTGAGGAACAAGGTGAAAGATTTCACCAAGATATTAAAGTTATGGAGGACCGCTACCAAGGAAGATGGGACATGCACATGATTGCAGATTACTGCTGGAGTTTAAAAAGGGACTGTTTAAAAAAACATTCAAGAATGTCGCGGAAAAGAAGCTTTCCAAGTGTTGAGTGACTATTTCATTTCTTCAATGTTTTTTTTTTGTTTGTAAGTACGACATAATATTGTATTTTGTATAACTAAAATAAAAATTTCGTATCTACTTTTGTTTACTACACTTACGGATTTGAGTTACAATAATGTAACTTATATTTCTCTAAAATTCCCCTGTGTAATTAATAAAAATGTTCTTCGTTACGTCAAATATGATAAAATTCAAGAAAAATTAATTTTTTAAAAGTAACTGTAAATTTGAAACAAAAAAAAAAGCATAAAATTGAAAGTAAAGTAGCTACTTTTTTCAGCCTAAAATGGACCAAATGACTTCCTAAACCACTCAACATGTATAATAACCGTCTATAATAATAACTTTTGTTACTGAAAATATCATAAAACTCAAGAAAAAAATCATAAAATAACAAAAAAAAAAACGACAAAAACGGTCAATTTCTCCCGACCAGAAGTTCAAGTGACATCCATAGTTCCTTAAATTTTTCATTTATCTTCCATAAATTTATGATAAGAATGCAAAAAATACGCTAAAAAAACCAAAAACGGGCGAATTTTGAGTATCTCAAAATCGTATTCTGACTGGAGTTTAGGTTGATTAGACGATATCTAGTACGTGTCAGTATAAAGTGGTGTGTAGTGCAGATACTAATGTGCAGGGACTCTACGCTAAGAAAGCCTGTGGTATCAGCGCTGTACCGTATAATTAGCAAACCACAATTCAAAAGGAACAATTCTTAGCTAACGGATGTTGTTAACTCATTCGAGCTAACAACAACTGCAAGCACAAAGGTTTAGACAAAAGTTTGCAGGATTATTTAACAATCGAAATATCTCACCATTTCTTTTTAAGCAACCAAGGTTGCAACTGCTTAACTTTCAACTCGTAAGGACAACATAGAGCACCATCATAACCTAGATAACTATTCCGAGCATTTTCTACAGTTGGAAAAATCAAGTTGAACTGGATCTTACTGGTGCTAGGTAAAGTTGGTAGATAAGGTGATTGTTTATGGCTTCCTAATGCTTTTAAAAAGTGAGTAGTTAACCATTCATGGGGATCCATGCCAATAAGACCTAAAAAAAATTTTCGACATAAAAAGTCAGTTCTGTTCTTACCATGCCTTATACTGAGCAATTTCAAATACATATTGGAAAAAGTGGCTGGTGTTTTTCCTTGGATATCAACAACACAATGTGAAGCCAGGAGTTTAGCTAATAAGTTGGCTTCTTCAACAGATGTTTGGATAGCCATGAAGTCTGTTTTCAATTTTCTGATTTGACATAAAATAAGGTGTAACTAAGTTGAGAATGTGGAATCTTTGGCACAATGACACTACTCAGTATATGTCACCACTACACCAAACACTTTATTTTTGCACTCGACGTGCGTTTCGCTAACCATGTTAGTTTCATCAGAAGCGATGATTGTCTCAGTCAATCATCGCTCCTCGCAACCTCGCTAACATGGTCGAGTGCAAAAATAAAGTGTTTGGTGTAGTGGTGATATATACTGAGTAGAATAAAATAAGGTGTTTGTGGTAAATGCTACAGGTGACTTAAAAGAAGTTTTTGGTTAATAGAAGGGCTAAAATAATAACGTCATTATAAAAAATTTGACAAGCTCTTACCCAGTGCCGAAGTCTGGGCTACTACGCGCCAAGAATCATGTTCTTTTTTTGGTGCAGGAATCGTACAATCACGACTTAGAAGATGTCCTAGAAAATGAAGAAGGCATCCATTTTGTCTTGGTTGGTGGATACCTGGGACACAAAAAATCAGAGCAACTCTAAAATATAAAATATGCCCTTAGTAAATTTCTACTAATTTTATATAATTTATCTTTATTTTATCATCCTTATCTCATCAATTTACATTTATTATTAAATAATTCGGATACCAAAACAGATACAATGTTCTTTAAGTTATTTCTTACGAGTAGACAGTACTCGATGGGAAATGAATTTGAATGAATATTTTTTGAGTTATTAATTAGGCCAATTTCAGAAATACTGTTTTCAGAAAAACGGGTTTTAAGTTGGGAGATTATCTCATCGATTTCGTTGAAATTTTGCACACATCTATATAAACAGTATTATCTTGTACTAGAACCTAAATATTTTTAAAAATCTTTAAAAAAATTTTTGTTTTATGTAAAAATAACTCAAAAATTCAAACCGAGAGTATACCATTTCAAAATTGTTAATTAGATTGTTTGCAAGTCTATGCTTCAAAACAAAGTCTACACAGACCGCTTTAGTCAAATTTATTATGATTCCTATCACACCTCTGGTAGAAGGATTCTATTGCTGAATTTATTTTTGAAGCAGTTTCCCTAGGGTTAATACTGTTACAACTATGTTGGTGTCATCTGCATATATATGCGCTTTACCTTCCTTTATTTACAGTCCCTGGCCAAATTATTAGACGCACTGTATTTTTTTTAGTAATTTTATGTTTCTTAAGAGTTTTTATGCAATAATGGTATATTTAAACTACAATATTATTGATTTTTATTTAAAAGAATTGTTGTAGACTACATATTTGTATTTATTTTTAACATATAGCAACACTGTGTTGATAAAGTGATACATGAACGTAAATAAGTACAAACCTGTATCAGTCGCGATCGGAAT
Organism: Pachyrhynchus sulphureomaculatus; assembly: GCA_019049505.1. Classification (NCBI taxonomy): domain Eukaryota; kingdom Metazoa; phylum Arthropoda; class Insecta; order Coleoptera; family Curculionidae; genus Pachyrhynchus; species Pachyrhynchus sulphureomaculatus. The sequence continues at coordinate 19,666,069 of CM032446.1, forward strand.
CGAGTCAGGTACGGACGTGTTTCTGTGGTTTTATGGACTGTGATTGTTTGTTTAACAGTTTTATACTACTCGGTTATTAGTTTTATTTTGTATGCAGTGTTTTAAAAAAGTAATTGGACTATTTTCATTATGGGTAGAAAAGGCGATCTTTCACCACGTAAAAAAGCTGAAGTGAAGGCCCTTGTTATTGCGAAAACATTTACAAACCGAGAAATATCACGAAGATTGGAGGTTTCTGAAGCTAGTGTACGACGCATAAAAAAGAAAATTGAGTCAGGGAAGGAATTAAGCCCGGAAAGAAAGAAAAGATGCGGTAGAAAACCAATTTTCACTCCACGGTCAGAGAGATGTTTGAAGAACATTTGTGTAGAAAACAGATTTGCTACCACAAAGGTAATAAAATCACAACTCCAGGATGCTAGCGTAAATGCTTCTGAGCGCACTGTTCGAAGAAAATTGAAAAAATTAGATTTTAAGGCCTGTCGCCCCGCCAGGAAGCCCAAGTTAACAGCTGCAATAAAAGCAAAGCGCCTGAAGTGGGCCAAACAATGGCAAGACAAAGATGTGGACTTCTGGAGATCGGTAAGATACAGCAATTTAATCAATAATTGATACATTATTATCATTTTCAGTTAAATAAAGCAAATAAACATGGAAGTTTATATATTTTTCCTATTTTTGACAGGTCTGCTTCAGTGACGAAAGCACATTCGAAATTTTGCAGAATAAAGCTCAGTATGTGCGTCGTCGTCATGGAGAAAAGTTTCATCCTGATTGTGTCGTCCCGACGGTTAAACATCCCACCAAAGTGATGATTTGGTCAGTCATCAGCGGCAAGGGCACTGGACGTCTGTACGTCGTCAAAGGAATAATGAGGCAAGATCAGTACAAAGAAGTATTACAAAATCGGTTGATTCCGCAGCTCAGAGAATGGCTTCCAAATGGGGAACCATTCACTTTCATGCAAGATGGAGCTCCCTGCCACACTGCTCGGTCTGTTAAAGCTTTTTTGGCAGAAAAAAATATCCCTCTGTTGGATTGGCCGGGTATGAACCCCATTGAAAATGTGTTGGAGCTGATGAAAAGAGAAGTGGCTAAAGATGTGATTACCAACAAAACCCAGCTCCTAGAAAAGATTATTCATGTGTGGAATCATCATCCTCAAATGCAGGAGACAGTACAATCTTGCATTGATAGCATGCCGCGCAGAATTAAAGCTTTGATAGCGGCTAAAGGTGGCTCAACTAAATATTGACTTTTACTAACATTAATTTCACTTTCCTTTAAAACTTAATAAACTTATGCTTTTCTAAATTAAAGCTTTTTTATTTATGTCAAATAAATAGGTAATTGATTGGATAATATAAAAATAAAAAACAAATCAATTTAAAATAATAAAACGGTACAATATCACTCGATAATTAATATTTTACATGAAATCTTGCAGTGCGTCTAATAATTTGGCCAGGGACTGTAGTTAGGCAGATCGTTCACATACAGCAGAAATAATAAGGGACCTAAAATTCCTTCTTGTGGGGTTCCCAGCTCAACCATCACCCGTCCTCATCCACTGTTGAAGATAAGTCTCCTCTAAGAATTTCCACTAATCTCTGTCCTGAGTGGTGTTAACCCAATTTCCTGTCACTCTTTTGATGTCATCACCCCATCTTGTTGGTGGTCTACCTCTGTTCCTTTTGTCTTGTCTGGGGCCCCATTCTATTAGTCTTCTACACCAACGGTTATCATCCCCTCGGGCTATATGGCCTGCCCATCTCCATTTAGATTGCGTAATTTTTTGGATAATATCTATTATTTTTGTGCGTTATCTGACAATTATGTTTGTTATTCTATCCTTTTTTATGATACCCAGCATAGCTCTCTCCATTGCCGGTTGCGATACTCTCAGTTTGTTTGCTAACTGTTTGGTTACTATGAGTGTCTCGGCGCCATATGTTATTACCTGCAGAACACATTGTTCATAAACTTTCTTTTTTAAGCACATTGACAAATTACCCTGCAGCGTATCTTTCAGCTTCCCAAAAACCGTCCATCCCAAACCCACACGATGGTGTATCTCACGGATTTGGTTATCTTTTGTAATTCATGACTCACTGACTGTAATTTTGGACGTGCCCCACCTAGCTTTAGTTAAATTTCATATTCATAAACTTGGTTTTCTGAAAATTAATATTTACAGCAATATTTCATGATGTTATTTGCAATTCGATAAGCATTTGTTGGGCATCACCTAGGTTGTCGGCTATTATAACAATATCATCAGCAAAGCACAGGTGATTTACGTATTCGCCATCGATGTTTATGCCTTTTCCATCCCACAGTCATATAAATCTGTCAACACTCCACACACCTTTATTTATAATTTTAATGAGAATAAAACACTAAATTATTAGTAAAATTTCCACTTTTATTGATTTTTTATACTTGACGCTTTAACTTTATCAGAAGTATGGGATTTATTTTGTTATTTGTCACTTCTCAGTATATATTACCACTACACCAAACACTTTATTTTTGCACTCGACGCTCGTTTCGCTAACCATGTTAGCTTCATCAGGAGCGATGATTGACTAAACCTAAACTACAAATCTACTCTATTTATACTTAGCCTAACCTTTAAATTACTCAGGCGGAACTAATGGCATAGGCAAGGCCATCAGTTCCGGTCAAGTAACCAGTAGAGGGGACTATAAGGAATAGGTCTTTATTTAAACTACTTTTACATTTTATAATTTCCATACTTTCGTATGCGTTCAACAATCTCCTATCAGATACATTTTTTATTAATCTTAGATTATCTAATGTTACAGTATGATCAGCTTCAAGGGTATGTTCGGCAATGCTAGACTTTTCTGTTCTGTATTTCAAGTGTCTTAAATGTTCTTTAAATCGTGTTTTAATTGACCTTTTAGTTTGCCCAACATACTTTTTGTCATAATCATTACAACTAATTTCATAAATTCCACTTTTCTCACAATTAGCATTAGCACAACATTATCTTTGGGATTTCCTAAGATATTCCTCAGATTGTCTGATGACTTATAGACTAAGGTAAGGCCTACCTTATTAAATATCTTATTGAGTCCCTTGCTATATTTCGGATTATATGGTATGGAGACATACTTGGTGTTATTTTCTTCGCGTGTAAAAAAGGTGGAATTCTGAATATTAAACCTAAACTTATGTCTATTTATTAGCTTATTTACTAAGTCATCGTCATAACCATTAACTCTAGTTATATTTCTAATACGATTCTTTTCTTTATTAAAGTTTACTCTATTCAGAGGGAAAGTGACCAAACGATGAACTAAAAAATGTAATGAGGCTAATTTATGTTGTTTGCAATGAAATGAATCATTAGGAATATATCTATTTGTTACTGTGTCCTTCCTATAGATATATCTAGAAAAGGCAATTGTCCTTTGTTCTCAACTTCGTAAGTGAATTTAATGGAATCATACCGGCTATTTAATTTAGAAACAAAATCATCAATATTTGCTTTCTTTGTATCAAAAATCGCGAAAATATCATCCACATACCTATACCATACCCTTGGGAAATATTCGAATTCTTGACTGGCTTCGATTTCAAACTTACTCATGAATAAATTGGCTATGAAAGGTGACAAGCAATTACCCATAGCTGTTCCTTCTTTCTGAACATATAACAATCAATTTTATGTTCAGAAAGAAGGAACAGCTATGGGTAATTGCTTGTCACCTTTCATAGCCAATTTATTCATGAGTAAATTTGAAATCGAAGCCAGTCAAGAATTCGAACATTTCCCAAGGGTATGGTATAGGTATGTGGATGATATTTTCGCGATTTTTGATACAAAGAAAGTAAATATTGATGATTTTGTTTCTAAATTAAATAGCCGGTATTATTCCATTAAATTCACTTACGAAGTTGAGAACAAAGGACAATTGCCTTTTCTAGATATTTTAATTATTAAAAATAATAATAGATTAGAATTTGATATCTATAGGAAGGACACAGTAACAGATATATTCCTAATGATTCATTTCATTGCAAACAACATAAATTAGCCTCATTACATTTTTTAGTTCATCGTTTGGTCACTTTCCCTCTGAATAGAGTAAACTTTAATAAAGAAAGGAATCGTATTAGAAATATAACTAGAGTTAATGGTTATGACGATGACTTAGTAAATAAGCTAATAAACAGACATAAGTTTAGGTTTAATATTCAAAATTCCACCTTTTTTACACGCGAAGAAAATAACACCAAGTATGTCTCCATACCATATAATCCGAAATATAGCAAGGGATTCAATAAGGTATTTAATAAGGTAGGCCTCACCTTAGTCTATAAGTCATCAGACAATCTGAGGAATATTTTAGGAAATCCCAAAGATAAGATTCCTAATTGGGAGAAAAGTGGAATTTATGAAATTGTGACAAAAAGTATGTTGGGCAAACTAAAAGGTCAATTAAAACTCGATTTAACACACTTAAAATACAATAGAACAGAAAAGTCTAGCATTGCCGAACATGCCCTTGAAGCTGATCATATTGTAACATTAGATAATCTAAGATTAATAAAAAATGTATCTGTATAGGAGATTGTTGAACGCATATGAAAGTATGGAAATTATAAAATGTAAAAGTAGTTTAAATAAAGACAGAGGGCCTATTCCTTATAGTCTCCTCTACTGGTTACTTGACCGGAACTGATGGCCTTGCCTATGTCATTAGTTCCGCTTGAGTAATTCAAGGGTTAGGCTAAGTATAAATAGGGTAGATTTGTAGTTTAGCTTTAGTCAATCATCGCTCCTGATGAAGCTAACATGGTTAGCGAAACGCGCGTCGAGTGCAAAAATAAAGTGTTTGGTGAAGTGGTGATATATACTGAGTAGTAATGGTATTATAAGTAAATATTTACAGGTAGGTTATAACTAAAGGGTAACAGCTAAACTTAATAATTATACAAATTATTTATTCTTTAAATAAATTCAACAATTGGTCATTTAACAGTGTGTTTGTATTCTTTCTTTTATTGATTTCCAGGGTCTCAAATAAATTTAATTTATGCGATTTGTTCTGAACGTGTAAAATATAGAAATTATTATCAAATACATGATTCTCTTCTATTAAATGTTTGGCATATGAAGAATCAGTTTTACTTTTTAAAAAACTTTTATTATGCTCTGAAATTCTTTGTTCGAATGTTCTACCCGTTTGTCATATCTATGTAGAATTAATTACAAGAACCACAATTAAGTTGGTAAACACCAGATTTATGGTTTTTCAAGGTTTTATCTTTATTGTTCTTGATCTGTTAAGTTGTTATTTGTACTGTATGTGATTGTCACGTTCTGTTTTCTTAGGTATTTAGCGATTTTTTCAGTTGTTGGGCCTACATAGGCTAATAATGTTGCGTAATTGTTATTATTTTTTTTTTATGGGTCTAGCACTCGTGCTGCAGGGAAGTCCCTAAAGCGCTCCAGGAGTGGCATGTGTGCGGAAAAAGCGATTCACGTTGTTCTTGAATTAATAGTTTTTCTTTTAAATATATTAGATTAATTGTTTGTTGTAACTGTTTTTTGTGTAAAATTTTATCTACTGTTAAATGACCAATTGGACTTTGGAAATGCCCCATTGTTGAATTTATCAATGAATAAATAATTTGTATAATTATTAAGTTTAGTTGTTATCCTTTAGTTACAACTTACCTGTAAATATTTACTTATACTATACTTGAAAAATAATTATTTCATTCTATCTCCATACTTCTGAGAAAGCCAATGTTTAGCGAAACGTGTATCAAGTATAAAAAATCAATAAAAGTGGAAATTTTACTAAAAATTTAGTGTTTTACCATATTCTCATTGAATATGAATTTCCATCAAGTAATGGCCAAGTCAGTTAATTATTTATAATTTTCTTTGTGTTATATAAGATAATAGCCAAGCGTCTATTGGGTCTCTTATTCCCAGGGCGTTTAACTTTCAAGACATGAAGTGAGGATTAAGAGTCTTAAACAAGATAAATCGAGGAATATTCCAATACACGGTTTATTTTCATCAAGACTATCATATACAAATGGAATCATTTCTGTACTGTAGATTTTTTTTTACCAAAACCATCCTGGCTCGATGTAATTATATTATATTTTTAGAAATATACTATTAGGTAACGAAAAAATCATTAGGTAGTGAAAAATATTAGTTAGTCTCCGGTCTTCCCTTGTCAAAACGAAATGTTTCATTTAGGCATTTAAACAAACAAAAACTTACTTTACTTGACTAAAATCAGTACTTTTAACTCGATCTATCCATTCCTGAACTGCTGGGATATGCTGATAAGTAAATAAATACATTAACAGTGCATATTTAAATCCAGTTGGTGATTCCCCGGCCATCGCAGAGCTTCCCTCTGGTAATTTTGGACACATAGGACTTATCCATAACCTATAAAAACGGAAAATTTCTATTTCTATAGGCACGATTACTTTCTAACAATATGAGATATCGATCTCAAGTAAATGCTAAAATACTTACTGCTGATTATATATTTCCCAATCGTCACAGAATAGGTTGACTGATCCAATGACAACCCTCAACGAATCATCTTCATACATGAAAAAAGTTAATTTTCTAAAATGAAAAGTAAATATTAAAATGGAACGGAAGCTTCAATTTCGCCGATCGTTAACCAGAACGTAAGGTCCACAGTGTTGCTAAGATTCGACTAGGTTTTTCTCAAACAAATTTAATTAAAAAAAATATTATTACTGTTACTGTTACCTTTTAAAATAATTACTTCGTGACACAACAAATTAATAACACAAGTTTTATATTAGTAAATATTTATTGAAATTTTATTTGCTTCATTGTAAAAACGACGACCATCGAGTGTTAAAAATAAAGTGTAATGTCAATTACTAATAACCGGATTATATACAACACAAAAAGGCTGAAATATGCATGCAAATATCCATAAAAAATGCTTAAAATATGCAAGTAATGAGTGTAAATATGCAACATGAAATAAAACAAAAAGAACAATTTTTTTTATTAAGAAATATTGAATTTGAAAACACGAAATCAACAATCCTCTCTGTTTTTATTAACATTTGTTCTAAATGTCTGGTTGTAAGGTTGTGCCTTTTATCACTCAAAATATTTAGTTATATTAGAATAAATTGATTGGAAACTAAAATACTCGTATCAGCTGTGTGGGATAGTGGAGAAAAAAAAACGTGATGTCACACGCGCTCGGGATTTTTCGGCGTGTCATCGGTAATAAGTTTAAAAATTTATTTTCAATTTGATATAACTTTTTAATTATAACGAAAAAAAAAAATAGTTTTGTTATGAAACATATATATGATCTTTCCATTTATGACAAAAAAAATTTTTGTTCAAAACCCCATTTGTTCAAGTAACCCGCTTTTTCGATTTCGATGGCCTTTCGAATTCTACTGACTATTTATTTGCAGCTTTTAAAATCTATTTACGGACCTGTTGGTTTTGAAAAAGGGCATATGTGATTTGTTTATTTTTGATAGCCCATTTATGCTTTTCGAGTTGTCCGGAAACTAATGTGTTCGCCACAGCTTGGAATGGGGATTCTCCTCTATTTGTAGAAGTTGGTTTCCTGTACACCGTATATTCCAGCTGTCCGCCTTGAGACTTGGTGATGTACCTCTGAGAAAGGCAGCTGGTTGTTTTGTTCTATTTATCAGCTGAATTCAGTTCTTAGACAAATAAAATTTAGATGGTCTAGAAAGTTGTATTTATCGAAGGGCCATACGACGAATACGTCATTGACATATCGAATCCATAGTTTCGGTTTCATGGTTGTCGTCTCCACTGCTTTCCTCTCGAAATAGATCATTAAGATCAAGACAAATTTTTTAACCAGGAACCAGAATATATTCTTCCGAAGGTTTTTGACGCGCTAAATTCGAATCCGAGATTAGAATTCCTCTGGTTGCTCCGATTTTCGAGATATTCTAACCTAAAAGTTTGAAAATCACGGTTTTTCGAGATATTTGAGGTTGTGTTACATTGAAAGATATTTTTTTTATGAAACCATTAATGGGGTCCGAAAGAACTACTCTTCCTCTTTAAAACGCATTTGGATTTGTCTGGATATCTTTTTTTATCTTTGAGAAATGGTATGTTGAATTTAAGTAGTTAAACTTGTTTCTCGATTTTTGGAAAATGAAAGGCATCGAATAAATACAATTCTTCGACGCATGATTTGTTTATTAACCTCAAAATAAGTCTAATTTGAAACATCCTTCACCATAAATTAACAATCGTTACAAGAATTGTATTCATTCGATGCCTTTCATTTTCCAAAAATCGAGAAATAAGTCGAAATACCTAATTTCAACATATGATTTCTCAAAGATGAAAAAAGATATTCCGACAAATCTAAATGCATTTTGAAGAGGAAGAGTAGTTCTTTCGGACCCCATTAATGGTTTGATAAAAAAAAAATTACCGCTCGTTGCAACATAACCTCAAATATGTCGAAAAACCGTGATCAGAGAAATTTTGCCCTCGGATTCAGCGCGTCCAAAACCTTCGAAAAGTATATTCTGGTTTCTGGGTAAAAGGTTTGGCGAAATTTTATCGGCCTGTCTAATCCAATTTTCATGCGGTTCCTTTCGAGAATTAGTAGATCTTTTTACCAAGTTTTCCACTTAATTTTATTATAATTAGTTCATTAGAATGGGAAATATCGAAAAATAACATGCAGTAAAAACAACGTTTTGTCAGCCTTAATAATACATGAAGAAGAGAGCAAAATTATAGGTAACAAGGCACTTCGTTCATGTTCATTATTAATTAAATAATGCACTTCTTGAAGTCTACGTGAGCGGAATCTCGAACCCTTACTAGTAGTCATATAAAATAATTTACTTACGTATGATGACACCCAAGATCCGTTTCTTTCTTTTTTACTTCAATATAGTGGTGGTTAATGTTTGGATACAGTTTTTCCATTGTTTGCTTTTCAGGCCATGGGAAACCAAGACAGCCATGTATTATGGTCATAGGTAGTTTACTGAAATTAGTAATAATAGTCAGGACAAACATATATAACCAATAAAACAAGACTTTTTTCCTGAGCGAAGAATATTGTTCGGAACGACCGCTCGCCTCTAGGCGTGCTGGGTGGGGGTGTCAGGAGTGGAGAGAGTGGACGATTAGTTTTGCCGGACTTAGTGATGTCAAGTATCGGTACTTTCAAGTATTTAGGGTACCCGGTATTAAAAAAGTACCCGTTACATTGTACCACGTACAAAGTACCCATCTCGTCACGTAGTTGCCAATATACTTGCCTACGCTAGTCGGTGGCGTTCGGTACTTCGGTTACACTATTGATCATTACTATTTTTTCTAATTTTAATTTCATTCTAATTTCACCCCCGAAACTAACCCCTTAAGTCAAAATTTAACTTTCAAAACTACACGGCTACGAAGAGGCCATCAATTTCTATATTAGTGCCAAATTTCAACTTTCTATGTCAAATAGTTTCGGAGAAAATCGGATGTGACAGACAGACGGACACCCAAGTCATCTTTATAAGTGTTCCGTACGGAACACTAAATTTTGATGAAGCTCAATATAATGGGCGAAATATCAAAAAAATCGTGTTTTTAAACATAACGTATACCCAAGCATAAACAACCAAGAAAATATATAAGAAAATGGTGTAAATAAAAAAAAAACGGCCAAGTGCAAGTTGGACTTGCACAGTTAGGGCTCCGTACCGTGATTGCTGAACTATTTTATGAAATTCAGTCACATATTCAACTTCAGTACAAGAATTATCAAGAAATATATAAAAAGCGAGACATATTTGTAGTAAAAGTTTAAAACAAAAACGCTTTGATCAAATTATCAAAGGTGATAAGATTTATTCAATTTACACCTTATGAAGAATATTCCAGAATTTCTTTAAAATAGGGTGGGGGACAGTGCGTTTTCACAAGCTTTCATTTGACTCCCCGCACGACGACCTTGCAAAAAATTCTTTATCACTGCCGATTTCACTCCCCAAACCTAACCCCGTAAGTCAAAATTTAACTTTCAAAACTTCACGGCTGTGACTGGGCCAGTAATTCCTATAATTGTGACAAATTTCAACTTTTTATGTTAAATCGTTTCGTAGAAAATCTGGTGTAACAGATAAAGACAGGCAAACGGACACAGACGTGATCCCATAACTGTTCCATATGGACTACTAAAAACAAACGTTTAGCCAAAATATATTTATATATATATATATATATATATATATATATATATATATATATATATATATATATATATATATATATGTATATATATATATATATATATATATATATATATATATATATATATATATATATATATAAAATTCAACGTCTCTCTGTCTGTCTGTCTGTCCGTTAGTGCGCTTATCACTGGAGAACCACTTATCCGACTTACGTACTTTTTTTTTAAAAAACATACATATGTTCTCTGGTCAGGTTATAGGCTATATTTTATTACGATAGGTAGCATAAGGAATGAGCAGTGACGTAAAATATTGAATGAAGTCGGAAAAAAATTTTGCCGCTAGCGCGTTCGTTTGCAATACACAGCCTAAACCATTAAATATGGAACAATATTATGTAGCAGAGAATATCTATAATCTATAATCTACATAAAATGCAATGTCTCTCCGTCTGTCTGTCTGTCCATTAGGGCGTTTATCACGCGAGAACCATTTATCCGATTTACCTGTCTTTTTTTAAATTCATACTTATATTCTTGGGCCAGGTTATATAATAATAATAATAATAATAATCTATATCTATAATATACATAAAATGCAACGTGTCTCTGTCTGTCTGTCTGTCCGTTAGTGCGCTTATCCCTCGAGAACTACTTATCCGATTTACGTGATTTTTTAAATTCATACATATGTTCTCTGACCAGGTTATAGATTTATATTTTATTACATCTATAATATATATAAAATGCAACGTCTCTCTATCTGTCTGTCCGTTAGTGCGCTTATCACTGGAGAACCACTTATCCGATTTACGTACTTTTTTTTAAAAACATACATATGTTCACTGGCCAGGTTATAGGCTATATTTTATTACGATAGGTAGCATAAGGAATGAGCAGTGACGTAAAATAGTGAATGAAGTCGGAAAAAAGTCTGCCGCTAGCGCGTTCTTTTGCGATACACAGCCTAAACCGTCAAATATGGAACAATATTATATAGCAGAGAATATCTATAATCTATAATCTATAATATATATAAAATGCAATGTCTCTCTGTCTGTCGGTCTGTCCATTAGTGGGTTTATCATGCGAGAACCCCTTATCCGATTTACCTGTCTTTTTCAATTCATACATATATTCTTTGGCCAGGTTATATAATATAAAAATAATAATCTATATTTATAACATATATAAAATGCAACATCTCTCTGTCTGTCTGTCTGTCAGTTAGTGCGCTTATCCCTCGAGAACCACTTATCCGATTTACGTGATTTTTTAAATTCATACATATGTTCTCTGACCAGGTTATAGATATATATTTTATCACATCTATAATATATATAAAATGCAACGTATCTCTGTCTGTCTGTCTGTCTGTCCGTTAGTGCGCTTATCACTGGAGAACCACTTATCCGATTTTCGTACTTTTTTTTTTAAACATACATATGTTCTCCGGCCAGGTTATAGGCTATATTTTATTACGATAGGTAGCATAAGGAATGAGCAGTGACGATAATAGTGAATGAAATCGAAAAAAAGTTTGCCGCTAGCGCGTTCTCTTGTAATACACAGTCTAAACCATTAAATATGGAACAATATTATGTAACAGAGAATATCTATAATCTATAATATATATAAAATGCAATGTCTCTTTGTCTGTCAGTCTGTCCATTAGTGCGTTTATCACGTGAGAAACACTTATTCTATTTACATGTCTTTTTTAAATTTATACATATATTCTTTGGCCAAGTTAGATAATAATAATAATCTATATCTATAATATATATAAAATGTCTGTCTGTCTCTCTGTCTGTCTGTCCGTTAGTGCGCTTATCACTGGAGAACCACTTATCCGATTTACGTGCTTTTTTTTTAAACATACGTATGTTCTCTGGCCAGCTTATAGGATATATTTTAATACGTTAGGTGACGTAAGGAATAAGCAGTGACGATAATAGTGAATCAAGTTGGAGTTTGCCGCTAGCGCGTTCTCTTGCAATACACTGCCTAAAGCATTAAATATGGAACAATATCATGTAGCAAAGAATATAATATCTATAAAATGTAACGTCTCTCTGTCTGTCTGTCGGTTAGTGCGCTTATCACTCGAGAACCACTTATCCGATTTACGTGTTTTTATAAATTTATACATATGTTCTATATAATTCGATATAAGCCTAGATAATGGGAGATAAGGTGAGATAATGGGAGATAAGGAGAAATAATGGGAGATAAGTCGAGATAAGCCTCGATAATAGGAGATAAGGTGAGATAATGGGAAATATGTATAAATAATGGGAGATAAGGAGAAATAATGGGAGATAAGGAGAAATAATGGGAGATAAGCAGAGATAAATCTAGATAATGGGAGTTATGGTGAGATAATGGGAGATAAGGAGAAATAATGGGAGATGAGAAATATTGCGAGATAAGTCGAGATAAGCCTAGATAATGGGAAATAAGGTGAGATAATGGGAGATAAGGAGAAATAATGGGAGATAAGGAGAAATAATGGGAGATGAGCAGAGATAAGTCTAGATGATGGAAATTATGTAGAGATAATGGGAGATAAGGAGACATATTGGGAGATAAGAGGAAATAATGGAAGATATTTTATTACGTTGGGTAACATAAGGAATAAGCAGTGACGATAGTAGTAAATCAAGTCCACGTGAGCGGAGCCGCGGGCCCGGCTAGTCTATAATATATATAAAATGCAACGTATCTTTGTCTGTCTGTCTGTTTGTTAGTGAGCTTATCACTGGAGAACCACTTATCCGATTTTCGTACTTTTTTTTTAAAACATGCATATGTTCTCCGGCCAGATTATAGGCTATATTTTATTACGATAGGTAGCATAAGGAATAAGCAGCGACGATAATAGTTAATGAAATCGAAAAAAAAAAAGTTTGCCTGCCTAAAACAACTAAATATGGAACAATATCATGTAGCAAAGGATATCTATAATATATATAAAATGCAACGTCTCTCTGTCTGTCCGTTTGTGCGCTTATCACTGGAGAACCACTTATCCGATTTATGTCCTTTTTTTTAAACATGCTAAACCATTAAATATGGAACAATATCATGGAGCAAAGAATATCTAAAATATATATAAAATGCAACGTCTCTCTGTCTGTCTGTCTGTCTGTCCGTTAGTGCGCTTACCATTGGAGAACCACTTATCCGATTTACGTGCTTTTTTTTAAACATACCTATGTTCTCTGACCAGGTTATAGGATATATTTTATTATGTTAGGTGACATAAGGAATAAGCAGTGACGATAATAGTGAATTAAGTCGGAGAAAAGTTTGCCGCTAGCGCGTTCTCTTGCAATACACTGCCTAAAGCATTAAATATGGAACAATATCATGTAGCAAAGAATATAATATATATATATATATATATATATATATATATATATATATATATATATATATATATATATATATAATATATTAAATGTAAGGTCTCTCTGTCTGTCTGTCTGTCCGTTAGTGCGCTTATCACTCGAGAACCACTTATCTGATTTACCTGTTTTTATAAATTTATACATATATATAATTCGATATAAGCCTAGATAATGGGAGATAAGGTGAGATAATGAGAGATAAGGAGAAATAATGGGAGATAGATAAGTCGAGATAAGCCTTGATAATGGGATATAAGGTGAGACAATGGGAAATAAGTGGGATATAAGAAGAAATATTGCGAGATAAATCGAGATAAGTCTAGATAATGGGAAATAACGTGAGATAAGGAGAAATAATGGGAGATGAGCAAAGATAAGCCTAGATAATGGAAATTATATAGAGATAATGGGAGATAAGGAGAAATAATGGGATATAAGGTGAGACAATGGGAAATAAGTATAATGGGAGATAAGGAGAAATAATGGGAGATAAGCAGAGATAAGTCTAGATAATGGGAGTTATGGTGGGATAATGGGAGATAAGGAGAAATAGTGGGACATAAGGAGAAATATTGCGAATAAGTCGAGATAAGCCTAGGTAATGGGAAATAACGTGAGATAAGGAGAAATAATGGGATATAAGGAGAAATAATGGGAGATGAGCAGAGATAAGTCTAGATAATGGAAATTATGTAGAGAAAATGGGAGATAAGGAGAAATATTGGGAGATAAGGGGAAATAATGGGAGATATTTTATTACGTTAGGTAACATAAGAAATAAGCAGTGACGATAGTAGTGAACCAAGTCCACGCGAGCGGAGCCGCGGGCCCGGCTAGTATATATATATATATATATATATATATATATATATATATATATATATATATATATATATATATATATATATATATATATATACATATATATATATATATATATATATATATATATATATATATATATATATATATATATATAATATATATATATTTATATGTATATATATATATATATATATATATATATATATATATATATATATATATATATTTATATGTATATATATAATATATATATATATATATATATATATATGTATATATATATATATATATATATATATATATATATATATATATATATATATATACACAGTGCCACCTCGATAATCCGGATCTCCATCAAACCGGACAAACATTTCTATTGCATTGTGTACTTTATAATCCGGATTTCATAGTACTAGGTAATCCGGACCTGCGTTTTTAGACATCTACTTAATTTAAGCTACATGGGAAAACTGAAATCGATAGTGAGGGGATTCCCTTAACTTCGAGTCTAATACATCTGGGATTCACACAAACTGTAGGTGCCTTTGATTTGCCAACAACGCATCGCGTGTCGCGTCTAAAGGTTAATGACCTTGTAGTTGTTTGTTTATTGTCACAAGTACAACATACCTACGTTCTATTTTACTTTATGTGGTTCATATAAGAATGTAAACGTTTTTTTTTTACGTATATGTACCTACATATTAAAATGCCTTCTAAAAGAAAACATTTTACACTAACAATAAAACAAAAGTCCGATATATTAGAAAGACTAATTCTTGGTGAAAGCGGAAAAGTGTTGGCAAATGAATACGGAGTAGGAACATCCATAATTTCGGATATAAAAAAGAAGCAAGGGAAAATCAAAAGGTATGTATATATGATGTATTTTAAAGATAATTTTGGACACTCACTATGGACGTGTAATTTCTTTTAGATTTATTTCCAAATATGATTCCCGTCCTGACGTCAGAAAAACCTTACGAAAAGCCGAATATCTAGAAATGGAAACTCGTTTGTATACATGGTTTTGTACGCAACGATCAAGGCACGTCCCAATTTCCTACGAAATTTTATCAGGCAAAGCAAAACAGTTTTACTACTGAAAACTACGGGAATGATAATTTTAGAGCTAGCAGAGGCTGGATTACTAACTTCAGAAAAATACATGGTCTGCGTGCTTTAAAAGTTTGTGGCGAAAAACTATCCAATGATGAAAGTGCTGTTGATCCTTTCCTAACTTTATTCGCAGATAAGATAAAAGAATTAAACCTTGAACCTACTTAAATATACAATGCAGATGGATCAGCTCTGTATTGGAAAATGTTGCCTGAAAAAACGCTGGTTCGTTCTCAGGAAAAGACCGCACCAGGTCAAAAAAAAAACAACACAACATGTTGCAATGCGGATGGATCACAAAATTAAAGTTGTTAGTGATAGAAAAGGCAAAAATCCGAGGGCATTTAAAAATGTGAACATACCTGTTGAGTACAAATCAACTGCCAATGCATGGATGACTACAGCAATTTTCTTAGGCTGGTTTCATCATTCTTTTATTCGTCTAGTCAAAAGTCATTTAAGAAGTCGCAACTTGCCTGAAAGAGCCCTGCTAATCTTTGATAACGCTTTGAGTCATGAAACTATAGAAGAGCTGACTAGTGAGGATGAACAGTTTACAACATTATTTCTTCCACCAAATTGTACTGCACTTTTGCAGCCTACGGACCAGAATGCAATCAGACTGACAAAATTATTTTATCGGAAAAGTCTTTTAGCCCATATTTTACCAAATAATGAAGAGAACCTTGTTAGGTTATTAAAAAGCATTAACCTTAAAGATGCTGTATGTCTACTACGCAATTCATGGGAAAAAGTCTCCCCTGAAGTCCTGAAAAAGTGCTGGTACAAAAGTATGGTTTATGTGGCAGATACCAACCCAGACACTGAATATGATGCTGAAGATCTGATTCCTCTGAGTGAATTGCGGCACAATTTGCTTTCCACGAATGAAGAAATGAAAGGTAAAGCCTGAAATTTTTCTTTTAGTATTTTTTTAGTTAATTCGTAAATATACGTAGATGTTTCAGATATGCTGAATGTTCTCACACGAGAGTGATAATGAAGGTTCAGAGTTAAATACTAATACAAACCAGACTGTTAAGAACACTGTGAAGAATGATGAGGCAGTTAAAAGTTTCAATGAGCATGAGCATGAGATGGGCAGAAGAAAATGATATCCCTCTAAGTGATGTTCTTGTACTTCAAAGATTAAAAGTAATTGCTTTTATGATAAACCAGAGAAGGCTCAAGCAAACAAAAATTACAATTTTTTTACAAAATAAGATAAAACTTGATAAGATAGGCTTCTATTTTAAATATTATTCTATGTATGTACTATTTTTTAGTTTTTTCGTATTAAATGATTCGTTTTTTAATATAAATAATGTCCTGCTTCAGTAACTCGAATTATTTACTACGAATCACCGCGGTTTTAATTGGTCCGGATTATCGAGGTTGCACTGTATATATATATATATATATATATATATATATATATATATATATATATATATGGGACGATCCGCGTCAACCGGATCAGAGCTACGACCAAAATTAGAAGCAACCAAAAAACTTGGCCAAGGGCTCATTTTAAACCTTAGAGCGTCTACTTTCAAATGCCGAGTGCGCCTTTGAAAAATCCAATATGGCGGCGGCCGGTAGCCGGAGAAAAATCAAGTGTCCAGCAAAAAAAGCTTGTAAAAATAAAAATTCGCAACTGTTTGGGTCGTTTTTTGGCTCAAATTGTAGCTGATGGACGCCCCAAGAAATTGAGGTGGTAAGTTGACAAAATCCAACATGGCGGATCCAATATGGCGATCAAAAATCCAATATGGTGGCCGAATTTTCGCAAATGAACCGATTTGCACTAAATTTGGTAAACGGGGGTTTTTAGGGTCGCTGATCACGAATCCAAGGTCTGATTTGCCAAATTCAAGATGGCGGATCCAAGATGGCGGATGAAATTTTCGAAAATCTATCGATTTGTACTAAATTTGTTATACGGGGGTTTTTGGGGTCCCTGATAACGAATCTCTAAAATTCTTAAATTCAAGAAGGTGGACCCAATATGGTGGAAACTGAATAAGGCAATCTACTATACTGGGTCCGCCATCTTGGATTTTGAAAATTGAACTTCTGATTCGTAATCGGCGACCCCAAAAACCCCGTATAAGAAATTTGGTACAAATCGATAGATTAAAATATATATATATATATACATATATATATATATATATATATATATATATATATATATATATATATATATATATATATATATATATATATATATATATATATATATATATTCATATATCTATAATATATATAAAATGCAACGTCTCTCTGTCTGTCTGTCCGTTAGTGACCTTATCACTGGAGAACCACTTATCCGATTTACGTACTTTTTTTTTTAAAACATACTTATGTTCTCTGGCCAGGTTATAGGCTATATTTTATTACGATAGGTAGCATAAGGAATGAGCAGTGACAATAATAGTGAGTGAAGTCGGAAAAAAGTTTGCTGCTAGCGCGTTCCCTTGCAATATACAGCCTAAACCATTAAATATGGAACAATATTATGTAGCAGAGAATATCTTAAATCTATAATCTATAATATATATAAAATGCAATGTCTCTCTGTCTGTCTGTTCATTAGTGCGTTTATCACGCGAGAACCACTTATCCAATTTATGTGTCTTTTTTAAATTCATACATATATTCTTTGGCCAGGTTATATAATAATAATAATAATCTATATCTATAATATATATAAAATGCAGCGTCTCTCTGTCTGTCTGTCTGTCCGTTAGTGCGCTTATCATTGGAGAACCACTTATCTGATTTACGTGCTTTTTTTTTTTAAAACATTCATATGTTCTCTGGCCAGGTTATCTATATATAATATATATAAAATGCAACGTCCCTCTGTCTGTCTGTCCGTTAGTGCGTTACGTATTTTTTTTTTAAAACATACATATGTTCTCTGGCCAGGTTATAGGATATATTTTATTGCGTTAGGTAACATAAAGAATAAGCAGTGACGATAATAGTGAATCAAGTCGGAAGAAAGGCTACCGTTAGCGTGTTCTCTTACAATATACTGCCTAAACCATTAAATATGGAACAATATCATGTTGCAAAGAATACAATATATATATATATATATATATATATATATATATATATATATATATATATATATATATATATATATATATAATGCAACGTCTCTCTGTCTGTCCGTTAGTGCGCTTATCACTTGAGAACCACTTATTCCATTTACGTGTTTTTATAAATTTATACATATATGTTCTATATAATTCGATATAAGCCTAGATAATGGGAGATAAGGTGAGATAATGGGAGATAAGTATAAATAATGGGAGATAAGCAGAGATAAGTCTAGGTAAGGTAAGTTATGGTGAGATAATGGAGGATAAGGAGAAATAATGGGAGATGAGCAGAGATAAGCCTAGATAATGGAAATTATGTAGAGATAATGGGAGATAAGGAGAAATAATGAGAGATAAGTTTAAGTAATGGGAGTTATGGTGAGATAATGGGAGATAAGGAGAAATAATGGGAGATAAGGAAAAATATTGCGAGATAAGTCGAGATAAGCCTAGATAATGGGAGATAAGGTGGGATAATTGGGGGATAAGTATAAATAATGGGAGATAAGGAGGAGAAATAATGGGAAATAAGCAGAGATAAGTCTAGGTAATGGGAGTTATGGTGAGATAATGGGAGATAAGGAGAAATAATGGAAGATAAGGAAAAAAATGGGAGATAAGGAGAAATATTGCGAGATAAGTCGAGATAAACCTAGATAATGGGAGATAAGGTGAAATAATGGGAGATAAGGAGAAATAATGGGAGATGAGCAGAGATAAGCTTAGATAATGGAAATTATGTAGAGATAATGGGAGATAAGGAGAAGTAATAGGAGATAAGGGGAAATAAGGGCAGATATTTTTATTATGTTAGGTAACATAAGGGAATGAGCAGTGGCGATAGTAGTGAATCAAGTCCACGCGAGCGGAGCCGCGAGTACGGCTAGTGTATATATATATATATATATATATATATATATATATATATATATATATATATATATATATATATATATACAGTAAAATCTCCCTTGGGCGGACACTAACGGGACCAACCGAAAGTGTCCGTTCAAGAGGGGTGTCCGCTTAAAAGAAATACAAAAAAATCCTTTTTTAATGAAAACTGTAATTAAAGAATTTGGGACATTTAAAACGCATACTTATGTATACGTGTACATATTTTTAAAATAAACTAAAAACTTAAAACTTAAGAAAAAAACAAAGATTTGCTACCTTTACGTACATATAAAATACAGTAGGATAGAGTTATACATATGAAATGAAAGGTCACTTTAATGAGGCAAAAATTCATATATTGTTGTTTGTCTCCTCTGTTTCTTTAAAATGGCGTATTTCTAATTTGAAAAGAAGCTCTAAAAACTCTGCGTCTTCCCAAGCGGTTTTTGCAAAGTAAACTGCATCCAATGGCATAATTTTCTTAATTAACTCAAAAGCTGTACCAGCGGTTTCAATGTTTACTAGCATCATGCTTTAGTATTAGAATTCGGTATTAAATTTAAAATTTTTTTAGAATTCCCTGGTCAAGTGGTTGACAAGCTGATGTACAGTTAGAGGGGGCAGAAACAAGGTTTTTATATTTTTTAAGCGGACATCTTTTGGATGAGATTCTGCATCGTCTAAAAATAACAAAATGTTTCATTTTTTCTTTTGTCATTTTCGAATCAAGATCTTGCAACCACTCTGTCATAATTTCTCCTGTCATCCAAGCTTTCTTATTATATTTTTCAAGTTACAGGCAAATTGTTTATGTTAATATTTTTAAATGCTCTGAGTTTAGCTGCCTTACCAATGACTAAGAGTTTTTTCTTTTTCTCCCGCCATATTTGCACAATGCAAAAATGTAAATCTTCCTCTTTGGGATATTTACCACCAACACATTTTTTCTACTCAGTATATATCACCACTACACCAAACACTTTATTTTTGCACTCGACGCGCGTTTCGCTAACCATGTTAGCTTCATCAGGAGCGATGATTGACTAAAGGTAAACTACATATCTACCCTATTTATACTTAGCCTAACCCTAGAATTACTCAAGCGGAACTAATGACATAGGCAAGGCCATCAGTTCCGGTCTAGTAACCAGTAGAGGGGACTATAAGGAATAGGCCCTCTGTCTTTATTTAAACTACTTTTACATTTTATGATTTCCATACTTTCGTATGCGTTCAACAATCTCCTATCAGATACATTTTTTATTAATCTTAGATTATCTAATGTTACAGTATGATCAGCTTCAAGGGCATGTTCGGCAATGCTAGACTTTTCTGTTCTATTGTATCTTAAGTGTGCTAAATGTTCTTTAAATCGTGTTTTAATTGACCTTTTAGTTTGCCCAACATACTTTTTGTCACAATCATTACAACTAATTTCATAAATTCCACTTTTCTCACAATTGGGAATCTTATCTTTGGGATTTCCTAAGATCTTCCTCAGATTGTCTGATGACTTATAGACTAAGGTGAGGCCTACCTTATTAAATACCTTATTGAGTCCCTTGCTATATTTCGGATTATATGGTATGGAGACATACTTGGTGTTATTTTCTTCGCGTGTAAAAAAGGTGGAATTCTGAATATTAGACCTAAATTTATGTCTATTTATTAGCTTATTTACTAAGTCATCGTCATAACCATTAACTCTAGTTATATTTCTAATACGATTCCTTTCTTTATTAAAGTTTACTCTATTCAGAGGGAAAGTGACCAAACGATGAACTAAAAAATGTATTGAGGCTAATTTATGTTGTTTGCAATGAAATGAATCATTAGGAATATATCTATCTGTTATTGTGTCCTTCCTATAGATATCAAATTCTAATCTATTATTATTTTTAATAATTAAAATATCTAGAAAAGGCAATTGTCCTTTGTTCTCAATTTCGTACGTGAATTTAATTGAATCATACCGGCTATTTAATTTAGAAACAAAATAATCAATATTTGCTTTCTTTGTATCAAAAATCGCGAAAATATCATCCACATACCTATACCATACCCTTGGGAAATATTCGAATTCTTGACTGGCTTCGATTTCAAACTTACTCATGAATAAATTGGCTATGAAAGGTGACAAGCAATTACCCATAGCTGTTCCTTCTTTCTGAACATAAAATTGATTGTTATATTGTTATATATGTTCAGAAAGAAGGAACAGCTATGGGTAATTGCTTGTCACCTTTCATAGCCAATTTATTCATGAGTAAGTTTGAAATCGAAGCCAGTCAAGAATTCGAATATTTCCCAAGGGTATGGTATAGGTATGTGGATGATATTTTCGCGATTTTTGATACAAAGAAAGCAAATATTGATGATTTTGTTTCTAAATTAAATAGCCGGTATGATTCAATTAAATTCACGTACGAAATTGAGAACAAAGGACAATTGCCTTTTCTAGATATTTTAATTATTAAAAATAATAATAGATTAGAATTTGATATCTATAGGAAGGACACAATAACAGATAGATATATTCCTAATGATTCATTTCATTGCAAACAACATAAATTAGCCTCAATACATTTTTTAGTTCATCGTTTGGTCACTTTCCCTCTGAATAGAGTAAACTTTAATAAAGAAAGGAATCGTATTAGAAATATAACTAGAGTTAATGGTTATGACGATGACTTAGTAAATAAGCTAATAAATAGACATAAATTTAGGTCTAATATTCAGAATTCCACCTTTTTTACACGCGAAGAAAATAACACCAAGTATGTCTCCATACCATATAATCCGAAATATAGCAAGGGACTCAATAAGGTATTTAATAAGGTAGGCCTCACCTTAGTCTATAAGTCATCAGACAATCTGAGGAAGATCTTAGGAAATCCCAAAGATAAGATTCCCAATTGTGAGAAAAGTGGAATTTATGAAATTAGTTGTAATGATTGTGACAAAAAGTATGTTGGGCAAACTAAAAGGTCAATTAAAACACGATTTAAAGAACATTTAGCACACTTAAGATACAATAGAACAGAAAAGTCTAGCATTGCCGAACATGCCCTTGAAGCTGATCATACTGTAACATTAGATAATCTAAGATTAATAAAAAATGTATCTGATAGGAGATTGTTGAACGCATACGAAAGTATGGAAATCATAAAATGTAAAAGTAGTTTAAATAAAGACAGAGGGCCTATTCCTTATAGTCCCCTCTACTGGTTACTAGACCGGAACTGATGGCCTTGCCTATGTCATTAGTTCCGCTTGAGTAATTCTAGGGTTAGGCTAAGTATAAATAGGGTAGATATGTAGTTTACCTTTAGTCAATCATCGCTCCTGATGAAGCTAACATGGTTAGCGAAACGCGCGTCGAGTGCAAAAATAAAGTGTTTGGCGTAGTGGTGATATATACTGAGTAGTGTCATTGTGCCAAAGATTCCACATTCCCAACTTACATTTTTTAATGTTAGCGTTTTGTTGGGTAGAACCCTAAAATACAGGCCTATCTCATCGGCGTTATAAATGTCACTCGTTGAATATCCCTTGATAAAAGAAGGGCATTTTTTCCGAGAATGATGAAACATCTTCAGCAATAACCGAAGCTCCTTCTCCTGAAATCGCTTTAAAACTTATGTTGTGGCGGATTCTAAATTTATTAAGCCAACCAGAAGAAGCGCTGAATGTAGAATGTCCCAGAGACTAGGCTATTTCTTTTGATTTGCATCGTTTAGCGGACCTGAAAAAAACATTAATAAGTTTTTTGCATTTTTGTCACGACAAGCCTACTGATACTCTCACCTCTTTTATCCATTCTTTGAATTAATATGAAAAGAAAATCAACGCACTAATTCCAGAAAACCTTATCTAAAAAAAAATAAATTCATGTGCATACCTGTCAAAGGAATCCCCTTATGGCGAGCTGCTATAAACCAGTTATAACACAACTTGTCAATTTTGGTACCATCACCAGTCAAAAAGCTTCTTTTTTCATTCAAATTGCTGTTCAACATCCACTTGTTTAGAAGGATTTCTTTATGTTTAATTATATCAGCAGCTTGTGTTTTTCCGATATTAAAACGCTTGGATAAGTCCCTTACACTTAACTTTTTCCTATTATGAACTTCAACAATCACAATTTTTTGTTTAAGCGTGAGAATTTTTCTATTTGGGGCCATTTCTACAATGAATGTGTCGCCCTCTGTGTCTCTTTTTCACAGAGGCGTCAGACTAATAATAAATCTCGGCGTGTACTGAAAAATTGGGATCGGTAAATCCCCGGTTTACTCGGGGAAGTCCCTCATTGAAGGCAGGCAGCGATGTTGGCGCGCGGCGCGATTGGGAAAAATGAGACAAGGCGTTTATTTTTTATTGCTTTTTGTCCAGTTAAGAGAACATTTTTTGTGTCCGCGACCGTTCAAGAGTATGTCCGTCCAAGAGGGAGTTAACACAATGCCAATTATATGAGAGACGGTCGCGACCATGAGAAGCTGTCCGTTCAAGGGAGGTGTCCGTTTAAGAAGGGTGTCCGCGAAAGGGAATTTCACTGTATGTATGTATGTATGTATGTATGTATGTATGTATGTATGTATGTATGTATGTATATATATATATATATATATATATATATATATATATATATATATATATATATATATATATATATATGTATATGTATATATATTAGGGTGACCGCAAAAAATCGATGTCGGAATTTTGTTCGTCTGGACCCAACAAAACGATTCCCCTTTTCAGATATTGAGATAGTCGAAATTTGAGCTCGATTAAACGACGTTAACCCGTGCCGCTCGTCGCTCAAAGTTTGAAAAAATCCAAATTTTTGGCCAAAAAGCTGACATATGGAGCCATAACTCCAGAACGGTAAATAATAGAAACACGCTTAATATCTCAAAAGAAAGCTAATGTTGTTCTTCAAAATTTATATTCTATACATAATTGTTGTTATTTTAAGTCAAACCGAGTTACAACAGCCTTTAGCCCCAAAAACGTGACCTGGTACCAGTAGGAGCCAGTTTGGGAGTATTCTAAGAATTTTACGGGTTTTTACATAATGTGTCTCGGAATTAACATTTTTTTGTTAAAAAGTATTTTGGAACTCAATTTTCAAACATAAATAGCCTTTTGTTCAAATTTAATATTTTATTATATGAGGATTACCTGACTAGTTTTACCAAAGAAAGACCCGTTTGACAGGTAAAAAGGAGGGTGAATCTAATTTCTATTTTAGGGATGGTGATTTTACTTCAGTGTACAACCGACCTTTTATTTATTCAGTTTAGTTTCCAAAGTGCCTTTGAGCTGGTTAGATCGAACAATTATCTAGTGAAGATATTTTAAGACACTGAAGAGGACAGCATCTACCAGGAACTTGAGAGCTTGGAGGAAATGGACATCCCTGAAGAAGCTGCAGAAGATCCAGGACCATCTGAGAGCAAGAGGATGAAAGTTTCATTTGCAAGGGGCGTTAAAGAGATTTTAAACATGAAATTGTCCATTTTATTAGATCGATGTAAGGTATCCGACAGAAATGCCACGAGAATTTTAATAGCTACTCTAGAAGCACTAAACCTTGACCCTCTTGAGTACAAAGTCTCGAAAACTTTATTACATGATAGAAGGCAAATGTTCAGAGAACAATATAATAAAAAAAATTTTGATAAAGTAAACATTCCTGAAAAAGAGCCCGTGGTTGTCCATTGGGACGGTAAACTTTTACCGGGTGTTTTAAAAAATGAACAATGTGAGTGAATAGCTATAGCTATTTCATATGGCGAAAAGGGACAGCTGCTGGGAGTTCCTGTAACAGCAAACAGCTCTGGAGAGGAGCAAGCCGTAGCCGTATATGAATGCCTACATGAATGGGGTCTTCTCAACACCGTCAAGGCGATGTGCTTCGACACTACAGCATCCAACACGGGAAGACTCAAAGGAGCATGCGTCATATTGGAGCAAATGTTAGGAAGAGAATTGTTATACCTAGCTTGCCGTCACAATATCTTGGAAATTCTGTTAAGAGGCGTATTCCACATAAAAATGGGATCAACCACTGGACCTCATCCAGACATTTTCAAGAGATTCCTCACTGCGTGGCCCAAGATAGACAAAGGAAAATACGACACAGGTATCAGTGACAATCTAATACAAAAGCAGCTAACTCCAGAAGCAATTGCAAATGTTACTGCTGAATTCGAGACCAAATTAACTAAGAGCCACCCCAGAGATGACTACAAGGAGCTATTGCAGTTGGTTCTCGTATTTGTTGGATCACTAGACGGCAATGTTGTGGGTTTTAGAACTCCAGGAGCCATTCATCACGCTAGGTGGATGGCAAAGGCTATTTACTGCTTAAAAATGTTCATTTTTCGTCGTCAATTTAAGATGTCTAAAGAAGAAGAAAGTTCTGTGCGTGCCATTTCTGTTTTCCTAGTTAAAATTTATTGTAAAGCTTGGTTCAATGCTCCAAAAGCTCATCTTGCACCAAAGCAAGATTTAGGTATTTTGCATAGTCTGTTAGACTATAAAGAATGTGACAACGACATTGCAGAAATAGCCCTGACCAAATTTTCGAACCATTTGTGGTATTTGAATGCAAAGTTGGTGGGATTATCGTTTTTTGATCCCACCATTACAGACGATGAAAAGTTGTTAATGGCTAATAAATTGCTCAGTAGCACAGATGAACCATCACAGCACGCTAGGGTTGTAAATCCAAAAGTTAGGAAAGAAAACTTAAAAGAGGTAGTTGATGGAGGATTGGTAAATTTACTTACCAAAGAAACGTTTACATTCTTTGACCAATTTAATATAAAAACAGATTTCCTAAGACAACATCCAAACACCTGGCCTCAAAATAATGACTTCCAAGAAGGATTGAAAATTGTCAAAACATTAAAAGTAGTTAATGATATGGCTGAGCGTGGTGTTAAATTAATAACCGACTTTAACGACCTTCTGACAAAAGATGAAGACCAAAAGCAATATGTCCTGCAAGTTGTAAGTAAATGCCGAGCATTATATCCTGACGTTTCAAAAACTACTTTAACAAAAGCTCTAGAATAGATTAGATAACTATGTAAAATTATCAACTCATGTAGGTACTACGTCTGTATCTTTTCTGTGTCTGTTTTGTATGTATTATATACCTAATTTTTATATTTTAAAATAAAAAATGTCATTAGATTTATCAGTATTACTTGTTTTTTTATTATATTTTTACTTTAAACTCAAAAATATACCAAAAAAAAAAAGCAAAATTTATCACTTAACAAAATATACGAAGTATGCTCCTAATGGTACCAGGTCACGTTTTTGGAGCTAAAGGCTGTTGTAACTCGGTTTGACTTAAAATAACAACAATTATGTATATAATATAAATTTTGAAGAACAACATTAGCTTTCTTTTGAGATATTAAGCGTGTTTCTATTATTTACCGTTCTGGAGTTATGGCTCCACGGGTTAACGTCGTTTAATCGAGCTCAAATTTCGGCTATCTCAATATCTGGAAAGGGGAATCGTTTTGTGGGGTCCAGACGAACAAGATTCCGACATTTTTTTTCCCCCTCTATGAGATCCGGTCACTCTAATATATATAGCTAAAAATTATTTTAGCTTTTTTTTACTTACTGTAGGTTTCTTAAGGCATATTGTCCTAAAATCCATTTGATATCAGCCATGAAAGTTACATGGAAAGAGCATTTTAATTTGCCGAAACTTGGGCACAAGAGATCTGCAACAGAATTATTGAAAATATCTAACATTTTTTTAAAGTTTAAAGTCGGATTTTCTTTCTAGTCATTACTTAATAACAACGCAAAATAAGTATTAAGCAAAGGAAAAATGCTAATTTGGTAATATATACAGTATACTAAATCCCAAGATATAAGATCCTGCCTTTTTACTTTTTCAGTGGGACAATAAACGACCCTAATACGGTTTTGTGCATAGTTGCCAGATATTATGATAAACGTATTTTTATTTTACCTGCTTTGTATACCGCCCTCACTTGCACCTGCAATCATATTGGATCTATTTTTACCTATATATTTACTACCTGGCAACCCGGTTTGGAGCCCTTTAAGTATTTGTTAATATAAGTCTAATGGCCACAGGTCCTCATTAAGATTCGAAACATACTTTTTATTATTTTTAGTTTTACTTACGGTTACTAACGGTTCTATTTTAATTATCTGGCGTTCGTGGGAAAATTGCAATAGTGCCTATCGCAAGAGAAAACATTTATCACTTAACGCTAAACAAATAGTGAAAAATGTTAACGACAGTTTGGTAAAAAGAAATTTGAATAAACAAAGTGCTTTGCCAGAAACCCGTGAACTAACAAAAACCCCAATTTCCACGATTAAGGGTATTGTAGGAAAGTCATCACTCACGAACAGGAAAAACGGAAAGATTTTCAAATGCATCATGTAGACGATTGTGAAAAAGACGCCATCAGGAGAAAAATATATTCTATGTATGAAGAGCAGTTGGTGCAGACACTAGACAAAATAAAATTAAGACTGGTGCAGGACGGGACCAATATACATTGTGGCCGATCAACCCTTCACAGAATTCTCTTAAGAATAGGATTCACGTTCAACAAAAGGCAAGTAGTGATGGGGTCACAAAGATTACGAATTTTGCGACATACTTATTTACAAGAAATTAAAAAGTATCGATCAGAGAATTGGCCAATAATTTGCCTTGACGAAACATGGTTCGATACCCATGACACTGTGAAAAAAGAGTGACAGCAGTACGAAATGTCAGACTAACGCACCTTCAAATAAAGATAAACGAATAACCATTTTGCATGCTGGACCTGAAAAGGGTTAGGTTTCAAATTGTCTACTATTATCTGCAAAAAACATAAATCATTCTAGTTTGGTCTATCACGAAGACACGACCGCAGAAATTTTTGAAAATTGGTTTCAAAATTCCCTTTTGCCAAATGTTCCTGAACAGAGTGTTATAGTTATGGACAATGCAAGTTACCATAGTCGCCTACTAAATAAGGTTCCTAATGCAGCAAACATCAAATCGGAAATACAAGAATATATGTTAGAAAATAATATTTATTTTGACTTTAGTTATAAAAAGTGATCTTTTGGAAGTTTTGAAGGACTATAAATTGAAAAAGAAATATGTTTGTGATAGGATGGCTGAGAAAATGGGACACACTCTTTTGCGACTTCCTCCGTATTATTGTGTGTTTTGTTGTCCTCTCTTGTACGCCCCATTCATTCAAACCGTATATTTGTACTTCTTAGCCATTAGTTTTTACATGCATCTATAAATAAACATCCCCAAAAACACTTATAATTTTATTTTTTTGCATTAATGAATAAAATTCTTAAGTCCATCTCTACAACCTATCATAAACAAAAGGTCAGAATTTTTATATTGCCCACTTAAAACGGCAAAAATCAGGATATTATATTTTGGGACAAGCTATAATGTGTAAGCTATATATATGTAAAATCTACACTACTTATTTGTAAAGTTATCATTTAGCTTGTGGCTTAGAATGTACATACCTGTAAAATTAATTGAATACAACTGTTCCTTCGTTTCTGGACAATGTTTTAAAGTGTTAAAAAATACATTATATGGTGCAGCATCTTCCATTTTATCTTTCATAGTAATTAAATCAGCATCTTTAGCATAATCTCGATTATTCCAAATATGATCATTTAAAAGTTGAAAATACGTATCAAAAGGAAACCAAACCATCTTCTGAATGCTTCCGTCAGACCAAATAACATGTAAAGGCAATTCGGTCTCCGTTAAATCATCTAATATAGGTAGATCAGGCAGTGCTATACTTCTTATTTTCCTTTTTGGATTTTCAGTACTCTTTTCACCTGCTAAATTTTCCTTATTTCCTTTTCCAGTTGATTCCTTACTTTCCAAATCATCATTCTCAGTTGCGATTTTTAAACTCGATAGGTCTATTTTGTCATCTTCCATTTTAAAATTTTTGAATTATTATTATAAATATATGGGTACCTACAGTTGTTTATATCTGAAAAAAAAAAACTAAAAATAAAACTTTATATTTGTGTAGAAATTTGACGCATACCAACCCAGAGAACAAGCCGGATTTAGAAAATGCTTTAGTACAACTGGATCACCTTCAAGTATTAAGAATCTTAATAGAAAAGTCTAAAGAGTATAATTTTAAGATTTGGATGGCCTTTGTGGATTACGAGAAAGCTGGGCAACATTAAATAGTCCAAACAACTAAAGAATTGACAGCAGACACTTGCAGATTATCCAAAATATATATAAAAATGCAACATTTCAGATAGTATTGAAAGAAAACACCAATAAGATACAAAATAAAAGAGGGGTACGTCAAGGGGACACCATCTTGCCGAAATTGTTTACGTTAGCGCTAGAAAATCTTTTTAAATAACTTCCATGGAGTAAGTAAGGGTATAAATATAGGAGGAGAGCAACTCAATCATTTGCGATTCGCGGATCATGTTGTGCTTATATCTAACAACAAAAAAGAATTGGAAGTAATGCCGAACGAACTTAACAACGAGTCCAGAGAGATTAGTCTGAAGATTAACATGGCCAAAATCATGTTCATGACAAATGATGACTGTGATAAAGAAGCAGTACAGAACATTGAAAAACGAATTCATACGTATATATGGACAAAAGATAGTAATATCCAAAAAAAAACTTAAAAGAGGATTTATCAAGGAGAATATCGTTGGTTTGGTCGGCGTTTGGCAGGTTGCGAAACATCTTCTTTTCGAATGTTCCAAATACACTTAAAGCGAACACATTTGATCTATGCGGGTTGCCAGTATTGACATAGGGAACGGAAAATCGCCTACCAGTAGCTCAACGAGCAATGAAAAGGAGGATGTTGGGAATATTGTTAAGGAATAGGCTAACTAATAAAGAAATTCGAGGAAGTTCCAAGATAACTGATGTAGCTGAGAAGGTAAGTAGGCTGAAGTGGAGTTGAGGGGTCATATTGCAAGACTCTCTGATAATCGATGGACTCATAGAGTAATCAGTTCAGCCCTGGAATGAAAAAAGGAATAGATGACGCCCGCAAACCCGATGGTCTGACGACATCAAAAGACTAGTGGAATACAAATGGATAAACAAGGCCCAAAACCGAACAAGGTGGACGTACTTAGGGGAAGCTTATGTCCGACGATGGACTACATAGTTAATGATGATGATATATTTGTAACTATAGGGTGCTTTGGAATGGCATGGTGCTCCCTTGTAAAAAGAGGCAACTAACTTTTTCAGATTAAGAGAAGATTGAATTTGTAGTGTTTGTTAGTTTAGTAAGTTTAATTTATTTTTCTTAATTATTCAACAGTGACTCAAACACAAGGATTTTACATCGACATGCTCTACACGAGTAAGCACAGTTTTAACAAAAGTATTTTTAATTAAAAAAATAAATAAATAAGATAAAAAATATAACAAGAAATAATATACCTATTTTTATTCTCAGATTAGCTTGGAGAAATTTATCAGTAATCACGTTTAACACAGGACAGGAAAAACATATTTATTTATCAACTTTTGTACTTTATAAATAGATAAAGGTTTGATAATCGCAATTGAGCTAGTATAAGCTTACTTATCACCTATATTGAAAAAAAAAACTATAATAGTACAGTCTGTCAAGTAAGAACGTGTCCGCGATAATTAATCTTTGATAGATGCGATTCTATCGATTCAACAAAAAATCGGTAGAGGGAAACTTTGTCTTCGACGCATTTTAGTATCAGTCGATTCCGAACTTTCGTCGAAATTACGTAAAATCCAAGACGAGTCACTTATTTGCGCGTCGATTCGAGGCAGTCTTTCTTTTTTTCCATCCAAAGGGACTTGAAATGACACATTTCGCGGCCGCTAAATATATTAAAAACTCGGTTTCGTTTGTGGAGAAGTGGGTAAATCGTTTTAACGGGACGAAAAATGTCGACGACTTGCCAAAATGTGGCTCGGTAGGCAAAGTCACTCCGAAAGTCGAAAAACGGATCGTGTCGTGGTTTTCACGGAACCCGAAGTTGACGCTGCGACAAGGAGCGGCAAAATTAAGAAAATCAGGTTTGAATGTCCTGTTCCGAGACCACCAGAAATAGTAAGCAATGAAACATCAGAAATAGATGATCAACAGGTGGAAGAAGCTCCCAAAAAATTAAAAAACCGAAGGTCAGCTGGTAAAGACGAAATACAAAATGAACTATTAAAGTACGGAGGATTAAAACTGACTAAAGAATTGACAAAGCTCATAAACAAAATAATACAGGGATCCCGAATACCAGAAGAATGAAGAACAAGCATGATACCACTTTTTAAAAAAGGATAAAAAACCGATCCGAATAATTATCGAGGAATTAACCTCTTGTGCACAACTTTAAAACTAACGACAAAAATTGTTACCAATAAAATAACTCCCACTTATACAGCTTTCCGAAGAACATCAAAGCTTCAGAAGCGGAAGATCCTGTAACGACACAGTATTTAAAATCAGACAAATTACTGAAAAATCAATTGGGCTTAAAAGACCAGCGTTCTTATGCTTTATAGATTTGGTAAAAGCATTTGATAGAGTACAGACGTAGTGCATACACTTTATGACAAGAATATTCCATTGAATATAATAAAAATAATTGAGAACATTTACAAAAGAAATAAAATAGAAGTGAGAGTAAATTCGAAGTTAATTGAACCCATAGAAGTAACAACTTGTATTAGACAAGGAGACTCCCTGAGTCCCCTACTGTTTAGCATTATATTAAATGAAATAATTAAACAGGTAAAAACAAAAAAGGCTATAAAATGGACAATAAAGAGATACAAATACAGTAGAACCCCCGGTTATCCGAGGGGGCACCCTCCTCGGATAATCCGGATTTTTTTTTATTCATTCAAAAAATAAACACCAATACTTTAAACAGATGTATTAACGTTTTTAACATATAAATAGGTACGTACATTATAAAACAGTGACATAGGTATCTATGCGCTTCTGTTTCATATTGCATCTTCTTTTTCTCGCTGCAATGTTTCTCCATCTATTAAGAAGAAGCAAATCCGCAGCTTTTTCCAAAGAAGCAAAACCTTCTTGATGAGAGATCTTAGTGAGAGACTGTTCATCCACCGCCGCTTTGTCATCGTCATCTGATTTTTCGGTTTCCTGAAAGGCATTCGTTATTTCTTCAATACTCATTTCTTTTTCTAAATCATCTGCTGTAATCCATTCAACAATATCTTCTCCTGTCACATTTTCGCAACCTTTTAATTTTTGCATTAATTCAAATAAACTTTTTTCTTGTTCTTTTATCTCGCTGTCAAAATTTGAACAGGACATTTTTCCATGGCTTCTCAACTTCAAAGCTAATTCATTTAATGGAGTAACATCTTCACTGTCATTATAGTCCTCAAAATCAATAACTTTTGACCAAGATTTTTGGTAGTACGCACAGAATCCCAAGCTTGACTTATTCAGTAAATAACATTTTTCAGTGTAACCTTTCTGATCCCATTGATAATACCCTCCTTTTATGTGTATTCTAACAGACGTTCAAGATATAAACGCCTATAATTTTTTAAAATGTTTTCGAGGATGCCTTGATCCATTGGTTGCATTATGCTGGCTACATTTGGAGGAAAAAATTTTACAACAATTTCGCCCACATGAAGTCCTTCTACAGGGTGAGAGGGGGCATTATCCATTAACAAAATTGCTTTAATAGGAAGACGGTTTTCTGTTCAAAAATTTAGTCACAGATGGCACGAACTCTTCTTCAAACCAGTTAGTAAATAAGGTCGCATCCATCCATGCGCTCTTCTGACTTTTGTAAGAGACTGAGGGCTTTGGGTGAGATGTCTTTTAAAGCTCTTGGACGTGCAGATTTGCCAATCACCATCAGTGGGATTTTGTGCTTACCAGATGCGTTGGAACATAACATTATAGTTAATTTTTCCTTACTTCATTTGTACCCAGGAACTGATTTTTCCTGTCGAAATGCCAATGTTTTTGATGGAAGCATTTTATAATTCAGACCAGTTTCGTCACAGTTGTAAATTTGATTACATGTGTATCCACAATCTTCGATTTGCTTTTTTAAAGTTCTGCTTAAAAACTTCTCAATTGATGACACATCAGCAGGAAGTTTTTCACCACATACAGTCAGTTGTCGTACACCGTACGGTTTTTTTTTCCAGTGGTCAAGCCATCCAGAACTGGCGGTAAACTGATCTATCTCTGGGAATTGCCTAATAATCATTATTGCTTTCTGTTGTAAAATTGGACCTGACAGAGGCACACCTTTTTGATCTCTGTTGGTTAAACCACATGAATAAAGCTTCGTTAACCTTTTCATAGTCGCCGGTTTTCATTGATTTTGTTCCTGAGGACGAGGAGGTTTGATTTATACACCACTCTTCTATTTTTGTACAGTTTCTTTTCCAATCTTCAACTGTTACCTCACCTACTCCATAATCTCGTGCAACAACTTTAATTGTCTCTCCTGCTTCAATTCTTCTGATGGCTTTTAATTTTTCTTCAATAGGAACGACGATTCTTTTACGCTTGTTGTGCTCCATTATAATACGACAAACAAAAATTCAAACATTCGTATTAATTACACTTAACTACCAGAACTCCAACCAAATAAATTATGTGAGTATACTCGTAATTCTCCGTAGTAAACGCTATAACGCACTGCATTCCCGCAAATTTACATGCTGAAAGAGTCCAAAAACATAAATAGGGGACCCCTCACACGGGCCAGGGGGATTCCCGTAAGGCCCCGACGATTTTAAATGGAAATATGTACATACATATTTTAGAAGCTCGGTTAATACGCAGCATAGACGCGCTTACCTCGGATAATCAGGTTCTTAGATTGGCTCGGTTAATCCGGAGCTCGGATAATCGCGACTCAGTTAATCGGGTTCTACTGTATTGTGTTACGCCGACGATACTGTCCTAGTCGCTGAGAATGAAGATGACTTGCAGAGATTATTACTTCAGTTTAATACAACAGCAAAGAAATTTAATATGAAAATATCAGCTGAAAAACCAAATCAGTAGTTATCTCCAAAGAACCAATTAGGTGCAAGCTGGAAATCGATAATCAGATTATAGAGCAGGTGATGACAATTAAATATTTAAGAATTAAATTATCATATAACAACAACATAGAGGAAGAAATAAAAGGCTAAATAGTAAAAGCCAATAGAATAGTAGGATGCTTGAATCTCCTATATATAAATCTATAGTTCGACCAGTTATGACCTACACAGCAGAGACAAGACCAGAAACACTCAAAACTCAGAGATACTTACCAACAAGTGAAATGAAAATATTAAGAATTGCAAGAACACTTTGGGATAGAGAAACAAATGCCAACATAAGACACATATGTGAAGTAGAGGACAAACACGTGGATAAGAAACAGAAAACAAGAATGGAACCAACATATAAATAGAATGTCCGAACGCCCACGAAAAAGATGGAACGGCGACCTGTAGCGACGATACATTAAAGAAAAACAGGCAGGAATGCCTAATATAAAGAAGAAGAAGAAGGTTCGAATGTGTCCCATGAGACCATTCGACAACATCTTCGTGCTCATGATGTCAAATTCCGAAGCACGTTGAAGAAATTTTTGCTGTGCGAAAATTACGTCGCGAAGGGGCTCGCTCGGACCCAAGATAAGATACTAGAGTGGCCCTCACAACCGCCGGACGCCAGCCTCATTGATAACGTTTTCGACCCTTGTAAAGAGAATGCTCAGAGGAAAGAATCTGAGGTTTTTGACTCAGTTGTTTCGCGAGATTCGAACAATTTGCAGAAAATCTCGCCGAGAGCATGCCTCAAAGATGACTGGCGATTATTGATGCAGGAGGCAATTAGACAACTTATTAAGGTAATTGCGCCGTTGTTTGCACACCGAAGAATACATTGATAGCAAAAAATCTTCACACATTTTCTCAAGAATACGAGCGGTCACGTTTTTTCTTGACAGACTGTACATTGAAGTACCTATTAAGATAGTTATATATGATACTCACAAAAGTATTTCTATGAAATCGATAAAACCCCCATTTTTTTTTTTCATCAATTGTACCAACTTTAGCGAAAAAAAAATTTAAAGTTATTACTTGATTCACCTTTTTATGCAATGCTATAAAGTCAACGCGCATCAAATTTATAAATGCAGACGTAGTAATATCACTCATGCTGGCAAGCAGCAAATGATTTTTCTGTTCATGTCAACTCTTAAAAGATTCGAGTAAAATTTTCATGACAATTTGTGTAATAACACAGGCTGAAAAGTTTTTGGTCTGACACAAAAAATTCATATGATTTTTAAGAAGTACCAACCTTCAAACGATACGTGTCAAAATTTCATGACATTTCAACGATTAGTTTACAAGTTACAGTGGTTTTAGTGACGCTTGATATTTTGAAAACAATGGAAAAAATCGAATTTCGTGTGTTGATTAAACACTGTTTTTTAGCAGGAAAAAATACCGTTCGAGCAAAGCAATAGCTTGATAAGTGTTATGGGGACACTGCCCTTGGAAAATCGCTCATCATCTACTGGTATGCTGAATTTAAACGCGGTCGTACAGACACAAATGATGCTGAACGCTCTGGACGCCCAAATGAGGCGGTTACACCGGAAAACATCAAAAGAATCCACAAAACTGTTTTGGATGACCGTAAAGTGAAATTGCGTGATATAGTCGACACTCTAAAGATATCAAAAGAACGTGTTGGTCATATTTTGATTAAACATCTGGGCATGAGAAAGCTCTGTTCGAAATGGGTACCGCGTTTGCTCACAGTGGACCAAAAACAATAACGTGCTGACGATTCTGAGCGCTGTTTGGACCTGTTTAAGCACAATAAAAAGGATTTTGTTCGTGCGATATGTGACAACGGATGAAACATGGATCCACCACTACACAATGAAATCAAATCGGCAGTTAGCTGAGTGGACAGCAGCCGGTGTAAGCCGCCCGAAGCAACCAAAGACACAACAGTCGGCTGGGAAAGTTTTGGCCTCTGTATTTTGGGATGCGCATGGAATAATTTTCATCGACTATGCTGAGAAGGGAAAACCATCAACATAAAGTTATTGGTGCGATTGAAGGCAGAAATCGCGAAGAAACGGCCCCAAATGAACAAGAAAAAACTGCTCTCTCATCAAGACAATGCACCATGTCACAAGTCAATGGTTATGATGGCAAAATTGCATGAATTGATGTTCGAATTGCTTCCTCACCTATCGTATTCTCCAGATTTGGACCCCAGCGACTACTACTACTACTTGCAGACCTCAAAAAATGCTCGCGGGAAAAAGATTTGGCTCCAATGAACGAGTTATCGCCGAAACCGAGGCCTATTTTGTCGGCAAAGACAAATCCTTCTACAAAAAATGCATAGAAATGTTTGAAAAGCGTTGGACTGATTGTATCGCTCTTGAAGGAGACTATATCGATGAATAAAGTCGAATTTTTTTTAAAAAAATGTGTTTTAAGTAGCTAGCCCAAAAACTTTCCAGCCTACGTATTATCTGCTCTCGGTACCGATCAGAGACGGTCTCTTTCATGACACGATAACTGCATTTAGAGTTCGAATTTCGATTTAAAACTTGGTGAGGACATTCTTCAGATGTTAAACTAACTTTCTGTGGTAAAAAAAATCGTCAAATTTTTTTTTTTACACAGGCCTCCCCCTTAAGAATACTACACACCTATTCAGATATATACGGTTACTTTTATTTAACTCATCTTTTCTTCAAAATAGAAATTAAAATATAATAATAAAAAATGGAACGTAAACAAATATTAAATATATCACAATAAATTAATACTTATGTCCTAACTAAACATTATTTTTCTGAGTAAGAGTATTATCTTCGTAAGTTTCCAGTACGTCAGCCAAATGTTCGTTGTCTCTCGGTTTTTTGAACGTTTTCTTTCTTTGTCCTGCAGCTTTTTTCTTTTAATCGCCGTTGGTTTTTTTCGGTCCGTGATCCTGCATCGATCTTATGCCTGAAAAAGACATTTTTCTAAATAAATAAATAAATATATATATATATATATATATATATATATATATATATATATATATATATATATATATATATATATATATATATATATATATAGTCGACACTTTATATAGTGAAAGACCAAAATGTTGACCGAAATTTCACCATAGAAAGTTTTCACTATATAAAGAAAAAATCCGTATTGCTATGTATGTATTTTATATTGGTAATCATTTATTTGTATTTTATACGGTACAAGCAACAAAAAAAATTGCAAAACTGAATTATTAGAAAAGATTTTATTAAACATTTGAAAGTTTAAATAGTACATAGCATGTACAGGGCTAAATACATACATAAAGTCCGTACGTTATATCTTTACCCGTGCGTCATAGTTTTCAGGCCATATAACAGACAACTATTATATTATTTGTCTCTTTTCACCAACAAATCGTAGGTATTGGTAAAAAGAGATAAAAAATATAATAGTCGTCTGGGATATTGCCTGAAAACTATGACGCACGTGTAAAGATATAACGTACGGACTTTATGTATGTATGTACTACATACGAAATAAAAAGAATAATACAAAATCTGTTAATACATATGTACAACTACGTACTAGGAAAAATAATCGGTTATTTTCTTTTGAACATTACTTTTGAAAAATAATTGTTGCTCAACAAAATTCTCGCATTTATTCAAATTCATAAAGATTTGATCAGGTACACTTTCCCGGTCCCTGAGAGTAGTTCGCACAATGTCAAATGCATTTCTTATTTCATTTTCACTAAATTTAGCAGGACACTCCCCGGTTTCAGTTTCTTCTTCATGTTCTTCTATACTTTTTATATCGTCAATTATGTCTTGGTCAGTTGGGAGATCTGTAGTGCCAGCATCATTGTCGATTTCTAAGAAATCTTCAAGTAAAAATCTGCGTCGACGGTAGCAGTTTTTTGTAGAATACCTCATTGCCTTTTTAAGGTAGCGAGACCCATTTCGTCTTCCTCTTCCCATTCGTTAATTTTTTCAGTAAAACCTGCTTTAGAAAAGCAGTTTTTGATAGTTTTCTGAGAAACATTTTCACTCCATACTTCAGCGACTTTGGTTATACACTTTTTAAGGGTAATCAATTTTTGGACTGGAAGGTTGTTATCAATCGCATTAACAATTTTGTGAACAATTCTGTTTCGGTAATGATGTTTTATGTTTTTTATAATACCCTGGTCCATAGGTTGCAATTTGGAGGTCATGTTTGGTGGAAAAAAAGATCAATTCAATATTCCTTAATTTTTACTTACAGTAACTGGATGTGCAGGACAATTGTCTATAAACATCACAATCTTTCGCTTTTGGCTTTTCATTTTCGTGTCCAGTTCTTTGATCCATCTTTCGAAAATCTCAGAAGTCATCTATACCTTTTTATTATTGGCGTAATCTAACTCCAGAGATTTAACTCCTTTTAAACAACGGAGATTTTTGCTTTTACCTATGAACAGTAATTTCAGTTTTTCTGAGCCATCCATGTTTGCTCCAACCATAAGTGTCACCCTTTCTTTACTTGTTTTAACACCAAAACATTTATCACTTTTAAAAGCAAAAGTTTTATTTGACAAACATTTAAAAAACAAACCCGTTTCATCACAATTGAAAACGTTTTTTGGCTCGTACGTTTTCAATGCACTTTTTAAAACAGTTTCAGTCCAAATGACACAGTCCTCCTGACTAACGCTTGTACTC
>CM032446.1:19710530-19733030 GCA_019049505.1 Pachyrhynchus sulphureomaculatus
AAGTTTTGCGAAAGGTTATGGAAAATGTTTTGGAAAGACCACGAATATGCGAAGCAGAAAATGGCCACCACTTGCGAGATATAATTTTTCATAATTAAATTAAAAATATTCTCCATTAATATACTGTATTTAAAAAAAAAATTAGAATTATGTCTTAAATAAAAAGTTATAATGAACTCAAACCCCTTCGGTAATTTTGGGCCACCCTGTATGTATATATATATATATATATATATATATATATATATATATATATATATATATATATATATATATATTGTAACATTGGAACTTGCCCGCACGTTGTGGTGTCATTTTGTAACCTGCTAAACTGTCCTCAGTTTGAGGCATCTTTTTTTGTACCCTGTGAGAAGTTGTTTGTCCCACGCTTGAGCGCAATTTTGTTGCCTATGAAAAAGTGTTTAATTGCGCCCCACGTACACTGCGTCATTTTGTACCGTTTGAATATTGGATGCCCCAAGCTTGAGCACAATTTTCTTGCAGCCCCGCTTTAATTTCTGATAATGAATCGAGTGAATCCTGATTTTAAAAGAACTAAAGAAATTAAACACACACTAGCTCAGTTTTCCTTGGTAGAGAGATATGGGTAAGAGATAATTTTTGTACGTCTTTTTGGAATTTTTTTCTATTTTTAAAAAGCTTCAGTTGTACAAGTTTTTTGGGCTCCATTCATTTTAAAATAGAAAGGATCTAACTTCAGTTAAAAAAAAATGAAAAAATACTGAAGGGTTTTATGGGTATTACTAAAAAGAATTAGTCTAGTACAACTTATCCCGAAAAGAAAAATAGGTATTCAGTGAGACACTAGCTTTAATCAACAAAAAGAAAATTTATTCATGTTTTTTAAAAATAAAAAGTTCTAACCTTTGCAGTTCTACAAAAAAAATTCTAGCCTAACTAGTAGTTATTACATTTGAATTCTGAACTATGACTACCCCCGAAGACGAAAAATAGTGCTTTTCACTTCACTTTTTAGTCAGTTTAAATTGCTGTTAAGGCACTACTCAGGGATAGGTCTATTGAAGGATGTTTTGGTAACTTACTGTTCTTATTCCGGCTTTGATGGAATACGACCGATTTCACACTTTTCTAGTAAACACTTAGAGAGCCCACTACGGCTTTTCGTTAAGAAACTCGTGCTTTACTTAGCTCGCATGATGGTTGTTATGAGCTTTTACTGTAGCTCAGTCGAAGGAAGCCTACTTGGCGGCTCCGATGAAAATTAGCCTGGCTGCGGCTTGATGGTACTCCGCCTACTCGGCGGCTGGATGGAAATTAGCCAAGACAGTCGTTTCTCGGACCCTTAAATAAACCGTGCAAACTCTGCCGGTAATATGGCGACGCCGGAACCATCCTGCGGATACACACATTTCACCAATCGCGGCGTAGCGGTAGATTCGGTCAGAAACCCGCACAGCACACTAATATACCGGACGGCTTGGAATCTCTGATTAATATACCGTTCGATACAAAAATGAAAATAAGTACAATTTGAAGTGAAAAATCAGTAACATTACATGGTCTTAAAATCTAGGAAAAAATGAATGTTACAATATATATATATATATATATATATATATATATATATATATATATATATATATATATATATATATATATATATACATATATATATATACATACATATATATACATACATATATATACATACATATATATACATACATATATATACATACATATATATACATACATATATATACATACATATATATACATACATACATATATATACATACATATATATATATATATACATACATATATATATACATACATATATATATATACATACATATATATATATACATATATATATATATATATATATATATATATATATATATATATATATATATATATATATATATATATATATGTAAATATATAGTGATATGAAGTTCCGTATACACAGTAAGGACCACAAAGCAACCCTTATGATCAATATCTTCATTATTTTTGGGTCATCAAATGTTAATGGTTTAGGCATTTTAAAACTTGTTACAAACAGAAAGCATCTATCCCTTACCCCATAAACCTGGTTAATGAGGTTTGTTTTTAAATTGATGACATTGACATGGAAAAAGTTTAGTTCCCAATTTTATCGATAAAAAATTTTAAATACATTTAACCACTCATTAGAGGGATGTGATCTATATTCTAAAGAGTGGTAGGATGTTGTAAATGCTATGAAAAGCATAAATAGACAGTTTAGTTGGCATCTAAAAAGTTTTTTATTCAACCATACCTTGTTTATCCAAATATTCTTCAATTTTCTGATCATCCATCGCATCTACAGCTACAGATCTCCACAATTTTTGGAACTCCTCATCTATTGGCAGTTGAGCTGTTCTGTCATTGTAAAATAAAATTTTCTTCTTGTCAATCGGCCGTGTGATATAGATTATTTCATTTTGATTACTTAAAATCTGAAAAAATCATTTTAATACGGTAGACTGTAGCTAATTACCGCCATTATTTTACTTACTAACAAGCCAAACTCAATTTCATTTGAAGTTATAATATATATTAGTTTAGACTAGCACAAAGTAAAATTTATACCAATATAACACGTAGGCTGAAAAGTTTTTGGTCTAGCTACTTAAAACACATTTTTTTTTGCAAAATTCGACTTTATTCATCAATATAGTCTCCTTTAAGAACGATATAATCAGTCCAACGCTTTTCCAACACTTCTATACCTTTCTTGTGGAAGGATTTGTCTTTGCCTTCAAACTATGCCTTAGTTTCGGTGATAACTTCTTCATTGGAGCCAAATCTCTTTTCTGCGAGCATTTTTTTGGGGTCTGCGAATAGATAAGTCGCTGAGGGCCAAATCTGGAGAATACGGTGGATGAGGAAGCAATTCGAACTTCAATTCATGCAATTTTGCCATCGTAACTATTGACTTGTGACACGATGCCTTGTCTTGATGAAAGAGCACTTTTTTCTTGTTCTTTGGGGGCCGTTTCTTTGCGAATTCTGCCCTCAAACGCACCAATAACTTTATATAATATTCGCTATTAATAGTTTTTCCCTTCTCAGCATAGTCGATGAAAATTATTTCATGCGCATCCCAAAATACGGGGGCTAAAACCTTCCCAGGCGACTGTTGTGTCTTTGGTCACTTCGGGCGGCTTTCACCGGCTGCTGTCCACTTAGCTGACTGCAGATTTGATTCCGGAGTGTAGTGGTGGATGCATGTTTCATCCACTGTCACATATCGCATGAAAAAATCCTTTTTATTGCACTTAAACAGGTCCAAACTGCGCTCAGAATCATCAAGATGTTGTTTTTGGTCCACTGTGAGCAAGCGCGGTACCCATTTCGAACAGAGCTTTCTCATGCCTAAATGTTCATGAAAAATATGACCAACACGTTCTTTTCATACCTTTAGGGTGTTAGCTATCTCACGCATTTTCACTTTACGATCATCCAAAACAATTTTGTGGATTTTTTTGATGTTTTCCGGTGTAACTACCTCATTTGAGCGTCCAAAGCGTTCAGCATCATTTGTATCTGTAGAACCGCGTTTAAATTTAACATACCAGTAAATGACGA
Source organism: Pachyrhynchus sulphureomaculatus (assembly GCA_019049505.1). NCBI lineage: Eukaryota > Metazoa > Arthropoda > Insecta > Coleoptera > Curculionidae > Pachyrhynchus > Pachyrhynchus sulphureomaculatus. The sequence continues at coordinate 19,714,134 of CM032446.1, forward strand.
GTGATTTTCCAGAGGCAGAGTTCCCGTAATACTTATCAAGCCATTGCTTTGCAGAACGGTATTTGTTCCCATCAAAAAACAGTGTTTAATCAACACACAAAATTCGATTTTTTCCATTGTTTTGAAAATATCAAAAGTAGCTGTGGTGCCTGTGGTGCAACTCGCGTTATGAAATTTTGACACGTATCGTTTGAAGCTTGGTACCTCCTAAAAATCATATGGATTTTTTGAGAAGGGCAACATCTATGTGTCAGACCAAAAACTTTTCAGCCTACGTGTTATTTATGAACTGTGACACTTATTTGTACGACCTAATAAAAGAAGAAATGTTTACTTATAATGAATCAGTTAAATAAATAGTTTCACATTTAGTAAGATCTTAGCAGTTGTACTTAAGTATTCAAAGATGAGAGTTGCGATTCGTGAATTTACTGTGCTTCAAAATATTCATGTGGTTGTTTAGTTCAAAACTTCGTTCGTAAAATGGAGCCGAGCAAGCAGCTGTGTATCGAAAAGCGGAGTGCCATCTCTACGCTACATGAGAAAGGCTGTAGTGAGCAATACATTACAAAAAATCTAGGTTTTTCAAAATAGCCTTCGCAGAAAATAAGTAATAGGAACAGAGGACTGGTTGGCCTAAACCCACAACAGAAGGTGAAGATCAGTTCATTACAGTTATGTCTAATCAAAGCTTCAGTGCTATTGAAATTACCGCTACTATAAATGATTATATAAACTACCGCCCAATCAGTGTTATAAATACGTTTACCAAGATCTTTAAAAACTGTCTCAAGAATCGTTTAGTCGATTTTTTCCAGTGTAATAATATCATATCCCAAAGACAGTAAGGATTCATGAATGGCTGCGCGGCAATCTGTGAATTAACTAGACATATAACTAACAACCTTGACAATGGCAATAAATGTATCGCTATCTTCTTGAATCTTGCCAAGGCGTTCGATACTATCCCACATGACTCCCTGCTTGATATACTAGGTTCATATGGGGTGAGAGGCAGTGTGTTGGACGTCTTTGCGAGTTATCTGGGGGGGTCGATCGCAGATGGTGAAAATTAGAGACATTTACAGTGACCCATTGCCTGTCAAAATGGGAATTCCACAGGGTACTGTTGTAGACCCTTTACTAATCATTGTATACATTAATTCCTTGACAATGGTTCAATATTATCTTATACTATTGACACCGTTGTTTTATTTACAGGGCCATCGTGGTTAACTGTTCATGATTCTGGTATTGAGGGCATGAGTAAAATTAAAAACTGGTTGGACACATTTAAATTGACCTTAAATACTTCAAAAACAAAATATATAGCTTTTTCCAACACTTCTGCCAAACAACCAAACTTTCATAGCATTCGTGTCAGTAATCTTGAGGATGATATTCTGGAAGTGGACTCTATAAAATATTTAGGAGTAATTATAGATAGTAACCTTAAGTGGTATCGTCACATTCTCAGATTTGTGAGGGATTGATTCATAGGTTCTATATTCTGAGATACAAAGTAATCAGTGTGTATGTGGGTCTTGTGGAGTCTCTATCTAGGTACAGTATAGCTGTGTAGCGTGGTATTTACTAGAATTCCATATATCCCTTGAAGGTGGTACAAAATTGCCTTGTCGAGATAATATTTCGAAAAAACAATGTTTTCCTACCGACTTATTATACTCTGAGGTTGTGTTGGATATGCGTACTTTGTACTGTCTCACAACTTGCTCCTATATTCACAAAACTAACAATTTGTGAATCATGCTCATGGTACCAGATATATGGTCGGTAGGCACTTAGAAATGTCTCTAAATAGGACCACAAAGAAACTGGATCTTTTTCTTATTTGGCTCCCAGGATGTACAACCTGCTCCCTCTTGAAATTAGGTCCTTAACAAGACTGTACACGTTTAATAGTGCACGGAGGGTATTTATTTGTAAAAATTTAGCTAAATTCAAAGAGATGTTCTGATTTTCCATTGGTTAATAGAATTATTTTGTGAACGCGTAATGATTTCTACGTATATACTGTGGGTATTCTTTAATTATTGTATTTTTATATAATTCAAGTGATTTTTAAGTTTCGTATTTTTTTTTTTCCTTTTTATTTATTACTATTTATTAATTAATTAATTAACGGGCAATGCCCAATTTTAAAACAATACAACAAAATATCTTAAAAAGACAATAGAGTAAAAAAGAAAATTTTTGAAAAAGAATGAGGGAAGGAGAAAAAAAAAGAAAATTATAATAATAAAAATAGAAAAGAAAATAATGACTGTAACAATAAGTAACAAAATGCACATCATACTCCACACAACTCTCTATAAAACACAGATCTTCCAACGAAAAAGTCCAGACTGGAATGCTCATTGGCAAGACGACATGACCTAGATACAAAATTATTGCTTCCGTAGTTGGTCCTGTGGGATGGCACAAAAAAAGTGTGCCTCGAAAGGGTCACCCTGGAAGGTACATGCAGACCAATTTTGTCCAGCAGAAAGGGACAATGGTAGTTACTATGGAGAATATTATAAAGCATTTTGAGATCGATAGCAACTCTGCGATCTTGTAAAGTTTGGATGTGAAGCTCAGATTCTATCTGAGGGTAGGTAAGCTCAGGTCTATTGATCTTAAAGGCAATGTATCTCAGAAATTTGTGCTGCACTCTCTCAATGCATTGAACGTGAGTACCATAGCAAGGACTCCATACACTGGAGGAATACTCTAAACAAGCTCTAATCAGTGAACGGTACAGCTGCTTGATTGCAGCTATACTTAAAGCCCAGTGTGATACACTTAATAAATCCCAAAAGCTGGAGAGACTTGAAAACGATATTCTATATATGAGGTATAAAAGTTAATTTTGAGTCAATAATAAGCCCTAGATCTTTGACTTCAAACACTCGTTCAAGAACAGCATCCCCGATCTTGTATGGATAATCTGAGTCCGGGACTTACTGAAAACTATAGAAAGGCACTTAGTCGCATTTAGCTCCATACTATTGTCCTTGCACCAAGATACAAGCTGATTCAAATCTGTCTGAAGTTTGTAACAATCATCAAATACAGACACCTCAATATATAAATTTAAATCATCGGCAAAAAGGACCTCATTATGTGCAAAACGATGAGTCAAGTCATTAATAAATAAGTTAAACAGAAGAAGACCCAAGTGCGATCCCTGAGGAACTCCAGAGGGGACATGTATACTATCTGATAAGTAGTTATTAAAGCGGACAGTCTGTGTATGTCCAGTCAAAAGCAGGCAAGCCAATCCAACATCACTCATTTTAGATTATATCTAGCACACACAGGTGTTCACTCAACAAGGTACAAAATTTTAACATTCAATTACTCTAGTACAGAGGTCGGCAACCTATGGTACGCGTGCCATCTCTGGCACGCCAAGCAATTTTGAATGGCACGCGTACCTATTCAAAGTTTACACATTAATTCTGTAATCTGTGACATGTTTCGAAATTAAGTAAATAATCGAAGAGAGTATTACTTTAACGATACAAACAAAAACGATATATTATATAGGTCACTAGGTATTATTACCAAAAACTACAAAATATATATTTTGTAATTTATAATTTTACTGAATGCATTGGTTTGGCTTTAATTTCGGCAAGTATTAAAGACGGCAAGCCTCAAAATATAAGCCTAAGCAAAAACACAAATAAACGGCCTCAATTCGGATCAAAAGAGCCGCTATAAGGCGGTTTTTGTTTGACTTGACTTCAATCGTTCCGACGCCCGCCGCAACTTTTTTATATTGCCGAACTCTAGTTTTTGTTAGATTTAACTTCTAGGCGGCTCTTTGATTGCAATGGGCGCGTTGTAGATAATAATTTTTGTTCTAAGAAATTTAATAAACGTAATTATTGGAATTTTCTGGAAACATTATTTTTCTATATATAGTAAGCTGCTACACGTAACATCCGTTCCAGTCAATAGTCGTCGAAAAGTTTAAAAATTAAAATTACGTTGCGTTATGGCCGCGAAGAAACAGAAGGTAGACGTTCGATCATTTCAAACTTCATGGACGGATTACGGTTTTGTATAGCAAAACGATCGGGCCATTTGTGTCCTGTGTCGGGAAAGTGTAGTTTTCCGGACATCTAGTGTTCAAACGACATTTCCAGATAAAACATGAATCGTCATTTAAAGATAACGCTGATAAAAGGGAGACAATACAAAGAGCAAGTAAACAATACGAGAAACAGTCAACATTCTTTAGCAAAGTTTTCCAAGGAAAAAATCAGGTAACTGAATGCAGTTTCAAAATTGCACAATCGTTGGCACAAAAGGGTAGGCCGTTCACTGACGGAGAATTTATGAAGCAAACGTTTTTGAGTACTGGCGAGATTTTATTCGACGACTTGCCCAATAAGGATACAATATTGGCTAGGATTAGGGATATTACGGCATCAGCGCGGACCATCGAGAGACGAATTACCGAAATGACACAAAATGTCCAAAAACAGCAGAGAGACGCTATCAAACGGAGTTTTGTATTTAGTGTAGCATTGGATGTAAGTGTCGATATTAATGACATTGCCCGTATGGCAATCGTTGCGCGATACTTCGATGATGGCAGTGTGTAGGAAGAGCTGATTTGTCTGCTCCCATTGCAGGGAACTATAAGAGGAGAGGATATATTTTCAGAATTTGTTAAACATTTTGAAAAGCGGAACATTGATTTAAATAAAATTTTTTGCGTAACGACAGATGGCGCTCCTGCTATGATTGGGAGACATAAAGGATTTGTTTTCCTTCTTATTAAACGCATGGGTCGATCAGTTTTGAATTTTCATTGCATAATTCACCAAGAGAGTTTGTGCGCTAAAATCTCCGCTGGAAGTTTAAAATCCGTGATGGATAGAGTGGTTAAAATAGTTAACTACATTGTCGGTCGTTCTTCACCGATCCATAGACAATTAAGGCGTTTCTGCAGGAATTAGAAAGTGCATATTCAGATATACCATTGGACAATAATGTGCGCTGGCTCAGCCGTGGTAAAGTGCTCTCTAGATTTGTGCAATGTCTGGGCGAAATTAAATCGTTCTTGTTGGAAAAAAATCAAGTGGATGCTTAACCTGCTAACCTGAACTAGAAGATAAGAACTGGATCTGTATGTTAATGTTTTTTACTAATATTACAAACCATCTCAGTGAACTCAACAAGGTTCAGGCAAAACAGTTCTGAATTTATACGAATCCTGGAAATCATTCAAATTAAAAATAGATTTATTTATCAGCGATATTACTACAAACACATATAAATATTTTCCAAATTTAAAAACTTATATATCCAATGTCGATATGACTAATTTAAAAGAGGAGTTTATCGAGAGGGTCAGGATTTTGATAAACATGGTCCTATGTTCGCTTTTTTAATCAAACCAGATTTAATGGATTTTTCCAGTAGTTGCCTTGACATATCTCTTTTCTCATGGATGGACATTAATGATTTTGATCTTCAATACATTGAATTTAAAAGCTCCGAGTTATGGAACACGAAATTTGTAGAATTAAGAAGGGTATTAGAAGGTGACTGCCAAAACCATTCAAACGAGATACTCAGTTGTTGGATAAGCTTACCAGAGAAATTTATTTGTCTTAAGAAAGTAGCGTTTGCCATGCTTCCAGCTTTCGGATCATCCTATATCTGTGAACAACTTTTTTCCCATATGAGAGTGATTTTAAACCCGTACCGAAGCAGGCTGACAACAGACAACTCAGAAGCATGTGTGACACTGAAAATAACCAGACATGAACCGGATATAAGAAAACTCTCTAAAGAACTTCAAGCACAGGGTTCACACTAGGTCCTAGGACTAGTATAATAAAATTATTTGTTAAATGTTAAAATTTTTTTGTAATTAAACCTTCTAAAAGCAATATTTTAAGTTAATTTAAGTTAATTTTTGTTAATTTTAGTTGTAGTAAGTACCTATCTCGGCACGCAAAATGTTGTATGGATGAAAACTGGCACCCCTTAGTTAAAAGGTTGCCGACCCCTGCTCTAGTATATTGTAAATTAACTTTGAAAACTATTATGGTATTGTAAACTATTATGAATAAACTATTATTATACAAAATCTCAAGGGGAACCAGTCTCAACTACCACCGTTGTGGTAGTTGAGACCGTGATTGTATCTGTAGGACCAATATAACTACTATTGTATTTTCTTAGTTAATGAGAGTTAGAATAAATAAATTAATACCCACACGGCTTAAACAACATTCAATTTTCAATGAAATAAAAATGACAAGAATTCCATACCTTTAATGCTTTTTCACAATGTGGCAGGGATTCTTGAACATCTTCCAGTAAAATACCACCTAGACCTTTTAAATCTTGTTGTTTTAATAACTTTAACAAACTTTTTCTATCTTTCAGTTTATACATGGGTTTAAAAACAGGTACTTTGCATCAGGTGTGACTTCAATTTTTGGATTATTATTTAGAGCTTCTTGCTGGAGCCACTAAAATCCAATAACATATTTAATATATTTCATGTTAAAAATTTATATAATCTTGAATATAATATGAATAAAAACTTACAGGTACATAGATGCCAATAAAAAACTATGTTTAGTTTGCTGTAATGCATATTTAAACATATTCTAAAATGATGTCTTTTTAGAATGCTCGCTCCATGTTAAAAATAATCGGGATTCCTTAACAACTCATGATGAGGTCCTGATTATGATACAATGAATGAGAATAAAATCATCATCTCTAAACACAGGTTGATCATAACTCAATAAAGCATTGTTGTCTCTGCTGGAGGAATTATAATGAGTATTTTGAGGCAATTTAGATAAAAATAACCGGCCAAGTGCAAGTCGGACATAGTTTTGTGCACACATGAGAAATTATAAGCTTTTTTTAATCTTTAATATTTTATCTTGATAATTCAAAATTGATTTCAGGGCCAAAAAATATCTCTCTCATGAAGAGCTGTTCAGAATACTTCATGACGAATGTTCAGATGAGGAACAATATTTGCCAGTGGATGAGGATGTTTCGGAGGAAGATGAAGAAGTTATTATAACTAGTGACCACGACACAGATTCCGAGCTAGAGTATAGTCCCAACGATGACGATCATGGTTCTAGTAATGATCCTGAGATTACGTCTAGTGATTATTTTTTTTGGCAAAGACAAAACATGTAAGTGGTACAAATTTAGTTTGGAGACAAAATCGAAAACAAAAAGTAAAAACATTACAAGAATTTTTCCCGGTCCAAAGCCAACAGCATTTCAAAAAATCATCGATTCTACCATGATAGAAACTATTGTAAAATATACAAATGAGTATATAGAAATTAAAAAATCCACTACTGAATATTCACGGGAAAGAGATGTTAAAATATGTTCAAAAAGTGAAATTATGGCTTTACTGGATTTGCTAATATTATTGGGATGTAAGAAAGCCAATCATGTCAACGTTAGAGAACTTTGGGAAACTGATGGAACGGGTCTAGAAATTACTCGCCTGGTTATGAGCTACAAACGGTTTTTATTTCTATTGCGGTGTCTCCGGTTTGATAACCGCAAATTAGCAGCTATAAGAGATATATACGAAGCGTTTGTAGAAAATTGCAAAAAAAATTATAGTCTTGGATAATACGTCACAATTGACGAAAAACTTAAAGGTTTTCGTGGTAGATGTAGTTTCATACAGTACATACCCAATAAGCCGGCCAAATACGGTATCAAAATGTTTGTTTTATGTGACGCAAAAACTCACTTCGTTAGCAACATAGAAATTTATTGTGGACAACAACCTGAAGGTCCGTACAGAGTTCCAAATTCGCCAACAAATATTGTACTCAGATTTGTGGAAGAAATAAAGGTTCAAATCGAAATTTAACGACAGATAATTGGTACACTAGTTATCCTTTAGCAAAGACCCTACTTAGTGATAAAATTACACTAATAGGAACATTAAAAAAAATAAAAAAGAAATTCCGTTTTTTGCCAAATAAATCCCGTGAAAACAAAACGTCTGTATTTGGATATCAAAAAAATATTATTTTACTTTCTTATGTACCAAAGAAAAACAAGTCAGCAATTCTTTTGAGTACTATACATAACACTGGCGATATTGATCAGGATTCACAAAAGCCTGAATTAATTATGGATTATAATGCCACCAAAGGTGGAGTAGACAGCGTTGACCAACGTGGATCATATTCGGTAAAACGAGTTACCCGGAGATGGCCATTAGTTATTTTTTATTCTCTGATGGATATGGCGGGAATAAATGCCCAAGTATTGTTTAATTGCAATTAGTGTTCCCTACTATGACTGCTTTTAAAATAAAAATTTTTGTTCCGGAGGTATAAAAGGATCAATGACTTCACAAAACACTCCCCAAATGAGTTTTCAACAACGGATCTTTACTGAAAACCGATGATTTTGAAATTTTTGTGTTTTTGTTTATATACCAGATAAATTAATAAAGGTAATGCACTCATGATAATTTTCATTCAATCTACACCCTGTGGAGAATATTCCATAATTTTTTTAAAATTTTCTAATTAGAACTTTTCGAGATAAGAGGGGGGCAATTTTTTAAAAATAATATGAAGAAAAGAGTGTGCAAGTATTACATTATATATATTTTTAAACTCGTGTTTTTTACAAGCTTTCATTTGACATCCCACTCAATGACCAGGTAAAAAAAATGTTTTTTTTTTCACTTTTAATTTCATCTTTCAAAACTGCACTATATATATATGTATATATATATATATATATATATATATATATATATATATATATATATATATATATATATATATATATATATATATTAATATATATATTAATATATATATTAAACGTAACATCTTCTGTTTTTTATGTAAATAAGTGAGTTAGAAGAGTGGTAGTAAACAATTCAATTACCCTGTACAGGGTGATAATTTTTAGACGCCCGGCCCCGATTTATGGAAAATTGTTGGATATTTTTTTTTGAATGTAGAATGGCATAGTACATGTCAATGAGTATTCTGACATAGTTGACATTTGGTAGTGAAAACGACACTGAGCGCCGCCACACGAAAAACCTTTGTAAAACGGCCATCGACATACCCTTTGTAAAACGTCAGTCCTAATTTTTCTCAACATTTTTTCCTTGAACTATTTTTTCTAATTTGTTTTGCAAAAAAGTTATGCAGCGAAAACCCTATAAAATATTATTTGTTGGTCATCCCGCTTGCCATAGATCATATGCTATGTTTAGCAGTTTTTAAACAATTTATCTAGTAGACGGCTGACATACTTTAATCTGACAGTAGTTATAAATAATATTAGTTACTATGCCGTTGAGGTTATTCCTTTAATAAAATATCTTTGAACAATGAAAAACAAGAATACATTATGTTCATTAAAACTACAAAAAAACTATGTAACTTTTTAATATTATATAACTTATTACATATTTAAAAAATTAAAAACAACAAGAGAAATTTTCTATATGTCTTCTTCTAGCATGCATTTTTCCATTCTTTTCATTAACGCTTGATGAGTGGCTTTGTACATAATTTCTCCAGATATACTATTGCACGTGTCTGATATGTTTGGCTTTAAGTGCTCATTATGTTGTAGTTTTGTATACAATATCTTTAAGAGTCCCCCACAAAAAAAATCTAACGGCGTGAGGTCTGGTGCCTATTGAATAATTGAGTTGCGATCTTCGTTGAAACCGTTCATACAAATACTCTCTAATAGCAGCAGTTGTATGAGGTGGTGCTTCATCGTGTTGATACCACATATGCCTCTTAAAATAAGGGGAACTTTTTTTAGTAAAACGGTAGAATATTAACCAATTAAGGTATCTATTTCCAGTTAGTATTCCCTCAAAAAAGTATGGTGCAACCAAATGTCTCCCAATTATCCCACACCATACATTAGCGCCATAATAGCTTTAATTCTGAATTTGACTAATGTTTAATGGATTCTCGTCACTCCAGTAGTGATAATTTTTTCTGTTAGGTTTGCCATTGCTGATAAAATGACTTTCATCTGTCCATAATATATGATTCAGAAAATAATGTTCTTCATAATACTTAATCATCATTTCTGCTACAAAACTCAGTCATTGTTCAGAATCAAATTGTATTAATAACTGAAGATTATGCATTTTATAGTCATAGTATTTGTTAGCTTTAAGAGATTTGTGAATAGCCCTATAAAATACATTCAATTGCCTGCTTACTTGTCTGATTGAATTATATGGATGGTCTTGAATATATTGCATAATTTTGTTTACTTTTTCATTTTCAACACTTTTCATTTAGCAATTCCTCTTTGACCAGAAAATGCATCCATACTGCTCCCCAAATTTTGTTCTAATCGACAAAACATAGTGTAATCTGAGACTGTTAGGGTAACGTTCTCAATACAGTTTAACGGCTCCCCCCCGAGATTTTTCTTCTGGCTTCTCCGTAAATAAGAATCATATCTACTTTTCCAGCGTGGAAAACCACTTCAACCAGAAAACTATTAATACACTGTTTCCTTAGTTTAACTCTATTGAATTGCATAAATTGTTTGAAAACCTCCAAATGTGCCATCCATGGCAGCCGCGATTACAAAAACTAATTTTTTAGAGGGTTTTTCCTGCATAACTTTTTTGCAAAACAAATTAGGAAAAAAACAGTTTAAGGAGAAAATGTTGAAAAAAATTACTGGTTTCCAATGACATTTTACAAATCGATGAAAAAAAAAGGTGTTGGGAGTCGCGGCGCCCAGCGTCGTTTTCACTATCAAATGTCAAATACCTCAGTATACTCCTTGACATGCACTATACCATTCTTCGTTAAAAAATAAATATCCAACAACTTTCCATAAATCGGGACTGTGTGTCTAAAAATGCCCTGTACATGGAATATAAAAATAGCATTTTTTTAAAACTTTTTATGGGAATCTGGTCAAAAAATATGAAAAATTAAGTAAAAATTATTGTGTTATTTTCACAATAATTTTTATAGCAATAAATTTGAAATTAAACTTACTTGCTTAACTTTATTGCCTACATCTAACTGATTAGTTTCATCTAAAATTTCTTCCAAAGTTAAGGGATATGATTCTCCCTCTTGATGCCTCTGTTTCATATGCTTCACTATTTTTGCCAATACACCAAAACGATACTGTGAACTGCCTGAAGCCGTTTTATATCTGAAATGAAAAAATTCACCATTATTTCTTGTTGGTCCAAATTAAACACTGTTATACTTACGTATTAATATCCAATTTTGGAGCACTACTTGTATTATTTGATTTTGACTTTTTCTTTTCATCTCGAGCTGGTTCTGGCTTGGGTTCAGTCTTTTTCTTTTCTACACTATAAATATAAGTATTACCAGCTGTCTACAGAGTAAATATTGTTATTTTAAAAAGTCTAGACCTAAAACTGGATTATTGCTTATAAAATCTGACATCATTTTTTAGCAGGCAAAGCCCAATTTAATCCAAAATTACAATATATATCACTTAAAACAGAAAATGGGGCAGGACAATTAATAGCTATCAGTAATAACGATAACACCACGGTACAGTACACAGAGAAAAGTAGAGATGCTATATTATATTCAATAACCTCTAACATATATAATTATTTTAAAAAATGTCAAATTCATGAAGTACATTAGCGAGCCAACATTAATGACACCCGATCAAGTGGATTGATACAGAAACACATGACAGAAAGGAAGACTATGTTATTTAGTAGAAAGGTACAGTTACATTCACTATGTAAAATAATCTGAGATCTTTAAGACTTGATGTGAAAGTCAAATTATTAAATTCAAAGGCGAGACACTTCCAAAATTTATATTGAACTCGACCATGGTGATACTGTTAATGTTGTTCATAATATGCTTTAAAAATTGTAAAAATTGTAATAATTTTTGGAATAAGTTTTAAATGTGGGGTATAAAAGTTAACACTGAGACTAGAAAAAGCCCAAAAACTGTGATTTCAGTAAGTTATGCAAGAACAATGTCCCCAATTAAGTAATGATGTTTTATTACTGCCCTGAATCTTAAAAAAAAAAATGATAGAACAGCACTTAGCTTCACACCAATGTTGTTACATTAAGTTATAAAGATATTTCCATATATAACTTTAAACTATCAACAAAAAGGAGAAACTGATTATACTCAAATGGGTGATCCAAACATTAATAAATTAAAATCTGTTTTAAACGTGACTAAAATTGAAACTTACGTAGGAGTAGTAAGAGCTCGTTTCTTAAATAACTCTCGTTCTTTTAACAATGCTGGATCCATTTTTCCTATAAAATGAAAAAAATATTCGAAAGATCCCAAACAACTTTCGTTCGAATTATAAAAGACTATTTTGACATTTGAGAAACGTAAAAGGTTATGTTAATATATCTTCCATAGACATAGAGGATGGACTGAGCATTAACCTCATAAAATTGACCACTCTCTAGAAAGAGACAAAGCGATTGTACGGCCAATACCTATCTCTTTTCTGTAGGCCTGTAATAAACAAGGCGTAATATCCCAAGACGGAATTCAAGGCGAGAAAAGCCCCATACCCGATTTTAGTTCAAATAAAACACTTAGAAATATTATTTTCAAGAGAGCCGTAGCTTAGCGGCATTTTAAAGAGACAGCTACTGGCCGTTCATTCGCTTTGTCTCTCTCACACTTTTGCGTCCATATTTACTTCATAGCGGGATACGGAATACTCAGTCCATCCTCTATGTCTATGACATCTTCCTTTTTTTGGTAACTTGAGCCATATTTATTAAAAAAGATGAACCCCGTAATAACCCTTTATTTTTCTGTAATATATTTACTTTCACTTGTTATTCTACCTGTGATTCCCCTGTGACTTGGCTTAACTGCTACAAGGAAAATAGGGTATTTCTTTTATTTTATGGGCAAACTGTACAAGATAAGTAAGTACTCACCTATTTTGTACGTGCCATAAACGGGTCGTCGTAGTTGTAATTATTCAAGCATTAATGTTTTAAAATGTGATAACTAGTTTCTTCATAGCTTGGCTAACAAATTTTAGTTAAGGGAATATGTAAAAGTACTTTACCTACATATCGCAACAGGTTTGTCATTTTTTTTTTCTTTAGTTTAAAATCATTCCTCCGCTTATCTATGATTACATACTTGTCGAAATTTCGGTATGCAGTTTTCTCAGAAATCGACGGTTTCGATCAGTGGTTATCAACAGTTGTCAGTGGTATATGTTAATGTTCATTTGCAGAAATAAAGTGCAAAAACGGCCTCCCCCCGATTTTTTCCCGTAAGTCTTTCAAAATTAGGCCATTTTAGGCTTGTTCCAAAAGACCCCCTCCCTTTTTGTGAAAAGCCCACGTACCGAAATTTTACCACATACTTAACCTACAATTTAAACCAAATAAGTTCTTAGTTGTTTTAATAATTTCTTAAAAATTATCAATTAATTAATGTAGTTACAAAAACATAAAAAGTACATTTTCCACATAAAACGTATCTAAATTCCTTATGTTTTAATTCTTTTTAAACAATTAATAGTTTAACTATCAAAAACTAATGTTAATTATTATTATTTGCTTTGCGGAGATCAACTATAAAAAATTGACCTCTGAGGTAAATAAACTGCAATGGAATGACATTCTGCAAATAAAGGATCCTAATCTAGCCACAAATTATTTCATTGAAATGTTACAAATAGCCCAAAATAAAGCTACCCACAAAAAGAAAAAAAATGGTAATAAATATGCGCCAAGGAAAAAAAAATGGATAACCCGAGGTATCATGATATCTTGTTCAACCAAGGAAACATTGTATAATTTATGGAAAAAAACCCAACACAGGAAAGCTTTAAGACTGATTACAAAAAATTACGTTAAGGTAATTAAACGAGCAAAACTTAACTATGAATCGGCTATGGTTCAAAATGTTTGTAGTAACAATAAATTGCTATGGAAATATATACAACGAAAAAATTAGGCCCAATGTAAAAACAAACCCAAATGAAATATCATTTATTATGGATAATACTGAAAAGGTTAAAAAACCAAAAGAAATAGCAAATCTTTTCAATTCTTATTTCTGTAATGTGGGCAGCAATTTGGCTAAAAATATTGGAAAACCGCAGGGAGCGTCACTTAACTTACCAAAAATGAATAGAAACTCAATTTATATCAAATTAACAGACCCTCATGAAATCTGAGCAATTATAAATCGGTTAAAAGAAAAATGTGGAGGAGTCGATGGAATACATGTAAAAATTATTAAAGAGTATTGCTGATAAGATTATTGAACCTTTAAGTCATATTTTTAATTTAAGCATTAATACATCTGTTTGGTCAAACGCATTAAAAACTGCAGAGGTAATACCCATTTATAAAGCTGGTGTAAAACATGATCCAATAAACTATAGACCTATCTCTTTAATATCTAATATAGCTAAAATTTTCGAAAAAAAATCATACACTCTCGCTTATACAACTTTATTAAGAAAAACAAATTAATATCAGAACACCAATATGGTTTTGTCAAGGGTAAAGGAACTAAAGATGCTTTAAATTTCTTGAGTAATACAATTTTTAATAATTTAGACCTAAATATTCCAATAATTGTAACATTTTTGGACTTAGCTAAAGCTTTTGACACAGTGAACCATGGAATTCTTTTAAACAAACTATATCATTACGGTATTAGAGGTATGGCTCATGACTTAATTAGAAGTTATTTAAATAATAGGATACAGACTGTCAAAATAGCAAGTACTGTCAGTGCCCCTAAACAAATTACATGTGGAGTCCCACAAGGAACAATCCTTGGACCTCTATTATTTATTTTACACATAAATGACATGCTTGAAATTTTGGAAAAGCAGTCCGTGATGTCATATGCGGATGATACAGCCATTATAAGCACTGAAGAAACTTGGGATAAAACCCAAAATAAAATGAATGATCTTTTAAAAAAACAGTAAGCACATGGTTAGCATTAAATTAGTTATCTTTGAATATTTCAAAAACAGTCTTCATGACTTTTGGTGTGTATCATGATAGCATTCCGAGTGATGTAACTATTAATATTAATCACAGTAGAGTAAAAAGGGTTGAATTCTGTAAATATTTGGGCATTGTGTTTGATTGCCATATGAGATGGGATAAGCATGTTGAGAATGTAGTGAAAAGAACAAAATATCTGCTATTTGTATTTGCTAAATTATCAAGAACTATGTCGACGGGGACTCTATTAACGATTTATTATGCTCTTTTCCATAGCATTTGCTCTTATGGATTGATTGCGTGGGGTGGAGCATATGATAATGTTGGGATTCGGTTGCAGAATTTGCAAAATAGGATCTTAAGGATAATCTTGAAAAAACAAACTAATTATTCTGTCCCATTAAATATCTCACAGATGTTTACATTAGAATCATTGTTGCTTTATTATGCAGATATGCGAAAGGAACACGCAGAATCTCATAGTAAGACTAGAAACAAAAACCTTTTATTGCCAAAGATAAATAAAATTTAAGAGCAGTAAGATTACTGCTATGAAGGTGTTTAACAAACTGCCCGGGGAACTGAAAAATTTAGAATTAAGAGGTAAGACTCTGAAAAAAAAGTTTAAAGGTTGGATTGGATCATTGGATATAAGTGTGGCCACAATATAATTAATGGAAAGTACCTTTTTTTTTTTTGTTGTTTTTGCTTTTTGTTTTCTGAATTTTTCGGTATCTACTGCCACTGTTGAGCAACCAATAAATTTTCATTTTATATTTTTTTTAAATTTAAGTTTGTGTATTTGAGTATAGTTTATTATAATTGTGTATAGTTCTTAAGGGTTTTTTGTCCACCAGTGCTATTGTGCAGATAACTTGTGTTATCTTTATAGGTATTGCATATTTTGTATTGAATTGTAATAAGTCTGGTTCAAATAAATAAATAAAAATATTATATACATATACATTATATATATATATATATATATATATATATATATATATATATATATATATATATATATATATATATATATAAATAAATTGTTTTCAAGAACACATATAATTAAATACCATAGTTGTGATTAACAAAGATAAACGTTTAGTACAAGTTGAAAAAGTACAGAAATTTATCTTAAAATAGCCCATCCTTGATTTTATAAGGATGTAAGAGTAGGGCTTGTCAAAATAGTGTAGAAGCTATTGTTAAAAAAATTTTAAACTTGGCACACACCACCATAAATACTAGATAAAAGTTTTAAAGTAGTTAACCCTGGAGAAGGTGCCCTTTAATGTCATATTGTGTGTGGTGTTCTTAAAACGCCTAACTAAAGGCAAAATCCAATTTTCACCTTGTTGAAAAGATCTGAAACTCACTTTCAACATAAAATCATAGGAAATAGATTTGGAATGGTTAACAAAAAATCAGATTTAATAAATATAAGTCAGGGGGCTATAATAAACCGACAGGAACAATTGAGTGCCTCATCTGCTTCTGGGCTAAGTTTTCGAAAACTCTAAGTTTATCAGCAAGTTAATGTCCTGAATTTCAACTCTCCATTTCTTTTGAATTGCTTTGTGTGCTCGTGTTCTTCAGTAGTGAAGACAGAATCTGCCTCTCCCCTAGAAAATCTGGAACAAGGAAATTGGGATTTTGATTTTAGTTTGGGGCTATTAAAAATTACAGTTTTCTTGGTTTAATTTTACTCCTTAAGGGAATGAAATTTTGGTTTTGGGTTTAGTTTGTTGTTGAAAATTATATCATTTTTTAAAAGTTTTAGTCTCAGTTTATAAGAGTGCACAGTATGCAATGCCTCCAGGGGTAGTAGCAGCTTTGTCTAAATGAATAACATGTACATGCCAAATATAGAGTTTTATTTAAAAAAGCCTATTCCATGTTCCAGTGTTCTTTTAAAGTAGTGATGAGGTCTATATTCATTTCTTTAGTGGTTGTGGAGAGCTAGGTTTAGATTTTACTTCGCAATTCTTTAAAATTATATGACTGTCTTCGTTGCCACTTTTTACAAATAAGGAATCTGTGCTGTTCCCAACAACCGTACAATTACAAATACAGTACCACCTCGATAATCCGGATCTCCATTAAACCGGATGAGGTGAGAGGATTCCCCTAACTTCCAGTCTAATACATCTGGAATTCACACAAACTGTAGGTGCCTTTGATTTGCCTACAACGCATCGCGTCTAAAGGTTAAGGACTTTGTAGTTGTTGTGTTTATTGTCACAAGTACAACATACCCACGTTCTATTTTACTTTATGTGGTTCATATAAGTATGTAAACGTTTTTTTTACGTATATGTACCTATATATTAAAATGCCTTCTAAAAGAAAACATATTACACTAACAATAAAACAAAAGTTCAATATATTAGAAAGTCTAGTTCTTGGTGAAAGTGGAAAAGTGTTTTCAAATGAATACGGAGTAGGAACATCCACAATTTTGGATATAAAAAAGAAGCAAGGGAAAATCAAAAGGTATGTATATATGATTTATTTTAAAGATCATTTTGGGACACTCACTATAGACGTGTAACTTCTTTTAGATTTATTTCCAAATGTGATTTCTGGTCCTGGCATTAGAAAAACCTTACGAAAAGCCGAATATCCAGAAATGGAAACTCGTTTGTATACATGGTTTTGTACGCAATGATTAAGGCATATCCCAATTTCCTACGAAATTTTATCAGGCAAAGCAAAACAGTTTTACACTGAAACCTACGGAAATGATAATTTTAGAGCTAGCAGAGGCTGGATTTCTAACTTCAGAAAAAGACATGGTCTGGATGCTTTAAAAGTTTGTGGCGAAAAATTTTCCAATGATGAAAGTGCCGGCGATCCTTTCCTAACTTTATTTGCAGATAAGAGAAAAGAATTAAACCTTGGACCTACTCAAATATACTATGCAGATGAATTAGCTCTGTACTGGAAAATGTTGCCTGAAAAAATGCTGGTTCGTTCTCAGGAAAAGACCGCACCAGGTCAGAAAATAAACAAAGAACACGTTACCTTTCTAGCATGTTGCAGTGCTGATGGATCACAAAAATTAAAGTTGTTAGTGATAGGAAAGGCAAAAAATCCAAGGGCTTTTAAAAATGTGAACATACATGTTGAGTACAAATCATCTGCCAATGCATGGATGACTACAGCAATTTTCTTAGACTGGTTTCATCATTCTTTTATTTATCAAGTCAAAAGTCATTTAAAAAGTCTCAACTTGCCTGAAAGAGCCCTGCTAAGTGTCGATAACGCTTTGAGCCATGGAACTATAGAAGAGCTGACTAGTGAGGATGTACAGTTTACAACATTATTTCTTCTGCCAAATTGTACTGCACTTTTGCAGCGTATGGACCAGAATGCAATCAGACTGACAAAATTATTTTATCAAATAATGAAGAGAACCTTGTTAGGTTATTAAAAAGCTTTAACCTTAAAGATTCTGTATGTCTACTATGCAATTCATGGGAAAAAAGTCTCCCCTGAAGTCTTGAAAAAGTGCTGGCACAAAATTATGGCTTATGTGGCAGATACCAACCCAGACACTGAATATGATGCTGAAGATCTGATTCCTCTGATTGAATTGAGGCACAATTTGCTTTCCACGAATGAAGAAATGAAAGGTAAAGCCTGAAATTTTTCTTTTAGTATTTTTTTGATTAATTCGTAAATAATTAACAGATTTTTCAGATATGCTGAATGTTCTCACTGAGCAGAATCTCACAAACGTGGAAATATGTAATTGGCTTAAAAATGATAAATATTTGTTACCACTGGAAGATATAGATGATATAGATGAACAACACGAGAGTGATAATGAAGGTTCAGAGTTAAATACTAATACAAACCAGACTTAAGAA
>CM032446.1:19738030-19858030 GCA_019049505.1 Pachyrhynchus sulphureomaculatus
CCGATTTCAGTAGAAATTTCGAACAGCGGTAAAGTTTGGCTGCCTTCAATGAAGTCTCGAACCGCGTTGATGGTCCTTCTTGTTGCTCGTTTTTGAGTGACGATCGTGACTCTCATTTTTGATCCCTTCACTTCTTTTCATAAACTGCTTGTTCCAGGCAACCACATGAGGTGTCTTGATAGTATTTCATCCCCTTCACCTTGGGAAAATTTCAGTTGGTTTCACGCCCTTACGGACGAGAAATTTGATAATGATAGACCAGCGAAATCTTTTCTCAGACATTATAAGCCATAGTGTCCAGTGAGTCTGGCAAAGCTAATCGTCTGCTTACTCCACTCCTGCCATCCCCACCGAACACACCTAGAAGCAGGCGCTCGTTCCAAACAATATTTTCCGCTCAGGTTAAAAAAGTCTTGTTTATATTAGTTATACATGTTTGTCCTAACTATTATTATTAATTTCAGTAAACTACCTATGACCATAATACATGGCTATCTTGGTTTCCCATGGCCTGAAAAACAAACAATGGAAAAACTGTATCCAAACATTGACCACCACCATATTGAAGTAAAAAAAAAAGAAACGGATATTGGGTGTCATCATTCGTAAGTAAATTGTTTTATATGACTAGGATCTGAAACTCTGCCCACGTAGACTTCATGAAGGGTGTTATTTAATTAAATATGAATAGTACCAAAATTCCCGTTTGTCTAGAACATAGGTTCCCAACGGAGGCGGTACCGCCCCCCCTCCTAGTGGGCCCTGGAGTCTTGCATGGCGGCGGTAGCGGGTCCAGAATGGTGAGGCTATTTCGGAATCTCATTTAGGAAATTAATATAATAAAATACTTTGAAAATACCTACTGTTTTCATGGTAAATATTTTATCTACCTATCTAAAATTTTTATTTTATTGTTATCGCGTAAATAAGCATTAAAAAATTTAAATCGAGCCGCCCATCCAATGGGTTCCAAGTCCTCAAAGCTCTATGAATGAGAGAGTGCATCTCATAATTCGTGCGATGGAGGGGGATGCAAAAGAAACCATGATAGCGAAGATTGCCTTCGGGTATATTAAAGTTTATTTTAGCAAGTCACTGAAGACAGTCAGTGATTCCATTAATAAGTTTGAAGATAAAACATGCATCATACAGAAATCTTCTCATTTCCAAAGTATGTAACCCCAAAGTCCTCCGCATGACAGTTTTATTCACAAGTGTACCATTGCACTTGAGTGCGGAAAATCTCAAAAATTTATTTTGCACTCTTTCGATTGTTCTCTTATGCAACTCATAAAATGGAGACCAAATTATCGTCGCATATTCAAAGTTTGCCCTCACAAGATCACAATACAACACTCTCAAAACAGTCATAGAGAACTGCCCGCAATTTCTCAAAACAAAACCCAGCATGCTTAGCCCCCCCAAGGTCCTTTGCTAAAGTCCTGTAGGGAAGTTGAACACCTTCGATCGAGTATGAGGATAGGACTCTGTTTCCCTCTATAGAAGCTAATGGTAAATCATTTGCTTACATTTAAAAATAGATGATTGGACTGGGACCACTGCCAAACTAGATCAAGGTCATCCTGGAGCGCCGCAACGTCCTCAACACTAGTAACTTGCCGATAGATCTTCAAATCATCTGCAAATATAAACCCCGTTGAGCGATGCAGTGCCGATAACAGATCATTTACAAACAAAATAAAGAGCACAGGAGCGCTGTACGAACCCTGGGGGACGCCCGATGTGACATGAATAATACTGGATGACAAACCATTGATTCTCACAGTCTGGGTATGGCTCAAGAGAAAACTCTTTACCAAGATATGATCTGCTCAGAGAATCTCAGAAGCTTGCTCAATCAGATCTTAAAGGTAACTCTGTCAAAGGCCTTGGAGAAGTCAGTGTAGATAACATCGACCTGATCACCCCTCTCTAACGTCTCCAGCAGAGCAACTTCATATAGTGCCAAATTTTCTGTGGTTGATTTCGCAGGACAGAAGCCACACTGGCAGGGATTGATCATTCCCCTACAGGACCAGTTTAACTGGTCGCACACTAAACTATCGAATAGTTTGGGCATGGCAAATTGTATACACACTCTTCTATAGTTGCTGATATCCTCCCTATCACCCGATTTGAAGATGGGAGATATGAAGCTGTGCTTCCACTTAGATGGAAAAGCACAAGAGTCCAGACATTTATTGAAAATCATTTGCAGAAGTACAGTGGTTGAATAAATGCACCGCTTTATAAACAGATTGGGGATATTATCTGGACCACATTTAATTTCATCTGGCAGCCTCTCAATTTTGGAAAAAATCTCAGATAGACTGAAATTCATTAACAGTATGTCATTAAGACAGTGGTGATCGAAGTCAGGCACCCAACAGTCATTGTCAATATACACACCGGAAAAGTGCTTCGCAAATAAGTTGACAATGCCAACACTGGAATGCGCCATAATTCCATCCAGGTGCATGCTATTCAGAAGATTAACCGCTTTTCTTGTGATGTCTAACTTCGAAGCATGTTGAGAAACCCTTTGCTGGGCGAAAATCAAGTCGCGAGGCGGCACGCTTGGGCCCAGGATAAGATACTAGAGTGGCCCTCACAATCGCCGGACGCCAACCCTATTGAAAACGTTTGGTCCCTTTTAAAGAGAAAGCTGAGAGGAAAGACTCCGAGCATAAAAGATAGCAGACTATGCAGTAAATCTCGTCGGCATGCCTCGAAGATGCCAGGCCATTATTGAGGCGGGAGGCGATTGGACAACTTACTAATGTAACTGCGCCGTTTTTAGTACACCAAAGAATACATTGATCGCAAAAAATGTTCTCGAAACACATTTTTTCAAGAATACGAGCGCTCACGTCTTACTTGACAGACTGTACTTGACTGCTTCGCGCTCATTTAGTGTTCGAATCTCCGACACGTCGGGAAAGTTACTCCAAATTGACACTGTCTTATTCCAAGAACCATGATTTCTCATCTACCAAAATCGTGAAAGCTTCTGTTCAATTTTAATATTTACTTTTCATTTTAGAAAATTAAGTTTTTTTGTGTATGAAGATGATTCGTTGAGGGTTGTTATTGGATCAGCCAACCTGTTCTTCGAAGATTGGGAAATTTTTAATCAGCAGTAAGTATTTTTGCACTTATTTGAGATCGAACAGGAAGACTGGGTGATAGACATATACAGAATACAATATAGCCCTTATAGTGCAGTAAAAAAAAGCATTTTAAATTGCACAGCACAGCAATGTTATGATTTTATCCTCTCTGAGGTATCACCAGAAGTATTGTCCTAAGTTTTGGACCTTGAAAAACTTGTGCTCTTTTATTTTTAAACAATTTACGTTTTCAAAACGCGTTTTTTAAGCTTAAAATGTAAATAACTCCGGTTATATAAATCGGACAATACTCCTTTTGATACCACAGAGAGGATAAAATCATAATATTTGCTGTATCTACCATAAACTATGCGAGAAATATGTTTACACAAGCAGTTTGTAGCGAGAAGAGAGCTTACTTGGATTTTGTCAGTGGGAATCAAAATAGTAAGTCTATGTGGCAAACGCTTCATAATATGAATGTCTATAAGAAGAAGAAGAACCATTTTTACACCTCCTTCGCATCTGCAGGACCCCGACGAAATCAACTCATTTTTCATTGATTCTGTGCTACAGATTTGTCGTGACGTTAATCCGGATACGATTTGTTACTATTCTGATAGCAAGGTTACCGATAGTGTGTTTGAGGTCTCATTGGTTAGCGACGGCGATATCATTTCTGCCATCTGATACAAGGTCGAATGCTTCTGGAGCTGATCAACTTACGTTGCAGATGTTAAGACTCTGTTGCCCTCTCATCGTACCGTTTCTCACTCATATTTTCAATATATCTATATTAGAGAGTAAGTTTCCGTCCGATTGAAAGTTGGCCTTGGTATTGCCTTTGCCCAAGGTGTCAAGCCCTAAGGATTACTCTGAACTGCGTCCGATTAGTCTTTTGAGGATTCTGTCTAAAATTTTGGAGAAAATAATTTTTAAACAAATCGTTAATTATTTTAATAATAATAACTTATTCTTTGAAGGTCAGTCGGGGTTTCGCAGGGGTTTTAGCACTGTAACAGCCTTGCTAAGCATTTTGGATGATATCCTCGGGGCGGCGGATAAAGGAGAGACAACTGCCTTGGTTCTTCTCGATTATAGCAAGGCATTTGACACGCTGGATCCCCGCTTGTTGTGTGCCAAACTTCATTATTATGGTTTTAAAGAACGAACAATAAATTTATTAAAGGACTACCTGGCGGATAGATCACAGCGTATGCTGATTAATCGCCGAGCGTCACAAAGTTTGGCTTTAAATAGAGGCGTCCCTCAGGGGTCAATTTTGGGACCATCGTTGTTTGTCATTTATACAATGGATATGCATTGTTATGTTAATGATTGTAGGCTAATACAATATGCAGATGACAATCAGATTTTAAGGAGCTTTAATAGTCTTAACGCATTATAGGCGGAACAGGAAATTAATTACTGTTTAAATTCGATGTGTACCTACTCTAATAACAATGGTTTGAAGATAAATCCGAAAAAGTCGGTAGTACTGTATTTTGGAACAAACAGGGAATGGACTTCGGCAGATTTCAATTTAAATATGGCCCAGGAGAAAATTCCGTTTGTTACTGAATATAAAAAATTTGGGAATATTATTTGATAGTAAGCTCAGGTTTAGAAAGCAGATTTCTTTGGTAGCTCAAAGGGCGTATTGTTCACTACGTAATTTATATAAGAATCGGCATATCCTCAATTTGAGCTTAAAAAAATATTTGTGCGAGACTCTTGTCCTGTCTCACTCTAATTATTGTATTTTTGTTTACGGTCCGTGCCTGGACCTTATGTCGAAGTATAAGCTGCAAAAGATTCAAAACTCCTGTGTACGTTTTATTTTTGGATGCAGGGGGAGGGATCATGTGAGTGGCAGGCTGAAGGAGCTGAAATGGTTGCGTATTAAGGATAGAGAAAGGCTACATCTGGGTTGCTTTTTGCATAGACTGTTGAGGACCGGAGTGCCACAGTGAAAGGCTGCATCATCGAAGTTCGGTGCATCGGCGTAATACTAGGTACAACGACCGCTTTCAAATACCTAGGCATCGTACAAGTGCGTTTAAACAGTTTTTCGGCTATCTCTCTCTCTCCTCAGCCTATAGTCATCCACTCCTGAATGAAGGCCTCTTCCAATCTTTTCCACGTCGTTCTGTTTAGGGCTGTTTGGATCCAATTTCCCCCCGCAATTTTCTGGATGTCGTCGCGCCACCTTTTTGGAGGTCTTCCAACACTCCTTTTGGTTTGTCTTGGACCCCAGTTTATCATTTTGCTGGTCCATCTTTCTGAGCTTTGACGAGCTATATGGCCAGCCCATTGCCATTTGAGTTGAGCTACTCTTCTGAGGACATCTGTCACACAGGCTCTTCTTCTAATCTCCTCGTTCTGTATCCTGTCTCTCAGGCTAATTCCGAGCATAAGACTTTTCCATTGCTCGTTGTGTCACTTGAAGCTTGTCAGCGGTTTTTCGGGTGAGTGCCATCGTCTCGAGACCATACGTAAGGACCGGCAGAATACATGAGTCGTATGTTTTACGTTTAAGATTTATTGGGATTTCTCTAGATTTAAGTACATACCCCAACTTGCCGAACGCAGCCCAACCTTGTCCTATTCTTCTAGTTATTTCAGAGCTTTGATTTTCTTTACCAAGTTGTATTTTGTGTCCCAAGTAAATATATTCTGATACGTTTTCCAGTGTTTGGTTTCCGATGTTTACCTGAATATTTTCCACACTCATTATTTTTGTTTTATGTAGATTCATCTCGAGTCCGATGCTTAAGGATGCCTGATGCAATCCTTCCAGCATGCTCTGAATTTCCTTCGTTTTATCGCTTATAATCACTATATCGTCTGCGAATCGTAAATGGTTCAGACGCACACCATCTATATTTATGCCCCTGGATTGCCAATTTAAACTCTTAAAAATGTCCTCTAAGGCTAGTGTGAAGAGTTTAGGGGAGATAGTATCGCCCTGACGTATGCCTGTGTTTACCAATATCTTATCTGTCTTTGTATCTTCCTCCAGTGTTATTTGGATGGTCGCGTTTTCGTATATGTGTTTGATGAGATTTGAATACCTGGTGTCTACTCTTGCGTTGTCTAGAGCTCTCAATATTGCCCAAGTTTCGACCGAGTCGAAGGCCTTTTTGTAATCTACAAATGCCAGGTGCAATGGTATGTTATATTCTGTGGTCTTCTCTATGAGAGTGGGTACTGTCTGCAAGTGGTCAATCGTACTAAAACCTTTTCGGAAACCTGCTTGTTCTACTGGTTGATACGAATCCATTTTTTGAGTTAATCTATTTGTTACTATTTTTGTTAGCAACTTGTATAAGTGTGATAGTAGACTAATAGGACGGTAGTTTTCTATCTCATTTCTATCTCCTTTTTTATATAGCAAAATAACCTCGGCGTTTTTTTCATTTTGTTGGAATTCTTTCTTCGGTTATGCATTTGTTGAGTAGGATTCGTACACTCTCTACTAGATATTCTCCTCCCATTTTTAACATTTCAGTGGTGATTTGATCTACTCCTGGACATTTCTGAGATTTCATTTGGTTGAGCGCTGTTCTTAATTCATTGGTATCTATTTCAGGAATTTCCTCGGATCCAATATTTTGAATTTTCCGTCTGTTGTACTGATGACCTTGGGACTTGGAACTGTAGAGATGCTTATAGAAGTCCTGAACTATGGCAACAATTTCCGTTCTACTATTAACTACGGTACCACTGTTGTTCTTCAATTTACTTAATTTCGTTCTTCCATTTGATAGGTGGGTTTTTAAAACTTTCATATTTTTGTTGTTTTCAATAGTATTCTTTACCAAATTTGTGTTGTATTCTCTTAGATCTTTTCGAATGTTCTTGTCTATTTCTCTATTTGTTTCTCTTCTCATTTTGATCAGATTTTTAGTAGTTTGGCTAAACTTGCCGATGTTCTTTTGTTTAGCACATATTTATTTTGTTGCTACTTGTATGCTTACTTAGATCTTCCATTTCCATGTCCTTCAATCTGTTTGTCTCTCTTAGTTTTACGTTTAATGTATCCTGAAATTTTTCTTCATTTTTTGATAGAGTTTCCACTGTAGGATATTTTTGTTTCTTTAGTATTAGTTTGTTTCTTTCGAATTTGATGTTTAGGTATATGGTTGCTCTAACCATTCGATGGTCGCTATTTGTATCGAACCGATTTAAAACGGTAACATCCTGACAGATTTCTTTTTTGTTAGTGATTATGTAGTCAATTTCATTTCTAATACTATCATCGGGGC
Organism: Pachyrhynchus sulphureomaculatus; assembly: GCA_019049505.1. NCBI lineage: Eukaryota > Metazoa > Arthropoda > Insecta > Coleoptera > Curculionidae > Pachyrhynchus > Pachyrhynchus sulphureomaculatus. Next base: position 19,745,409 of record CM032446.1, read on the forward strand.
TACTCCAAGTCCATCTTCTCTTTTCAGGTTTTTTGAAGAATGAATTCATACAGTAAAGTTGTTCATTTCTGCAATAGTCGACAAGCTTTTCACCTCTGGCATTTCTATCCCCCACTCCGAATTTGTCGATATTTATGGTATCTTGGTTTGTATTTTTGCCAATTTTGGCATTGAAATCTCCCGTAATAATCACATATTTCGCATTTTCATTTGTTTTTGCTGTTGATATATCTTCATATAGCTGTTCTACTGCTTCGTCGTCAGATGTGCTGGTTGGAGCATATACCTATATCACTTGCATGTTATACCTCTTGTTGATTTGTATAGTAACGTAAATGACTCTATCTGATACGGCTGTCCTTTTTATGATTTGATGTTTCACTCGTTTATTCACCAATAGGGCGACTCCACCTATGTGGTCATTTGTTTCTGAATTATTCCGGTATAACAGATGACCTGACTTCAGATATGTAGCTTGTTCCCCTTTAAGTCTTGTTTCGCTCAATCCCAAGATGTCCCATTTTATGTGTCGGAGTTCCTCTTCTAATCTCTCCATGTGTTGTTGCGATCTTAATGTTCTTATGTTGTAAGTAGCAATCCAGAGTTTGTTATTTTTCCTTTGATAGTTTTGGTTTAGGTTCATCTTCGCCGAATTTTTGCCTCCCCCAGAATCCGCGAGGCTGACTGAAGTTTCAGTGCAAGATTCTGAGCCATTGGCTCTACTTGCCTGGGGTATTTCTGTTTTAGAATTCGACATTTCCATGTTTTGGAAGGTTTTAGCACTTACTATACATCTACTAAACTTCTGAACGAAATTCCTGAAGGTTTGCTTGCTCTGTCTGAACTATCTTTCAGAAGGCAGCTAAAGGAGATTTTGTTTCAGACTTATTGACTGTTATTATTATGTCTCTTTTATAGGGTAAGGTAGGGATCATGGTTTGTATATGGGTATCAATATGATGTAGAATTACAATGTTTTCCTTTTTTAGTTTAGAGTAAGTAGAGTTTAAGTACTAATGGATACTTCTTAACTTGTATTTGAATTTGTATTTTTATTTTATTTTTTATTTTTTGTATTTCTTTTGTATATTTTTGAGAACTCGGTTAACAACAGCACTGCTGCATTTCGCCGAGTATAAAATAAAGACGTTTATTATTACTATTATTATTATTATCTCATCATTATTTTAACCTTTTTTTACTGCACTGTTAGCTAAAAAAATAAAAATGTAGCCTTACTGTAATTTTGAAAGTAGTAGAAACTTTCCGTTTTTCTAGGTTATGGGTAAGTCCCCCATGTCCAAAATTACCAGAGGGAAGCTCTGTGATGGACGGGGAATCACCGACTGGATTTAAATTTGCACTGTTGGATTATTTATTTACCTACCAGGAATTTGGCATTCCAACCCTTCCGCAGTGGATAGATCGGGTTAAGAATGCTGATTTTAGTCAAGTAAAGTAAGTTTTTTGTTTGTCTAAAAGCCTAAATTTCCTGTTCTTATTTCTAAAACATTTCTTTGTGACAAGGGAAGACCGAAGACTAACTAATATTTTTCACTACCTAGTGATTTTTTTTTGTTATCTAAATGTATATTCCTAAAAATATAATAACATTACATCGTGCCAGTATGGTTTTGGTAAAAATTTTTACAGAAACTGCTTGTACAGGGTGAGTCAACGATAGAGTAAAGCTCATTATCTGATTTGTTTCGGGAATGACGAATAGTTTTAGGGAATGTTAAAGTGCACAGTTTAAAATTTTTTTTTGAGTATACAGGGTACTTCAAAAAAGTGTGGCCGATATAACATATGTTTTTTTTAAGCGGAACATCCTATTTTCTAATTTATTTTTAAATTCTGCGGAAAATTTTATAACTTTTTTTATTAATAATCTTATATCCCTAAACCTAGTAGTTTTTCTAATATTTCAATTTTTTTTAAAAAAATACTAGTTTTCAGTTTTGTAAAAAATTGCTAGTAGCGCCATCGTTCCTGAAGGTGGAATACTCATAATTGGTACGAGCATTCTATAGAGGTGAAAAAAATATATGTGTAAAGAAATTTGAGTTAGATGCTACAGGGTGTTCAAAATAAATTTATGCATTTCAACTATTTTAAATTGAAAAAATCTCAAATTTTTTAAATGCCACACATTTTACAAAACCCTCCAACTTTTATTATGTATGTCATATACCTATTTCTAATAGTTTTCGATTTATTTTAAATTTGTCAATTTTTACCCTTGTTTTTAATACACTTACGCTATTGTGAAAACATAAACAAATGGTTAATAATAATTTTAATATAGTTTAACTTATCTAATGATTAATTATTATGGCGTAATAAATGTTCAAAAATATGCCCGTCTACTTGAATACATATGTTTAGTCATTTTACTATATTTTCCTTCACTTTCCTAGCATAAAGGGCATTATTGTCCTGCACGCATCCCGTATCCTATTTTCCATATCTACTGGTGTTGTAATGTAATGTAATGTAATAAAGGTGGGGTCTGGCCCAAAACGGCCCTTTGCACTGCGACCATCGTTGATCTATTGTGCCTCCCCTTGTCTTTCACGGGTTTAATACGTCAAGAAACCGGACCAGCTCCTTCAATGGGAGTGTTAGCAAGTCCCGTTCACCCAGCGTATAGGCATGTAGTAGCCTGTATCTCCTGTGTCCCAGTGCCACACAGTTAGTGATCAAGTGTTCCATTGACTCCTCTTCTTCACCGCAGAATCTGCAAGTGCTGGTATTTGAAATTCCCATTCTGTATACGTGCTTATTACAGGCATAGTGACCCGTGAGTGCCCCCGACAGTGTCCTTAGGCTTTTCCTATCCAGTTTCAGAGCAAAGTCCGCCCTCTTAGCATCAAAGCTCAGAAACTCAGAAACTTTTTGGAATGTTCGAGGCCATTAAATCGTTATAATTCCAGTGTTTCCCCACGATGGATGTTGTCCATTTCTTCATCTCCTCTTTAAGGAGACTCTTGTTGAAGCCAAAGGATGGAGTGGGTCCAGTGAAAGTCCCCTCAGCCCCCCTTTTGGCGTAGATGTCTGCCATCTCATTTCCTCTGTGCCCCTCATGTCCTGGCACCCAGACCAGAGTAATCTGATTCGGAATCGCCAGGTTGTTGAGCATGTTGTGACACTCCAGTACTGCCCTGGACGTAAATGTCCAACTGCTCAGGGCCTTGAGGACTGATTGACTGTCCGAGAGTATTTTAATCCGTACTCCCATGTGTCCCCTTTCGGATAGGATTCCTACAGTTTCCGATATTGCGTATAGTTCCGCTTGGAAAATTGTGGTGTCCTTGCTCAAGGTTATTGATCTGCGTGCTCTAGGCCCCACTATTCCTGCTCCCACTCCTTGGAGCGTTTTGGATCTACTGGTGTTGTAGGGGTATTCACATAAACACGATCTTTAATGTAGCCCCACAAAAAGAAGTCTAAAGGTGTTAAGTCACAGAATCGAGGGGGGCACTGAATGAATCCATCCCTACCGATCAATTTTTGTGGGTAACAATCGTTTAAAAATTCTCGAAATTCCCAGTGGTAATGAGCAGGAGCTCCGTCTTGAATCCACATTTGTTCCCTTTCAAAGTTATCAACTTCTTCAAAAAGCTGGGGTAATTCGTTTTGCAAAAAATTTAGATATCTAGGCCCGTTAAGCGGTTCGCGGCAAAAATATGGATCAATAATTCGAAAATTTAATATTCCACACCAGGCTTACTCAAACTTGAACTGCTGGCGATCTACCTCAATATTGTTAGGCTACGATCGATCGACTCTGAGAGGCTGCAAGTAAGTGTGATGCAGGATTGTCGCCTAGGTAGGGTGTATCGTGGCATAGATATTAGTTTTCCGCACAATATGCATTTTTTAGTCAAGGTAAGTGTAGGTCTGCTCTAAAATGTCAATGAAAAATAATTATTCAAAATTGCGAGTTTATTGGTTCTTACAAATAAACGAGTTCTAGTGTCTAAACTTAACTAAAGAGTGACTTTGGATGTTGAACCGTGACACTGCATGTCCTCGGCATACTTTTCATAAGATGGTACGTAATTACCGAGTGCTCATCGCAAGCATGATGACATATGTTCGTCAGTTAGTCGATTGCGATATTTTGACTTCATTATCTTCATTTCAGAAAATGCAGACTGGCACAAGTCAGTTGACCCAAACATTGCCGTTAGTTGAAGGGCGATTTGCCTTAGATTCGGATATTTATCTTCAGATATAAAACACCAGAATTTTGTATCAAATGCTGTGGCTTTGAGATGTATATCTGATATAATCTGCACTAACTCATTTTCAACAGAACATGAGTCCATGTTAAACTGACTTGCTATTTCAGTAGCTAATTTCTCAATGTTTTTACACGAAAAAGAATAACTCATAAATGATGCGATATTTGCCAATTTACTGAAATCATAAAAACGTATTTCGAATTGGCCCAAAATATTAGATAATTCTGCCTCATAAATATCATAATTCAACTGAGGAATCCTTGCTTTCAAAGACGGAAAATTTTTCAGATCCTTTCTTTTCAGTTGATCTGTCATAAGTTGCAATTTACTTTTGAATCATCTCAATAATAGTTTTTCCTTTACCTTGAAGCTCCAAATTAATGGTGTTTAAATGCATTGTGATGTCTGTCAAAAATGCCAAATCAGTCAGCCATTTTCCGTTTTTCAGCATCTGAGTGTCATCACCTCTTTCGTCCAGAAAAGCTGTTATTTCGGGCAATAATTCTTGAAACCTTTCTAGGAATTTTCCGCGACTCAACCACCTGATGTCCGTGTGAAGAACTAAATCAGTGTGTTCAGCTGACTCACTATCTTCCAACTGCAATTTAAAGAGCCGTCGTTGCAAGCTACGTGCACGGATAGAATTCACAATTTTTATTGCAATGCCCATAATCTCCTCCATGTTTAGAACTTTTGAACACAAAACTTGTTGATGTATAATGTAATGAAAGGAGAAAAATGAAGGGAAATCATCATTAGCTCGACACAATGCCACAAAACCGTTTTTGTTTCCAGTCATTGCTGATGCTCCATCGATTGTAATGCACACTAGTTTATATATTGGTAGCTTGTAGTTTGTTAGAAAATTAAAGAAAACGTCATATATATCTTCGCCACGGGTCTTTCCTTTCAGAGGAATCATTGTCAAAAACTCTTCCTTAGCCGACATGTCATTGAATATCATTCGAATAAAAATACACAGCTGGGCAGTGTCTGTCATATCGGTGGATTCGTCGAACTGTAAAGAAAAGTATGTACATTCCATGATATCATGTTTTAGTTTATCTGCCATGTCCCGACTCATGACTTCAACACGCCTTGTGACAGTCGGACGAGATAACTGAAGTTCTCTAATAGCAGACATAATCTCTGTTTTATTTTTAAAATCTCCAAATAAAGTCTCACCCGCTTCAAAAAATGCTTCCTTCACAACCAATCCATCATCAAATGGTTTCTTGTGTTTCGCCAATACATGAGATATTTTAAATGACGCGATCGTTGCAGCTTTTGATTGTTTGGCTGGTCTTGTGAACATGGTTTGTTCTTTTTTCAAACAAGTTATCAAATCACGTACTTTTCGTTTTCTTAATTCACTCTGTGACGGAAAATCCTTTTCATAGTTTTTATAAACCGTTTTTATGATGCCTCTCTAAGTTCCCACGCTTAGGTATTGCAACTGACGCACGGCAAATGAGACAAATGCACTTATCCTTTTCCATACAAAATAAAAATTCTTCCTCCCAATCGTTATTAAAATGATAGGTTTTACTTTTCTTCGCCGCACTCATTTTGGACTATTTATTAATAAACTTTGTGTCGATGTATCGCCTTCAAGTTACAACTCAGACTGACTATTCCTGCAGGCGCAACATTTATATCGGCGCGAACGAAGTCTCGAATGTTCCCGTCAAACACGCCGCCCGAAGTTTCTAGAAAAATCGGCGGGAATCAAAAACGCGGCTTTTTTTTGACAAGAACCGCGCGTTCCTTTGATAAAGCCGCCTTTTGCCGCTAGCAGGGGGTTATTACGATAAAAGAAAGTGATGAGGGGGGTTATTCTGGCCTAATTGTGGATCGAATAAATTTTAGTAGTTTATTCATTACATTTTGTTTCAGTTACCTAAAACAAAATCTGTGAATAGTTCTATATCGGAATTTTTTTCTCGAGATCGACTAAAAAAGCACCGACCGTTTGAGCACCCCTGTTCCACACCATATATTAAGCGACTAATGGTTTTGGTTTTGAACTTCCCGGACCCAAAACTGTTGAATAATAATGCATGTTATGGCTGTTAACTGCTCCATTACTGCAAAAAGTAGCTTCATCAGAAAACATTGTTTTCGTTGTTCAAAATCACGGTCTTGAAGTTCTTGGTGTAGTTCCATATGAAAAGGATGATACTTGTATTTTCTCGTGGTGCGACTAGCCGTAGATTGGAATGTGTCAGATAAGTCTGTAGTTAACGGGTGCTGACCTGGGGATTATTCCAACATGAAGTAAAATCTCCATTTCTTTTTCCTCATCGGTAGCATTCTGGTTTACTACGTTCCGTTTCGTATACTCAACGCTACCACTACCATCAAACCGTTCCATTAAGCACTGAAAAGATTTTCTAGATGGTATACGTCTATTAGGGTACTTCGCTTCGTAAAGCCTTACCGCCAAAAGACAATTTTTTCACGCCTTGCCCAGTATATAAACCATATCAATTAATTCATTTTTAGGAAAATCAATAACTATTCCCTTTATACGTCACTTTCTACAACAAATTAAACTATTTTTACTTACTTAATAGACATGTCAAAATTTGACAATGCCTATATTTTTGTTTTGTCTTGGCAACTATGATGTTATAGCATAAGTGTATTAAAAACAAGGGTAAAAATTGAAAAATTCAAAATAAATCGAAAACTATTAGAAATAGGTATATGACATACTTAATAAAAGTTGGAGGGTTTTATAAAACCTATCAGAAAAAATAATAATATACAGGGTGCGCCATTTAAAAAATTTGAGATTTTTCAATTTAAAATAGTCGAAATGCATAAATTTATTTTGAACACCCTGTAGCATCTAACTGAAATTTTTTTACATATATCTTTTTTTTCATCTGTATTGAACGCTCGTACCAATTATGAGTATTCCACCTTCAGAAACAATGGCGCTACTGGCAATTTTTTACAAAACTAAAAACTAGTATTTTTTTAAAAGAAAAATTGAAATATTAGAAAAACTACTAGGTTTAGGTATATAACATTATTAATAAAAAAGTTATAAAATTTTACGCAGAATTTAAAATAAATTAGAAAATAGGATGTTCCATTTAAAAAAAACATATGTTATATCGGTCACACTTTTTTGAAGTACCCTGTATACTCAAAAATAATTTTAAACTGTGCACCTTAACATTCCCTTAAACTATTGTATTTATTTCGTCATTCCCGAAACAAACGAGATAATGAACTTTACTCTATCGTTGACTCACCCTGTACAGAAATGATTCTGTTTGTATATGATAGTATTGATGAAAATAAACCGTACGTTGGCATATTCTTTGATTTATCTCGTGCGTTCCGCTTTTCTCTCATCTTTCGTTTTCTTTTTCAAAAACAAATATTTTATCACTGCTCGATATTCAATTTTTTCCGTTGTTGTAAAATCACAAAAGTTGTTCTATTTAAATGGCTGCCACTCACAAACTAAATCACGCAGCGACTTGAAAATTCGACAGGATTCTTGTAAAAGCTTATAAACTCCTGGACAAAATTAACGCAACAATCTGAAAATTAATTTATCTTTTTCTTATGTCAGTTTTAAAGTTTATTGAGTATTTGAATAGTAGGCTATGCATATTTTGTTTCGTTGTTCATGACAGAAATCAAAACAATTCGTTTAGATTTACAGTTTTAAAGAATTTTTTAGAAGATAAACAATTTTCTGTAATAATGCGATAGATTTTCTTTAAAAGTAAGCTTAGAAATTGTTCCCCTTTTCAAAGTAATACGTTTTTGTGGTAGACTGTTTTATTTTTGACCCCGAAGAATTAGAAAAAATGAATCGAACAAGGAATTTAACTGAACACGAGGTAGTGCGAGCCTCAGTTTTATTGGACGAGGGATATTGTCAGAGTTATGTTGCCAATTTGTTAGGTAAACATCGTTCCACAATAAGTCGTATGGTAAGACGCTTGAATGAAGTAGGAACTTATTCTAGAAGGCTAGGGCAAGGGCGAAAACGATGCACTAGCGACCTAGATGAACGTTTTATAAGACAATATGCTTTAAGAAACAGGACTGTTACTAGTTCTATAATAAGAAACGAACTCGAAGCTGTTCGCAATGTCACAATTTCTTCTAAAACAGTTAGAAGACGGTTAAATGAAGCTGGATTAAACAATAGGACACCAGCCATTGCGCCCTTGCTTAATAGAGAGAACATAGTTGCCAGGTTACGTTTTGCTCGAAATCACGAAAACTGCTCTGTGGATGATTGGAAACAAGTTTTCTTCACAGATGAAACTAGGGTTAGTCTAAAACATCCAGATGGTCGTGAGCGAGTATGGTGAAGACCAGGAGAGAGGTTTGCTCCTTGCAAGGATTCCATTCGGCGGTGGCTCTATTATGTTCTGGGGTGACATCTGCTTTGATGCTCGCACAGAGTTAGTTCCTGTCCGTACGAGATCCATGAATGCTGATCTTGAGAATATTGTAATAGAACATGTGATGCCTTTCGGTCATTTTGTGGGGCCCAATTTCCTGTTTATGCAAGACAACGCTCGACCTCACGTGGCTAGGGAGGTACTCGGTTATCTTAATCAAGTTGATATACCAATTATGCAATGGCCACCAAAAAGCCCGGATCTGAATCCGATAGAACATGTATGGGATCACCTTAAGAAAAATGTGAAACGTGATATACCTGCACCTAGAAACCTGAGGGAACTTGAAAATGCAGTTATCAGAGAATGTTGGCAAATTCCTCAAGATTTTATCCAAAATTTAATTAGAAGCATGCCTAAGCGCATAAACGCTGTCATCCGAAGTAGAGGAAGCAACACACACTACTAGTGTCCCAATTACACCATTAATTTTGCTACTCCCAGTTTATTTTTTTCATTATTACATAATTTCAACGATTTTGTTATTAGGTCTTAAGAACAATTTTAATTCGAATCTTATAGAGACATTTGGTAGCTAATTCACTTTTAAAGTATCCGAATAAGTTTTTTCTAACTTTTAGTGTAACCAATGTTCATAAAAAATTATTAAAATTAATTCGTTATAGAGATTTGTATGATTTAATATATTGTTGCGTTAATTTTGTCCAGGAGTGTATTTACGAAAAATATAATTTTTTAAAAATTAATAGCGCCATCTCTGGCCGAGGCCAGGTACTTATCATACAATCCGCGTAAATTATATGAAATATAGGAAAGATTTACAAAGGGTTTATTTTATATTTTAGAGTTGCTCTGATTTTTTGTGTCCCAGGTGTCCACCAACCGAGAAAAAAAAAATGGAAGCCTTCCTCATTTTCTAGGACATCTTCTAAGTCGTGATTGCACTATTCCTGCACCAAAAAAAGAACATGATTCTTGGCGCGTAGTAGCCCAGACTTCGGCACTGGGTAAGAACTTGTCAAATTTTTTATAATTATGTTATTATTTTAGCTTTGATATTAACCAAACACTTGGTTCAAGTCACATGTAATATTTACCACAACCATTATTTTATATCAAATCAGAAAATTTAAAACAAACTTTGTACCTATCCAAACCAAAATCTCTTGAAGAAGCTGACTTATTAACTGCACTCCTCACTCCTTTCAGCTCTCTATTGTTGATATCGAGGGAAAAATACTGGTCACTATTCCTAATATGTATTTGAAAATGTGTTGAGCTTAGCGGAAATCAAAGGAACAGGAGAGTCTTGTAGCACCCTAAAAAGTGACCATAAATTTTCCTATAGAGGCAATGAAAGTAAAAAAATTGGAGGAGTAGATCTACTTATACACAAAAGAATAGCAGAATATGTTGTTCAGTTCAAAGGGATATCGGAAAGAGTGATTTCAGTAGACATACAGCTGAGTAGAAGATGCAAATGTAAGATCATTCAAGTATACGCGCCGACATCAGACAGCGAGGAAGAAGAAATTGACCAATTCTACGCAGAATAACAAAACCAAATGTAATAAATCCTTAAAATCGGGAGTTTATTTATTAAATTGTGGATTGTGTACTAAAAACCTACGTAGGACAAACTGGTAGATCTTTTGAAACTCGCATTAAAGAAATAAACATAGTTATTTAAAAAGCAAGAACAATTCACATTACGCAACCCATATAATAAATTAATCCCATAACTTTAATGATACATTCAAAATCCTACATGTAGAAAATAAATCTAAAAAATTAACTATGCTTGAATGTCTTGAAATTAACAAACGGATAAACTCCAATCTATTACACAGGGCAACAAAAAAATATTTTTGTTTTGGTGCCTGGGATTTTAGAGCTGATTTTAACTATATTTGGGACGCTAAATCTATACATGCAATCCGTTTTTCTCTATCAGCTTTACTTTTTTAGATACATCAACTTATCTACCAATGTGGTTTTTATTCAGTAGTATATTCATTTATGAGAGTTCTAAAATTATTATATATTCATTAATGTAGGTACAATGGTTTTATTGTCAGTCTGTAATTGAGTAAATTCCAGGTAAATCTATAAATAGTGGAACCATTGCCTATCAGGTACCTGAACTGACCCTTTTAATCACCTAACTCGGGTAAGTCTCGTCAGTTTGTGCGTTCTTACTAATGAGAGTAGATCGAATTCGGCGTGTTATTTTATGTTAAGAAAAGAGTATTTTTGTGTTATTGAACAGAATTAAAATGAGTTCAGGTTCCAGTTCAAGAAGAAGTTGTGTAAATCAACCTGATGTGTTTTGCTATATATGCGGAGAATACATGTTTCAACAAAACAGACAAACTATTACTAACTTTGTAAAGCGAGCGTATCTTGGATACTTTGGAGTTAAGCTTGGTGATCAGGACAAAACGTGGGCCCCGCATCTCGTATGTAAAACTTGTACAGAGCATTTACGGCAGTGGACTACCGGGAAAAGAAAATGTCTAAAATTCGGCGTACCAATGGTTTGGAGAGAACCAAAAAACCACTTCAATGATTGTTATTTCTGTTTAGTAAATACTAATGGAATCAATCGAAATAACTGCAGTAAGTGGACTTATCCCAATTTAGACTCGGCAATACGCCCTATCCCGCACTCAGATGAAATACCGATTCCAACATTTCATCAGCTACCACATATCTCTGATGACGAATATTTTCCCTCTGATCGCTCTTCTGATGCTAATAAAAGTTCTGATGCTAATGAAACTAACAGTGACTATGAGGGCACGTCATCAGTTCCTCAACGCTTCAATCAAAATGAATTAAATGATCTCACCAGGGATCTCAATTTATCGAAAAAAGCTTCTGAAGTACTGGCTTCTAGGTTGAACGACAAAAATTTACTGGAACAAGGAACCAAAATTACCTTTTACCGTACAAGAGAAAAAGATCTGCTACCATTCTTTTCTCAAGAAGACAATCTTGTATTTTGTCACGAAATTAGGGGACTCATGAAAGAAATGGGACTTTCTGAATGTATTCCAGATGATGGGCGCCTATTTATTGACAGTTCAAAGCGAAGTTTAAAATGTGTCCTACATAATGGGAATAAATATGGTTCAATACCACTAGCTCACTCAACGAAACTGAAAGAAGAATATAATACCATAGCTTTGGTCTTGCAGAAGAAGTATTACGAACATCAATGGATGATTTGTGTAGACTTAAAAATGGTAAACTTTCTTCTTGGGCAGCAAAGTGGTTACACGAAATATCCGTGTTTCTTGTGCCTCTGGGATAGTAGGGACAAAACACACCACTGGGTTAGAAAAGATTGGCCTCAGAGAGAAAACATGGACGTTGGGGAAAAGAATGTCATTAACGACGCTTTGGTTGAAAGAGAAAAAATCATACTTCCTCCGTTACATATAAAGTTGGGCTTAATGAAGCAATTTGTAAAGGCTCTTGATAAGAATGGGTCTTGTTTTGCATATATAGGGGTAAAAATGCATCAGTTGAGCACAGAAAAACTCAAAGCAGGGATATTTGACGGCCCACAAATAAGACAATTAATTAAGGATCCTGCCTTCATAAATTCAATGAATCAAGTTGAACGAGAAGCTTGGACATCATTTGTTGCAGTTGTAGAAAATTTTCTAGGCAAACATAAAGCTCAAAACTATGTTGAAATGGTTAACAAGATGCTTAATAGTTTCAAATCCTTAGGGTGCAATATGAGTATTAAAATACACTATTTACACAGCCACTTAGACCGTTTTCCAGAAAATTTAGGAGACATGAGTGAGGAACAAGGTGAAAGATTTCACCAAGATATTAAAGTTATGGAGGACCGCTACCAAGGAAGGTGGGACATGCACATGATGGCAGATTACTGCTGGAGTTTAAAAAGGGACTGTTTAAAAAAACATTCAAGAATGTCGCGGAAAAGAAGCTTTCCAAGTGTCGAGTGACTATTTCATTTCTTCAATGTTTTTTTTTTGTTTGTAAGTACGACATAATATTGTATTTTGTATAACTAAAATAAAAATTTCGTATCTACTTTTGTTTACTACACTTACGGATTTGAGTTACAATAATGTAACTTATATTTCTCTAAAATTGTATATCTTAAAAATTTGAGCTCCTAGGTACAAATGAATACGTTATTTGAATTCAGGACATCAAATTGATATAGAATCAGCTCAAAAAACCTCGACACCAAAACAGCTGTTCCCCTGTGTTATTAAACGAACAGGTAGATTTAAACCATTCACCCTTACTTAATCTTTATTAGTTCTCCGAAATAGTACCACAGATTTGCATCTTTAAAATAACTCTCTCAGTAAATAATCCAACAAAATGATTAACATAATCTTATGTAATTAGGATAGTTTTAAGCACTATATAACCAGTATTATTACCAAACATTTTTCTTACTAATTCACTTCTGAAAAAGCCATTGTATGGTGAAACAATTGTCAAGTGTATATTTTTGTCTATCAAATTTTTAAATTTGGACAACCCCAATACCTCAGAGAGCAATTTAGTGTTTTTCTGCATCCGCACGATACGAGGAACATTAATTCATTCAGAGTGCCTCAACACAGGAAGGGTGCCTTTCAAAAGTCCTTCATTTTTGTTGCTGTGCATTCGTGGAATTCTTTGTCACAAGAGGTTAAACAATTATCACCAGGAAAGTTTTCTTCCTATGTAAAACACCAACTTATTAACCAGCAAAAGAATTCTAATTTAACGTAATATTTACCTACTTCTTTGTATATAATTTGAGATCCTTTTAGAGGTGGTACCACTTGTCTACCATGTCATATTATGTAAAATTTACTCTGTTTATCCATATACATCTCCCCGCGTCCCGCCGCCAGTTTCGCTGCGTGCTCACCGATCCCTCTTCGCGCTCTGCTATTTTTAGAATTTTTTATTCTTAGAATTTTTACAATTGGTTTTTTATTTATTTTTAATGTTTATGTTCGTCACAGCCTGGCACTACACATGCCCAAATAGTGAAGGGCTTGTAGTATCGACTATTTATAGTCGCTGTGCCATCCTTTTTGTCGTATTTCGAGCAAATTTAATTTCTGTCACTTTATGAATTTTTGTAGATATTGGCAAATAAACTGAATTTGAATTTTGAATTTGAAGTCATTTTAAATATACTGGAAATTTAAAACATAGTGTTGTTTTTATATAATTTTATTATGAATTTCCAACAAGTATCAGCTAACACAATCAAAGAAATTCTACGAAGATATAAACCAAGCATTGCTACGCCATAAAGCGAGATATATCATAATAATTGGTGACTTCAGTGCCAAAAACCAGCGAATACAAATGAGAAGAGTGTCGAAAAGTTTTTTTGGGCACGAGGAACAGCAAAGGAGAAATGTTATCAAATTTTGTAAATGAAAATAACTTGTACGTTATGAATACATTTTTCCAAAAGCTAGAACATAGACGATGGACATAGCAAAGCCCAGATTGTATAACAAGAAACGAAATTGATTATGTTTTATTAAATGACAAGAATATTGTAATCTACACGACAGTCCTGAACACGACAAGCATTGGCAGTGACCATCAGATGCTCAGAGCAAAAATAAAAATAAATCTGAAGCAGGAGAGACGTAGATTGATAACGCCTACAACGATAAAGACACCAACAGAAATAATAATGCAAAACACAGACGAATACCGATAAGCACTGGAAAATCATTTAAAACACATAAACTACCAAACAGAACTTGCTGAACTAAACGCACAAATAACAGTCTACAAAACAAATAGCAACATCTAAAAAAGAAAAAACACAAAAATTAAGTAAAGAGACTATGGATGGAATAAGCTACTGATGAGGATGATGATTTGAAAATGGCTAATATTTGGCATGAGAATTACAGAACTGACTTTTTATATCTCACATTTTCTTTAGGTCTTGTTGGCAGAAATCCCGATGAATGGTTAACCACTCACCTTTTAAAAGCATTTGGAAGCCATAGAGAGTCACCTTATCTACCAACTTTTCCTAGCACCAGTAAGATCGAGTTCAGCTTGATTTTTCCAACTGTAGAAAATGCTCGGAATAGTTACCTGGGGTATATTGGTGCTGCATGTTGTCCTTATTCGTTGGAAGTTAAGAAATTACAACCTTGGTTGCTTACAAAGAAATGGTAAGATATTTCAATTATAGATGATTCCATAAACTTTTGTATGAACCTTATTTCTTACAGTTGTTGTTAGCTTGAACAAGTATTGTTAAAAATGCACTGTTAATCATAACAACATCGGTTAGCTACAGATTGTTCATTTTGAACTAGATTGTGGTTTGTCAAATATGTGTGGCAACCCTGGCGCCGTAGTGTAGTTCTGGCTCTCTTAGTGCTATGTCCCGGCAGGTTAGTACACTTATTTAAATATATCTGGCTGGGCCACATACTTCGTCGTGCTACCACGCAATACGAGGCTGGTTTGAAAAGTCCGTGCAAAGTCCGAGAGATGGCACCACCGGCGCGTATCGAGGTCATGTTTAGTTAGTAGCATCTCTTGAATGAACGCACACCAAGTTTCAGCCATATTGGTCTATTTCTTTGTGTTTGGCATTCGTGTGAATCAAGGAAGTCGAGTGATTTTCAAGAAATGGACGAAAAAGAATTTCGTGTGGTGATTAAACATTACTTTATGAAAGGCAAAACGCCTCAGGAGACTAAAGAGAAGCTTGTTAAACATTATGGTGACTCTGCATCTTCGATTAGAACAGTTTATAAGTGGTTTCAAAATTTTCGAACTGGCCATATGGGCACAAGTGACGCTGAACGTTCTGGACGGCCTGTGGAGGTTACGACTCCAGAAATCATTGATCAAATCCATGATATGGTGATGGATGACAGAAGAGTTAAGGTGCGTGAGATTGCTAGTGCTGTGGGCATCTCGACTGAACGGGTACATAATATTTTGCATAAACATTTGGACATGAGAAAGCTATCCGCAAGATGGGTGCCGCGATTGCTCACGCTTGACCAAAAACGGAATCGTGTGAAGTGTTGCAAGGATGGTTTGCAGCTGTTCCAGAAGAATCCGGACGACTTTAAGCGTCGTCTCGTCACTGTGGATGAAACATGGATACATTGCTATACTCCTGAGACCAAACAACAATCTAAACAATGGGTTACCAAGGGGGAATCTGCACCAAAAAAGGCGAAGACCGTTCCTTCGGCCGGAAAGGTTATGGCGACTGTCTTTTGGGATTCGCAAGGGATAATCCTCATCGACTATCTGGAAAAGGGTAAAACTATTACAGGTGAATATTATTCATCGTTATTGGACCGTTTGAAAACCGAGCTGCAAGAAAAACGCCCGCGATTGGCCCACAAGAAAGTCCTTTTCCATCACGACAACGCACCAGCACACACCTCAGCAGTTGTGGTCGCAAAATTAATGGAAATAGGATTCCAACTCGTTTCACATCCCCCCTATTCTCCAGACTTGGCTCTCTCGGACTACTATTTGTTCCCCAATTTGAAGGAATGGGTGGCGGGACAAAGATTTTATTCAAACGAGGAGGTGATTGCAGACACTAATGGATATTTTGCAGACTTGGACAAATCCTATTATTCGGAAGGGATCAACAAACTAGAACATCGTTGGACTAAGTGTATAAGCCTAAAAGGAGACTATGTCGAAAAATAAAAAAGGTTTACCCCAAACACATAAGTAGTTTTTATTTCTGAACGGACTTTTCAAACCAGCCTCGTATATCTGTGAACAACTTTTTTCCCATATGAGAGTGATTTTAAACCCGTACCGAAACAGGCTGACAACAGACAACTCGAAAGCATGTGTGACACTGAAAATAACCAGACATGAACCGGATATAAGAAAACTCTCTAAAGAACTTCAAGCACAGGGTTCACACTAGGTCCTAGGACTAGTATAATAAAATTATTTGTTAAATGATAATTTTTTTTTTGTAATTAAACCTTCTGAAAGCAATATTTTAAGTTAATTTAAGTTAATTTTTGTTAATTTTAGTTGTAGTAAGTACCTATGTCGGCACGCAAAAATATTGTATGGATGAAATCTGGCACCCCTTAGTTAAAAGGTGTCCGACCCCTGCTCTAGACCTTTCAAAAAAAAAGTTCTTGGTCTTTATTTGCAAATCACCCTTCCACAACATTTTTTTACTTCTTCATACACATGAAATTTGTGCCCTTTCAAATGTTTTGTTTTCAGTTTTGGGAATAGATAATAGTCCGAGGTAGCTGAATCAGGAAAATATGGGGCATGACCAATCAGTTCGAGATGTAATTCGTTTATGTTTTACCAAACTAATAGTGCTTTGTGAGCAGGCGCATTGCCTTGTCAAAACAGATTATCCCTTTAGACACTTTTTTCTCTGCGTTTTTCCACAATATTTTGACGAAGTTTATTTAACAATGAAGAATAATGTTCTTCGGTTACTGTCAGTATCAATTTTTGTCCGTTATATCTTCATTAAAAATTCACTATAAATTGCATAATAGAATCAAAATCACCAAATTTGTGGAAGTATTTACTAAATGTCAAACTAGTATCCATAGCAACCGCTTTAAACAATGGAAAGAGGCCTGCTACATGGGGGAGAAGTCCCTACTTTATATGATTGTGGTGCCAACTCTCGGAAGATTCGTGCAAAATTTTCGTGACGTTTTATCTGTTAGTTTGCTAGATACAGTTGTTTGAGGGACGTTACTTTTGATTTTTGTAAAACCGTGGAACGAGACGAATTTCGTGTTGGTTAAACATTACTTTTTGATGGGACAAAATACAGCCAGAATCTAAGAATGGTTTGAGAAGTGTTATGAGACATCTGCCCCCCCCCCCATTTAACGAATTCCAAGAATTAATTTGTTTATCACCTCATAAAGGTATCTTATCAGGGGGTCAAAGTAACCCTTATAAGAGAGGTCATTTTCATTTGCAAATCAGTTGCATTTTATGCACACTTGTGATAACATATTTTAAAATTGGTAGCAAAGTGAAACGAGTTTTTTGTGATGGAATATTCTGTTCAAGGTATGTACTCTATTATGACTTATATTTTTTATAAAAAATATGTATACTTTTGGTGTAATATCAATTTGTAAATGTATAGATAAATTCAGCAAATTTTACATTAATTGTAAACTTTAAAAGTAGCAACTTTTTTTATCCACATATATCCACCTAGATTTTTCTATATGTAATACCTACAACATTCAGGCACAGATTCATATATATTATAGACCCCGAAAAGGCCCGAAAGTAAAATTATTTTATTTTTTTCAGAACGAGTCGTGACTATGACGAAAATGGAGTTTTTTGAAGAATGGCTAAAACATGACAAAACTGAACGAAACAGTGGCATTTTTTATTATATAAGTGAAAAATTCAATATGTCTGATGTTTCTGACGATTCTCTAAAACGACTCAAAATGAAAATATCAAGCCTTTCAGCAAAATTCAATCAAAAGTGGACTTCTTTAAAGTGTAACAAAGAAATGTTTCTAATCAAACATAAAGATTGGTTAGAGGGATCCGGAATCGAAATAAAGATGTGTGTTAACCAGCCGTGCACTTCAACATCATCAGCGGCCCTTTCCGTAGGGCCACCCAGAAAATCATTTGAAGACTCATCAACGAAAACGAAGAGACGGAGAGTAGAAGATCTTTTGGAATCGCGAAGTGCAAGTGAGCTTATTACAGCAGCTGAGTTAGCTACTCGAAAAGAAGGGCATCGAAGTGTTGCTAAACAGATCCATAAAGTCGCGGTCAGTGAAACTATAGAAAAGAATAAGTGTTCTGAACAAAGTCGGCAGTTAACACCGGACGAAGCTTTAGCTTATTACGTGGACTCGAAATCGACTTCTCACTCATATAAACAAACAAGAAAATGGTCAATGAAAGCGGGACATCAAGTGTATCCATCGTTTTATAGTTTAGGTAAGTCCAAAGCTTCTTGTCCTTCTGACGAATATATTTCTGTGACTGAATCTCGAGCTGAAATTAAACTTCACGCGATTTTGGATAAAACGGCTGAACGATTAGTTAAAGCTCAGACGGAAGTCATTAGAAGTGTGTTACCTCGTTCATATTATACGTTGGTAAGCAAATGGAGCTGTGATGGGAGTTGGGGGCATAGCACGTATAAGCAGAAATTTGGGAACACTAACGCTACAGACGAATTTTTGTTCGTATACTAATTTGTCCCTTTGAGACTGCTTGATGGCGAAACTGTGATCTGGCAAAATCCAAGACCTTCCTTTACTTTATATTGCCGTCCTATTAAGTTTATTTTTGCCAAGGAGACAAAAGAGTTTACGAAAGAAGAAACTTCTAAAATTTTAGATGAAGTAAGTCAGCTTCTTCCAACATTATGTAACGTTGCTGGATCTCAAATCTCTGTTAAACACGATTTGTTGTTGACAATGACTGATGGCAAAGTGTGCAATACCTTAACAGACACAAGTTCAACACAAAAGTGTTATATTTGTGGTGCCACCCCGTCTACTATGAACGAGGAGTCAAAGAAATATTCCAGCAACGAAGAACGCCCTGCATTTGGTTTATCTACTTTACATGCATGGATCCGCACGTTTGAATGTTTGCTTCACATCAGCTATCGTTTAAAAATAAAAAAGTAGCAAGTCAGGGGAGATAACGACAAAGCTATTGTGAAGCAACGCTCACAAGAGATACAAAAAGTATTTAAAGATCGTATGGGTCTCATTGTAGATAAACCAAAACCTGGGTATGGTAACACAAACGATGGAAACACAGCACGTAGATTTTTTCCAAAACTGAATTGAGCAGCGAAATTACAGGATTAGACGTAAACCTTATTCGTAGATTTCATGTAATTTTAAGAACTTTGTCATCGGGATATGACATAGAATTATATATAATTCGACATTATATAGAATTCGAAAAGTTTTGTGTTGATACTAGAAAATTATACCTTGATCTGAATTCGTGGTATTCCATGTCCGTTACTGTGCATAAAATTCTTGTACACAGCGCGAAAGTTATAAAGTCTTTTCTTCTTCCCATTGGACAACTCTCCGAAGAAGCCCAGGAGGCAAGAAATAAAGACTGTCGTAGATTCCGTGAACGGCACACCAGGAAGCGGTCACGTATTGCCACAAATACAGATCTTTTGAGAATGCTTTTAATTACGTCTGGGTTTTGCAAATCAGAAACTCATATCGACGTCGAAAGAGCTTAAATTACGTAAAATTTGGTACTACAAATCTGATAAATGGGAGGAACTCTAGAAATATTTTAAAACTTTCCCTTGGCAAGTAGTTTGTTCCTCCTTAACGACATAACTGCTTGAACTATGGAGCTCTTTTGGCTGACATTCCTTCCTTGGTATGGATGCAAACAATGGCAAGCATTGATTTAATAGAAGAAGCAAAGGAGTATTGTTTCCAAACATCTTGCTTACCCATAATTACGTGAAAATGTTAATATCATAAGCCATAACACCTTTGTGAGTACCTGGAATAGATATAACCAAATAATCGACTAAACACAGGAGGCATAGGGGTCGAATGAATTCACAAAAGTATATAGAAATTCTTAATACTAAGAACCATCATTTTGTAAACTGTATGGCGATAGAAACTTGGAAAATGTGCGCTTTCAGCAAGATATTTCGCTGTCACAAAGCGGCAGCGACAATGAAGTGGTTCTGTGAGACCAGAAACTTCTGGGTTGGCTCCTACAGTCACTAGATCCTAACCCTAGAGAACATGTGTGGGCGATTCTCAAGCGGGGAATCGAGGAACACTCGGTCACATCAAAAGATGAAACGCGTCTTGTTTCCCAAGAAGAATGCAAAAAGTTAATTTCTTTATTACCAAAAATAATTGCAGCGGTAATAACAGCCAAAGGAAATTGTACTAAATATTGTTTTTGTAATAAATATACCACTTTAATATAACGTAATCTCTTTCATTTTATTCTGTTCCAACATAATTGTACGATTTTAAGTTTTTGTTAGGTGGCAAATACTTTTGGCCAAGGCTGTATAATTTTGTATATTTTTAGTCAGTGGAAAGCGGATGGAACCAAAAGAACCCGTGCCATATCCCATTCAAAATGTTATTTTCGGGTATCTCCATGTTGGCAGAAAATGGCGTATTATTTTTTGACAAGTTCAAATTTATCGAGATCTGGATGGGGGAAAATTCCAAATCGCGATGCCACGATTTTTGTAAGGTACGTTATTCAAGTAAAGTTCTTATTTAAATAATATCTATTTATTTATAGAGAGTTGAGTTTCGGATCGCGAAGTGTGTACATGTGAATCGAACGCCCGACAATAGTCAACTCGTTCAACGCGCATTATCACGGTAATGTTTCGATCTATTTAATGATTGCAAACGAGAGGGACTAGAAATAAAGCAGAGTGTAGTGTTAGAATTAAGACAATAAGTAAAAAATTCGGAGGTTAATGAGAATAATTCTGTGAAATTGTATGAAGCTAACGCAACAATAAGCGACGACCTTGATTGTTTTACTGTTTACGGTGATAAGAAATATAAACAACGGTTTTTTTTCTTTTTCTCCCATGTTTGAAAATGGAATATACGAGGAACACACGTAAAGTTTTTATAACAAAAAGAAAAATGGATAGCGATGATTATACCTCAGGAGACTTGAAAAGAGGAAGAGTCGAAGAAAAAGAAGAGCCAATAGGATTATTCAAAAAGAGTAAAAAGCTAATAAGAACACCACGTAATTCAAATGTAACGCAAATCAACTCAAGCACTTCTCGAACGGTCAGATTATAAATGGCCCGGGCCAAAAATCAGCAGTTTTACTACTTTTAAACCAAATACCCAGTCGAGATTGATCTACATTTTTTTTTTTTTCAAGGTCATATGAGATGGGAGTTCTTTTTCTTCCAAAATACTTTGAAGAAGAATATTTTGAAATAAAAGATGTTCCTAATAGAAAGAACAAGAAGTTATTTCCCATGATGTTTGATATACCATTGACTCCATACGGACCGAATGATGATTCTTTCTGTGGTTCTGAGCTGGCCGAAAAGGGGCTTATTACTATTTCCAAAGCAGAGGAGTCAGATGGTAAGAAAAAGATGAATAATTGTCTCATAAATAAATTAAAGTATTTATTGCTGTGTGCGCGAACGCAACGAATGGGCACGGTAGGGGCACAGAGCCTAATCTCGGTCCTTGAAAATTTAATGGCTTTACATCGCACCTTTTCTGCGCGAGAACTTTGTTAAGTGACATTTCAAAAAAATCTGCGTTATAGTCATTCGGGATATCTTTCCAAATAAATTGATTTCCAAAAGAGGTGCATTACGTCAGCCTCAACTTAGGTCTGATTTGATGTCGACGGTTTTGTTTGCGGAGACGATTTAGATCGTCTTCATACCCGCTTGACAAAATTTTTGTAATTACAATCGGGGAACTAGCTAGTAGAAAGATGACATGACATCGCACACTTTTTCCAGCCATTTCATAAGTTTTCCCGAATAAACTTATTTCCAAAAATTGGCCTCAATGTAACCCTGATTTGCCGTCCATCGATTTGCTTTCGTTGGGTATATCTTAAATAATTAAAAGAAAATCCGGCAGAGATCACGGAAATAACGTGTCGTGCAGTAATAAGTAATTTCACAGTTCAGTTAGAAGGATGTCGGGAACGTAGCGAGTCACATTTATAACGATATTTTTTTAGGAAATAATATAATAAATAATAAGTGGAGTTATAATTATAATATGTATAGTTATAATTCTTGAATTAGTGATGCTGATATTTCATCCTGCCGGGCTTCTTCAGAGCTTGTTTCGAGAACTGATTTATTCGGAATATGGCACGAAACTGATTTAATTCCTCTTATACGCGCCTTTTATATTCGCCGGCGTTAGTAAATTTCACACCAAGACTACCTGGGCCCTTAATACAACAGGTAAATTCCACACCAAGCAAATATAATTATGCTTTATTCATCTAAATAAAATTGGACGAATTTCTTTTAAATCAGTTTTTATTGAAAATTTTAGATATTTGCAAAAATATATGTTTTTATTTCATAGTAGAATAATATTGATAAAACATGAAGTTTTTGCTAAATACATAAAATACAATTGGACAAATTTCCTTACATATACTAGATAATGCTACAAATCTATACATATCTATTTATATATATTTACAAAACAGGTTGAGAAAAATAGGAGACACATTTTAAAAAATGGAAACGATAAATATTTCCTAATTGTCTTTGTTCATAAAGATTTTTTAAATGTTTTAATTTTTGATTATTATGATTATTACTTATTTTAGACTCGTCGACACTTTGTATTTTTGTATATACGTTAATCTGAAATTCTTTCAGCCTGTCGATAAAAAGTATGTGTAGAATAAAAAGAATTATTTAGATGGGAATGGAAGGACTCACAACAGTTAGTCGTTCGAGTTAAAGATGGACTCGATTCTGCCCATATTTCAACTGGAAAATCGACTCCTTCCTCTATATACGTTTCTAGTAGGTAATCACAAAATTTATTTAAACGTTCATCCTCAGGTTTTATAGAATATAAATCGTATGTAAAACTGTCACCCAATTCTTCGGGTGCTAAATAGGACAAGTCGAAACAATACTTTAACGAACGACCAATTTCAGAATTTTTGTCGCAATATTCTTTAGCTAGACCTAGATTCTGTATCTTGCGAAACCAAGATTGGTGTAAATGAAATCTACATCCTAACACTTTAGCATTTGGCCAAACTTCAGATACTGCCTTATGCATAGATTTTTCGAAGTCAATAGTAATTTTCTCTGGATTGAAATACAGTGTATCTGTTGAATAAATCTTACATTTTAATAATGTGAAGAGGTTTTTGTATGTTTCAGCTCTCTTATCACGCAATAAGCAAAATAATAATGGAATGTAATGACCGTTTGCAAAACCATGCACTGTAAATAACTGTATAAAATATTTAGTGCAGTATGAAAAGGTGCCGTCCATATATATATATATATATATATATATATATATATATATATATATATATATATATATATATATATATATATATATATATATATATATATATATATGTATATATATATATATATTGGATATTTTACACAACATATTGACATTTGTAGTGCAAGAAAAAACAATAATGCCACTTTCGAGTTCATTGATATATAGAAAATTCTCACCCTTGCTAGTTTTGATTTCAAATGTCTCTAAAACACTATGCACCTCCTCGGCACTTCTTGGATTACGTCTTGGCAAAAATTTTCGTCTATGGTTATAAATGTTTTTTCTAATATATTCGACATCTTTTTCTCTTACTGTTTCAGGCAGCGTGTTTTGTAGTTCTTGTCGGATAATTTTAGATGGCCTTTCACTCATAGGCTCTCCGGCTTTTCTTTTACAGGAATTACTAATTATTTGCTGATTCAGCTTCTTGGTGTCGGCTTCGTGTGTATGGAGTTCTTCACTCCTGGTAACTAAATTCTCGGGCCCAAAGGTGAAGACTTTTGATTTGCAATCTTTTTTTGAACATCTCCAAAATGTTTCTCCACATTTTAGCACCTTTTGTCGAAAGTAAGTGTAGTAATTTACACATAACATGTCCTTTCCTCGATTACTTTTTATTAACTTTGCTTCCATATTAGCAACACTTTAAAAAATATACGCACAACCAAGTAATAATCACAAATTAATAATATGTACTAAACTGATATGTAGAAGGGTTTAATAATGATTTAATTGAACAGGCCGGTGCGTACCACCACCCATTTATCAACCCTCATCCTCTACCTGAAAGTACTCGGTGTGGAATTTACTTCTGCAATTACAATCCCTTAAATATGTCTAGGTCATAAACGGATTAGTGGTGTGGAAATTACCTGCGCCCATATTCGCGGACGTGAGTAAGGGGAAGGCGGAGCTTCATGGATATAATCTGTTCCTAGATTAGTGAAAAGTTGATACGATTAAGGTTACGGGGATGTTTAGATATCTCGAATTTTGTTAGGAGAAAAAGAGAAATTTGTTGCAAGGATTTTTAATTGGTCGGAGAAAATGTGGTGTCCTGTTTCATGCTGATACCAGACTCTCTTTAACCAATCAAAAATCCTTGCAAAAAATTCTTTTATACATCCAAAGAAAATTTGTGGCTCTATTAAAACATCTAAACATACCCACAATCTTAATCGTGACACTGTTCTTTACCTTTTACCGATCTGGGAACGGATAGTTTATGAAGCCCCGTCCTCCCCCCGCCCCGGTCCACTGATATAAAAGCCATGTGCAAGCGGAATTAAATCAGTTTCGTGTTACATTCTAATGAAGTTAGTTCTCGGAACAAGCTCTGAAGCAGTCGGCAGGATGATTGGCGAAACGTCAGCGTTACTAATTCAATCGTCAGAGAAGAAAATGAACGGAATTATACTCATAAGCTCTGTAACCTATGGAAGTATGAATCGTATCAAAATATAATTGTTTATTTTATTTATAAATTTTGTTAATGATGAACCATTTTCTAGAAAGTGAAGATGATAGTTCAGAGGACGATACTTCCAAGCATGATCCCACTGATTTAAAGAAGAAGTCACCGTCAACTTCTAGCAAAAATGATAGCAACATTGACATTAAAAATAAATTGGTCGAAGTTGAACCAACTAAAAGTAGTGAAGGTAATGAAAGAAAAAGGAAGATATGAAATATAACGCTAGGCCAAATACTAATATATTTTTCCCAAGTTTTAACAAGGAATTTTGATTTATACTAGGATTGTTTACTAATGTATTTTATAGGCATACCCTTTTAGTGTTCCGTACGGAACACTTATAAATTCACTTCAGTGTCTATCTCTCATACTCGATTTTCTCCGAAACTGTTTGACATAGAAAGTTGAAATTTGGTACTAATATAGGAATTGAGGGCCTCATCAGAGCCGTGTAGTTTTGAAAATTAAATTTTGACTTAAAGGGTTAGTTTTGGGAGGTGAAATCGGAAGCGAAAAAAATTTTTTTTTACCAGGTCGTCGAGTGAGGTGTCAAATGAAAGCTTGCGAGTTTAAAAATATACACTCCTGGACAAAATGAACGCAACAATATATTAAATCATACAAATCTCTATAATGAATTAATTTTAATAATTTTTTTATGAACATTGGTTTCACTAAAAGTTAGAAAAAACTTATTTGGATACTTTAAAAGTGAATTAGCTACCAAATTTCTTATAGAGAAATTCGAATTAAAATTATTCTTAAGACCTAATAACAAAATCGTTGAAATTATGTAATAATGAAAAAAATAAACCGGGACACTAGTAGCAAAATGAATGGTGTAACTGGGACACTAGTAGCGTGTGTTGCCTCCTCTACTTCGGATGACAGCGTTTATGCGCCTAGGCATGCTTCTAATTAAATTTTGGATAAAATCTTGATGAATTTGCTCCCATTCTGTGATAACTGCATTTTCAAGTTCCGTCAGGTTTGTAGGTGCAGATATATAACGTTTCACATTTTTCTTAAGGTGATCCCATACATGTTCTATCGGATTCAGATCCGGACTTTTTGGTGGCCATTGCATAATCGGTATATCAACTTGATTAAGATAATCGAGTACCTCCCTAGCCACGTGAGGTCGAGCGTTGTCTTGCATAAACAGGAAATTGGTTCTATTACAATATTCTCAAGATAGTAGTCAGCATTCATGGATCTCGTACGGACAGGAACTAACTCTGTGCGAGCATCAAAGCAGATGCCACCCTAGAACATAACAGAGCCACCGCCGAATGGAATCCTTGCAGAGATATTGCAAGGAGCAAACCTCTCTCCTGGTCTTCGCCATACTCGCTCACGACCATCTGGATGTTTTAGACTAACCCTAGTTTCATCTGTGAAGAAAACTTGTTTCCAATCATCCACAGACCAGTTTTCGTAATTTCGAGCAAAACGTAACCTGGCAACTCTGTTCTCTCTAGTAAGCAAGGGCGCAGTGGCTGGTCTCCTACTGTTTAATCCAGCTTCATTTAACCGTCTTCTAACTGTTTTAGAAGAAATTGTGACATTGCGAACAGCTTCGAGTTCGTTTCTTATTATAGAACTAGTGACAGTCCTATTTCTTAAAGCATATTGTCTTATAAAACGTTCATCTAGGTCGCTAGTGCATCGTTTTTGCCCTTGCCCTAGCCGTCTAGAATAAGTTCCTACTTCATTCAAGCGTCTTACCATACGACTTATTGTGGAACGATGTTTGCCTAACAAATTGGCAACATAACTCTGACAATATCCCTCTTCCAATAAAACTGAGGCTCGCACTACCTCGTGTTCAGTTAAATTCCTTGTTCGATTCATTTTTCTAATTCTTCGGGGTCAAAAATAAAACAGTCTACCACAAAAACGTATTACTTTGAAAAAGGGAACAATTTATAAGCTTACTTTTAAAGAAAATCTATCGCATTATTACTGAAAATTGTTAATCTTCTAAAAAATTCTTTAAAACTGTAAATCTAAACGAATTGTTTTGATTTCTGTCATGAACAACGAAACAAAATATGCATAGCCTACTATTCAAATACTCGATAAACTTTAAAACTGACATAAGAAAAAGATAAATTAATTTTCAGATTGTTGCGTTAATTTTGTCCAGGAGTTTATATACCAGGTGTACAAGTATGAAATGCGGATTTCAGACAACAGATGGTGCACCAATGCAGTTTGTGCTATAAAGATTTGACACTGCGCCATTTTGTTGTGTCATCAACAAGTGTCAGACGCGCACGAGTGATAAATTGGAAAAGTGTGTTTAATATGTCGAAATTGATATCGAACAAAGAGCATTCGCGGGCGGCATTAATTTTTGGTTTTCATTTGAAGAACACTGCTGTTGAATCAAACCGATTACTTCGAGAAGCTTATGGTGAACATGCTCCATCGCAAGATACGTTTCGGCGTTTCAAAAGTGGTGACTTCTATGTTGCAGACAAGGAAAGTGGAAAACCGCCAAAAAAATACGAAGATGTGGAATTGCAAGCATTGTTGGACTAAGATGATTCGCAAACACAAAAACAACTCGCCGAGCAATTGGGCGTTAGTCAACAAGCTGTTTCCAATCGGCTACGAGAGATGGAAAAGATTGAGAAGACCGGTAGATGGGTACCACATGAGTTGAACGACAGGCAAATGGATAAGCTCAAAAACACGTGTGACATGTTGCTCACTCGGTAAAAAAGGAAGTCGTTTTTGCATCGTATAGTTAGAGGGGATGAAAAGTGGATTTATTTTGAGAATCCAAAGCGCAAAAAATCATGGGTAGACCCAGGCGCACCATCCACATCGACCGCAAGATCGAATCGCTTTGGCAGAAAGACCATGCTCTGTGTTTGGTGGGACCAGAGGGGCGTGGTCTATTATGAGCTGCTAAAACCTGGGGAACCGGTTAATACTATCAACAACAATTGACCGATTTGAACCGTTCGCTGCTTGAAAAAAGGCCAGACTACCGAAAGAGCCAACACAGTCATTTTTCTTCATGACAATGCTCCGTCACATACGGCAAAACCAGTTCGCGACACGTTGGAAGCACTCAGCTGGGAAGTTCTACCCCATGCGGCTTACTCACCAGACTTGGCTCCTTCCGATTACCACTTGTTTGCATCGATGGGTCACGCACTTGCTGAGCAGCGCTTTGGTTCGTACGAAGATGTGAAAAAATGGCTTGATGATTGGTTCGAAGCAAAAGGGGAAGATTTTTACTGGCGTGGTATTCACAAATTGTCCGAAAAATGGGAAAAATGTATAACAAGCGATGGAGCATGCTTTGAATCATTCATTTTTATCATTCTTCCGAATTTAACATGTTTTTTTAGAAAAAAAAATCCGCATTTCATACTTGTACACCTGGTAATATTATAGTTACGCACATTTTTTTTGTATTATTTAAAAAAAAAT
Source organism: Pachyrhynchus sulphureomaculatus (assembly GCA_019049505.1). Taxonomy (NCBI): domain Eukaryota; kingdom Metazoa; phylum Arthropoda; class Insecta; order Coleoptera; family Curculionidae; genus Pachyrhynchus; species Pachyrhynchus sulphureomaculatus. Next base: position 19,774,060 of record CM032446.1, read on the forward strand.
AGTGAAAAAATCGTTGTCCCCCCGTTATCTCGAAAAGTACTGATCAAAAAATTTTGAAAAAATTCTGGAATATTCTCCACAGGGTGTAGATTGAAGGAAAATTATCACGAGTGCGTTACCTTTAATAATTTATCTGATATATAAAAAAAAAATTCAAGGTCATTAGAACGAAGAGCGAAAACAAACTTTTTTGAAAACTTCTTTGAAATGTGTTTTGTGAAGTCACTGATCATTTTATACCTCCGTAATAAAAATTTTTATTTTTAAAGCAATCAACGTACGGAACACTAATAGCTCAAGTCCGACTTGCACTTAGTCGGTCATTTTAATGATAAATATTCTTCTAGCAAACGAAGATGGCAATTCAGAGGGCGACGGTTCCAAGTTTAAAAACGATTCACCTACTAAGTTAAAACATGATAATGAGGAGCTACCGTCATCGTCCGCTAAAAAAGAGAGTAAAGCCAAAGTTCCGAAAAATAAATGGGATGAAGTTTCCCAAACTAAAAATTCTGAAAATGTTGAAACGAAGAAAAAAGACATGAAGTATAATGCTAAGCCAAACGCTAACATGTTTTTCCCATCTTTTGGCAACAAAAAAACTTGATTTATACCAATATTGTGTACTGATTTTTTTATAGGCGTACTATTTGTAACATATATTTTATATTTATTCGGGTTCTTGATAATAATTACTGTTTTTACATTGTTAAAAAAAAGTACAATATCCTTAATAAATATCGAGTTTTTATTTCCTTAGTGCGTAAAATAAAACAGTCTGTCGAGTAAGAACGTGTCCGCGATAATTCATTTTTGGTAGACACGATTCTAGAAGTTCAATAAAAAATCGGCAAAGGGTACCTCTGTCTTTTTAGGAAAAGTATCAGTCAATTCCGAACTTTCGTCGAAATCCAAAATGAGTCGCTTGTTTGCGCGTCGGTTCGAGGCAGTTTTTCTTTATTCCCATCCAAAGGGGCTTAAAATGACACGATCCGCCGCCGCTAAATATCGAATGATTGCAATGTCACCAATGAAAATGCCCGATTTTCATAGGTGACAGAAGCATGCAGTTTTGACTTTTTTTATGGGTCTAGCACACGTGCTACAGGGAAGTCTCTAAAGCGCTCCAGGAGCGGCATGTGTGCGGAAAAAAGCGATTCAGGTTGTTCTTGAATCGCTGTAACTTGTACTCGATGGGAAACACAGCCCTGGGCAAATTATTCCAAAGGGATGATGTTTTCCATATAAAAGACTGCTTGAAAATCGTTGTACGCAGAGTAACAAGCTAAACCTCATACGGATGTGAAGTATTAGCGCGACGTGTATTTCTAACATGCACTGCTCTGGGAGGAATTAAACGGGCTACATCCTTCGAACATTTTCCATGAAAATACTTGTAGAACAGATTTCGAGTCGCCAGCCGTTCTTCGATGTTCCAGCGAATCAAGGCCGCCAGTCAGTTCTGGGTCTCCAATTAGACGGACAGCTCTTCTCTGAACAGAATCCAACAAATGCAGTGTATGTTTGGGAGCGGAGCCCCAAACATGGGAGCAGTATTCCATAGTTGGTCGAATTTGAGCTTTGTAAAGAATTAACAGTTGTTGTGAAGTGTAAAGCTTTCTGGTTCGAAATAATATTTCCAACTTCTGAGAAGTTCTCCTTGCTATGCCTGCAACATGTTCATGCCAGGACATATTTGCTCCCAAATTAACGCCCAACAAATTGAGTGACGATGTTGGAGGAATGGAGTGCCCCGATATGACTATATCGGGTTCAGCAACGTTAACTTTTTTAGAAAAAAACTGCCTTCTGGGTTTTTGTAGCGTTAAATTCCATTTGGTTACTGTCATCTCAAGATAGAATTTCTTCCAGATCTTTGTTAAGTTGAACGACCTCCTGCTGTCTGCGGATATTCGCCACTCGTCAAGAACGTTCTCTGAGGAAACATGAGAGCCACAAACGGAACTTTTCAGATATACCTCAAGAGCGTACCCAGTCAGCATCCAAATCATAAAGATTTCAGTATGAAGTCTTTTAAAAAACTTCTTATAGAAGTTCTAACATGACGTTTTAAGTAGCTCATTTTTATCAGCTCAGAATTCAGAGTTCTTAATGAACTCATGAATACGAAGTCAATTTTTTGATGTCTCAATGAATGTCTTTTGTTGAGTACTTTCTAAAAAGTTTTTTATGAGCTTATAAAGTATTCTTTTTTCTTACGAATTCATTACGAAGTCTTCCCGTGAACTCAGTTAAAAGAGCTCTTTATGTATTCATTTTTGCAAATTCAGAAAAAAGAGCTCTTTGAGAGCTCTTTTTCATGAGATCTTAATGTCTACGTTAGGTGGCGCATTCAACTTCTTGAGGAGGTCTTAAAAACGTCATTCAGACGTAGGATCTGAAGTCCAAATCATAAATCTGAGCTCATACGGACTGACTTAAAACGTCATTTTGCTATCTGGGTAGCTTAGCTAACAGTCCATCGTGTCAAACACGGTCGAATGCCTTGGATATGTCAAGAGCAACCGCTCGAGATTTTCCAAAGTATTCAGTTGCGTTGTTCCAAACATATGTTACATAAGTCAGGAGATCTGTTGATCTATGTTTACGAAAGCCGTATTGGTGATCGCTAATAATGATGAATCCTTTAAGATATTTTAGAAGATGCTGATTGATAGCCTGTTCCATGACTTTCGAAATTATTGAAAGCAGTGCGACTGGTCGGTAGTTATTTGGCAAGATCTTGCTCTTTTTAGATATCGGCTGAACTGTGGCATATTTCCAGCAGGAAGGAAATATTCCCTTTCTGTACGACAGGTTGAAAAGTCTACAGAAAACTGGTGTTAGTTCCCTCGCACAGTTTTTGGTAACTGGCAGGTATTCCGTCAGCGCCAGAAACTTTTTTGCTGTCTACCTTCATTAAAATACGTTTTATAATACGCTGTCTGAAGGCAATATCGAGCATCCTTGACTGCACTATGGGAGGTGGTGTTTTTCTTTGGAAATAGCCAATAGTTCAGCCAACAAGTTCGCTTTCTCAACAGGTGTCGTTGCAATAGAATTATCTGGTGTGAGTAGTGGTATGGTGGATTTGGTGAGATTTTGACTCACTGCCTTAGCGACTGTGATGATGTGTCTTATAATCATATTATTAACTTACAGTTATCTAAATGCGTCGTGAGTTAACATAACCTTAAAACAAAGTTTATTTAAATTAATTTCTATGCAAGGTTAATATTCAAAATGAAAAATTACATTTTGTATTTATGATACATGAATTTAAAAAGGGACTGAGTGTTGGAACTGCAACAAAAAATATTCAAGACGTTTATTTCGATCGTGTTTCCGATCTTGGGACAGTTAAAAAATGGTTTGGTCGATTTGAAAATGATGACTTCAATCTAAACGATAAACTTTGCTCTGGGCGTTCTTCCGGCATTGATAAAGGCTTTATCCGTGACTTAGTAATCCACGAATTACCACTGAAGAGAATGCTGAGAGACTAAACGTTGACAATTCGACTGCATTTCGTCATTTAAAGCAACTTGATTACTAGGGTGGTCATAAAAAATCAATGTTCGAATTTTTTTGGGGAGACCCTCCTAAAAGTTGCCAATTAACTAAGAAATGAGACTGGTAAAGTTTCAGCTCAGTTTCCCCAGGTTTTAACAGCTCATAATATACCACGCCCCTCTGGTCCCACCAAACACAGAGCATCGTCTTTCCGCCAAAGCGATTCGGTCTTGCGGTCAATGTGAATGGTGCGCCTGGGTCTACCCATGATTTTTTGCGCTTGGGATTCTCAAAATAAATCCACTTTTCATCCCCTGTAACTATACGATGCAAAAACGACTTCCTTTTGTACCGAGCGAGCAAAATGTCACACGTGTTTTTGCGCTTTACCATTTACCTGTCGTTCAATTCATGTGGTACCCATCTACCGGCTTCTGAATCTTTCCCATCTCTCGTAGCCGATTAGAAACAGCTTGTTGACTAACGCCCAATTGCTCGGCGAGTTGTTTTTGTGTTTGCGAATCATCTTCGTCTAACAATGCTTGCAATTCCTCATCTTCGTATTTTTTGGCGGTTTTCCACGTTCCTTATCTGCAACATCGAAGTCACCTCTTTTGAAACGCCGAAACCATCGTTCACACGTATCTTGCGATGGAGCATGTTCACCATAAGCTTGTCGAAGTAATCGGTATGATTCAACAGCAGTTTTCTTCAAATGAAAACAAAAAAAATTAATGCCGTCCGCGAATGCTCTTTGTTTGGTATAAATTTCGACATACTGAACACAACACTATGCACACACTTTTCTAATTTATCACTCGTCCGCGTCTGACACTTGTTGATGACACAACAAAATGGCGCAGTGTCAAATCTTTATAGCACAAACTGCATTGGTGCACCATCTGTTGTCTGAAATCCGCATTTCATACTTGTACACCTGGTGGTAAACCAGAATGCTACCAATGAGGAAAAAGAAATGGAGATTTTACTTCATGTTGAAGATAATCCCCAGGTCAGCGGCCGTCAACTAGCTGACTTATCTGACACATCCCAATCTACGGCTAATCGCACCACGAGAAAATACAAGTATCATCCCTTTCATATAGAACTACACCAAGAACTTCAAGACCGTGATTTTCAACAACGAATAAATTTTGTACCACCATGAATGGAGCAATAGAGGCCGATCCAAATTTTTTATCCAAAATAATGTTTTCTGTTGAAGCTACTTTTCGCAGTAATAGAGCAGTTAACAGCCATAACATGCATTATTATTCAACGGTTAATCCATTTTGGATCCGGGAAGTTCAAAACCAAAACCACTGGTCGCTTAATGTATGGTGTGGAATATTAAATTTTCGAATTATTGGTCCATATTTTTTCCGCAAACCGCTAGGGCCTAGATATCTAAATTTTTTGCAAAACGAATTACCCCAACTTCTTAAGGAAGTTGATAACTTTGAAAGGGAACAAATGTGGATTCAAGAAGACTGAGCTCCTGCTCATTACCACCGGGAAGTTCGGGAATTTTTAAACCATCGTTACCCACAAAAATTGATCTGTAGGGATGGATTCATTCAGTGGCCCCGAATTATTGGTCCATATTTTTTTCCGCGAACCCGTTAACGGACCTAGATATCTAAATTTTTTGCAAAACGAATTACCCCAGCTTCTTGAAGAAGCTCAAAACTTTGAAAATCGGATAAGTGGTTCTCGCGTGATAAACGCACTAATGGACAGAGAGGCATCGCATTTTATATATATTATAGATTATAGATATTCTCTGCTACATAATATTGTATATATATCAATCGGTTTTATAACGTCTTCCGATGCCTAATTTCCACTCCTCCCGGTTTCTCCATCCCTCCTCCTCCAGATCTCTCTCTAGTACTTCCTTGTTGATTCCTGCTCTCCAGCTTTGGCGTGGTCTTCCTCGCTTTCTTTTTCCATGAGGGTTCCAATTTAAAATCTTTTTAGGCAGTCGGTCTTGTGACATTCTCTGTACATGTCCGTACCATACCAACTGTTGGGTTCTGATTTCGTCCACTATATCGTGCTTTATTTCTAAAGCTCGCCTTATCGTGTCATTTGGTATGCGGTCTTTTCTGGATTTTCTGGCTGCTCGTCTCCAGAAATCCATTTCTGTAGCTTTTAGTATTTTTTCTGTTCTTTCCTTTAATGGCCACACCTGGGAGCTGTAAGTTATTATACTTTTCACTATTGAGTTGTAAATTCTCTTCTTATTTTCAATGGTTATGTTTTTGTCCCATAGTATACTATTAAGCATTGCAATCGCTTTTCTTCCTTGGATATTCCTCTCGAATATTGCTTCTTCCAGTGTTCCGTCCCTAGATATTCTCGTTCCCAAATACTTATAACTGGCACAGTGTTTGATGGTGTGTCCTGTGGCCAGTTTCAAGTCCTGCTGTTGTCCTCCGACGCACATGTACATAATATTGTTCCATATTTAATTGTTTAGGCTGTGTATTGCAAGGGAACGCGCTAGCGGCAAACTTTTTTCCTACTTCATTCACTAATATCGTCACTGCTTATTCCTTATGCTACCTATTGTAATAAAATATAGCCTATAACCTGTCCAGAGAAACCTATGTATGTTTTAAAAAAAAAAGTACGTAAATCGGATAAGTGGTTCTCCAGTAATAAGCGCACTAACGGACAGACAGACAGAGACACGTTGTAATTTATATATATTATAAATAAATATATTATTATTTCGTGGCTAATACACTAACTTTGTGAGGTCAATATTTCGATAAAAAGAGTTTCTTTTGCCAGCATTACAAAAAAATTGGCCCATATTTTAAAAAAAAATAACTGTTCATAACTTCAATTAATTTAAACGTTTCATAATAATTTAACTAACCACGTCTTTCTATTTTATGCGGTCAAATGCTTTAGGGAGATCTATAAAATAGATGGATGCCGGCGTGTCCTATTCTATAGCCTTGTGTGGATTCAACAAGACGGAGCTCCTGCTCATTACCACCGGGAAGTTCGGGAATTTTTAAACGATCGTTACCCACAAAAATGGATCGGTAGGGATGGATTCATTCAGTGGCCCCCTCGATCATTATCCATTAAATATGGAACAATATTATGTAGAAGAGAAAATCTATAATATATATATAAAATTCAATGTCTCTCTGTCTGTCTGTCTGTCCATTAGTGCGTTTATCACGCGAGAATCACTTATCCGATTTACGTGTCTTTTTTTAAATTCATACGTACATTCTTTGGCTAGGTTATATAATAATAATCTATATCTATAATATATAAAATGCAACCTCTGTTTGTCTAGAACCACTTATCCGATTTACGTGATTTTTTAAATTCATACATATGTTCTCTGACCAGGTTATAGATATATATTTTATTACATCTATAATATATATAAAATGTAACGTCTCTCTGTCTGTCTGTCCATTAGTGCGCTTATCACTGGAGAACCACTTATCCGATTTACGTACTTTTTTTTTTAAAACATACATATGTTTCCGGCCAGGTTATAGGCTATATTTTATTACGATAGGTAGCATAAGGAATGAGCAGTGACGATAATAGTGAATGAAGTCGGAAAAAAGTTTGCCGCTAGCGCGTTCTCTTGTAATACACAGCCTAAACCTTTAAATATGCGTTTATCATGCGAGAACCACTTATCCGATCTACGTATCTTTTTAAATTCATATATACATTCTTTTGCCAGGTTATATAATAATAATAATCTATATTTATAATATATATAAAATGCAACGTCTCTCTGTCTGTCTGTTAGTACGCTTATCACTCGAGAACCACTTACCCGATTTACGTGTTTTTTTTTGTTCTCTGGCCAGGTTATCTATAATCTCTTATCTAGAATATATATAAAATGCAACGTCTCTCTGTCGTCTGTCTGCCTGTCTCTCTGCCTGTCTGTTTGTCTGTCCATTAGTGCGCTTATCATTTGAGAACCACTTATCCGATTTACGTGATTTATACATATGTTCTATATAATTCGATATAAGCCTAGATAATGGGAGATAAGGTGAGATAATGGGAGGTAAGGAGAAATAATGAGAGATAAGGAGAAATAATGGGAGATAAATCGAGATAAGCCTCGATAATGGGAGATAAGTATAAATAATTTGAGATGAGCAGAGATAAGCCTAGATAATGGAAATTATGTAGAGATAATTGGTGATAAGAAGAAATATTGGGAGATAAGGGGAAATAATGGGAGATATTTTATTACGTTGGGTAACATAAGGAATAAGCAGTGACGATAGTAATGAATACAATCCACGCGAGCGGAGCCGCGGGCCGGGCTAGTATTATATAAAGTTATTGGAGCGTTTGAAGACAGAAATTGCAAAGAAACGGCCCCAAATGAACAAGAAAAAGTGCTCTTTCATCAAGATAATGCACCGTGTCACAAGTCAATGGTTGTGAGGGCAAAATTACGTGAATTGAAGTTCGAATTGCTCGTATTCTCCAGATTTGGCCCCGAGCGACTATTATCTATTCGCAGACCTCAAAAAAATGCTCGCGGGAAAGAGATTTGGCTCCGATGAAGAAGTTATAACCGAAATTGATGCCTATTTTGAGGGCAAAGACAAATTCTTCTGCAAGAAAGGTATAGAAATGTCAGAGAAGCGTTGGACTGATTGTATCGCTCTTGAAGGAGACTATATTGACGAATAAAGTCGAATTTTGCAAATAAAAATGTGTTTTAGGTAGCTGGACCAAAAACTTTTCAGCCTACATGTTACGTAAGAAGTCGCAATGAAAGATCGTTCACATTATTTTTCCAACATTTCAGTTGCGAGTAAGAAAAAAAATAAAGAAATGCGGCAACGCACAAAAAATATTGTAGGTGTTTTCATTTACTTTATACGTCAATTTAAAAAATGGATTATTCTCTTTCTAGAAACATGACGCAGAGCAATGAATAAACTACTAGGAACTACGGAAGAATTTCTAATAACCATACAATTTTAGGAAGTCCCGTTATTCGTCGTACATTTCAGTTGCACTATTTGCAAAATGCCATTGTTCTATTCCTTCCTTCCATTCGTGGAAACCGTGTAGCACAATAAAAAATAAATGCCAAAGACCCATTATTAAGAATGTGAATAACCCACGAATCACCCATAAAAGATGTATGTATCACTTGTTAGGGATTTAGGACTATTGATGAAGTCAACGATATTCTTTATTTAGAGGGAACGTCTGCACCTTATAGTTTTTTGAGATGCCAAAACATATTTTTTGATGGGCATAGCACACGTGCTATAGGGGAATCTTAAGAACGCTACAGGAGCGATGCTTGTGCTGAAAAGAAGCTATTTACGTTGATCTTGAATTTAGACAGGAAATTGTTACTGCGTTTAAAACAATGATCTTCAGAAATAGGTTATTTCTTCAGTGTCAGTTTCTGTTTTCAGTGTTCCGTACGGAACATATTTAAGGTCACTTCGGTGTCTGTCCGTTTGTCTGTCACACCCGATTTTGTCCGAAGCTATTTGAAATAGAAAGTATATATATATATATATATATATATATATATATATATATATATATATATATATATATATATATATATATATATATATATATATATATATTTATATATTTATATATATATATATATATATATATATATATATATATATATATATATATATATATATATATATATATATATCTAAACTGGGAAATGCTAGTTGTTTTTGAAAAGTTGGATGAAAAATCACGAGATAAGCAAAAATCCCGGGTGGCAATCCACACCTTCGAAGAAGGGAGCCCCATCGGATACGCGGGGGGGGGGAATTCTACTTCAAAGCGAATAGTTAACCCAAGCTTAAAACTCAGCCAAACGAAGAAATCCCGAAACAGAATAGCTACTCTCGGCACCTGGAATATACAGGGATGGAGGACAAAGAACATCGAAGTCATACAAGAGTTTAAGAAGATGAACATAGACATTTTAGTAATAAGCGAGACGAAGAAAAAGGGAAGTGGAATAGAAGAAATAGATGAAGTGATGCATTGTTGGAGTGGAGTAAGGAAGGAAGAAAGAGCAAAGGCCGGAGTTGGAATATTAGTAAGAAAGAAGTGGAAAAAGAAAATAACATCTTGGGAACCCATCAATGAAAGAATCATAAAACAGTAGTAGTATAACAATGCTAGGAAAAGACATGGTAATATTAGGTGTATACGGCCCAACAGAAGACAGCACTATAAGAGAAAAAGATAATTTCATGGAAACACTAGAAATAGAAACACAAAAAGTAAAGAAAAACCAAGAATTAATAATAATGGGAGATCTGAATGGGAGAACAGGAAGGAAAACAAAGGACAATACCGTAGGACCATTCGGAGAAGACATTACTAACGACAACGGGGAGAGACTAATAGATCTGTGTAAACTAAACGGCCTCAAAATAACAAACGGATTCTACAAACACAATGGCATCCACAAATATACTTGGATGAAAGAAACACTAAACTTAAAATCAATAATAGACTACATTATAATTAAAAAAACGATACCACTATCAAAATAAAAGACGTAAGAGTAAAGAGAGGGGCAGAATGTGGAACAGACCATAGACTATTAATAGCAAATATAAAAGTACCGTGGAACAAGACAATAAAGCAAAAAGAAACAATAGATAAAGAAAACAGAAATACTAATGAGATAACAGAAAAAGCAGACAAAGAAATAAAATACAAAATACACTTACTGCAAGACGAAACGATAAGAGACCTATATAGACGACGATTATATCAAAAATTAATTGAATTTAACTACGACAACTTCCAACAGATGTATGACCACATAAAAGAATGCATCAAACAGGCGCCCCTAGAAGCATTAGTTAAAGAAGACAACGAGAATGAGAAACATAAAATTAGAATCTGTGAAAAAACCAAAGAATCTATAAAGGAGAAAAAAAGACTATACGAAAAATGGCTGAATACAAAATCAGAAGAAGATGTACAGAAATATAAAGAGAAAAATGCAGAAACGAGAGGAGGATGATAAACAAAGAAAAGAACGAGAGAGATGGGAAAAATCGTGCGAACATGTAGAACAGTATATAGGAGGAACTAGAAGTACAGAGTCATGGAGAATAATTAAAGCATTAAGGACTAACAATAGAGAGAAGACGTATATAGAGTACATCCCAGAAAGCGAGTGGGAATATTATAAGAAACTGCTAACAGAAGATAGACAAGAATTCCAAGAAGAGAACCCTGAAGAAGAACAGAATAAGAAAATAAAAGAGATAGAACTAAGCTATGAAGAAGTAAAGAAGACAATAAAAACACTCAAAAATAATAAATCTGCGGGGTGTGGTAAATGAAATGATTAAGTACGGGTCTAATAAATTACATCGAATGCTGAGAAACATGTTCCACAGAGCGATAAATGGAGAAAAAATACCAGAGGAATGGTCAAAAGCTTATATAGTATCCATATATAAAAAGGGAGACCGCAGAAAATGCACAAACTATAGAGGCCTAAGCATAATATCGAGTATGGGACGTTTGTATGGAAAAATTATTAAAAATATCATGGAGGAAAATATAAAAGGAAAAATTGGAGAAGACCAAGCAGGCTTTACGGCCGGAAAAATCATGTATAGACCACATATACACTATAAAACAAACAGTGGAAAAAAACTGGCAAAGAATAGAGAAGTTCATCTAGCCTTCATAGACATAAGAAAGGCCTATGACTCAGTACCAAGACAAAAATTATGGAACGCAATGAAAGAAATAGGCATTGACAAAGAAGTAATACACGCAGTAAAAGCTCTCTACGAAAACAACACAGTGAACATAAAAATAGGACATAAAATAGGGAAGAGACTCCAAACATCAAAAGGCCTATTACAAGGATGCTCTACATCCCCAACACTATTCAAAATATACCTCGAACAAACATTAAAAAAATGGAAGCAAAAATGTAGTGGAATGGGAGTCCCAATACGAGAAGATTACTTATATACTCTAAGTTTCGCAGACGACCAAGTAAGCATAGCGCAAGATGAGGAAGACCTCAGTTATATGGTAAGAAAACTGAAAGAAGAATACACTAAAGCAGGATTAGCAATAAACTTTGATAAAACGGAATATCTAACAACAAAGGAGGGAAACGTGGAGAATCTAGAAGTAGATAACGAAACAATAATCAAAGGAACCGATAGATTTAAATATCTAGGAACCATCATTTCAAAAAACGCAACATCAGAAAAAGAGATTAAAGCTAGATTAGGACAAACGCGAACGTGCATAAGACAATTAAATTCGATCCTGTGGGACAAGCACATTACAAAGAGAAACATAACACGCATATACAAATCAATAATACAAAGCATAATGACATACGGGTCAGAAACATGGACGATCAACAAAAGAAATAAATCTAAAATTAACGCGGTAGAGATGGAGTATTGGAGAAGATGTTGTAGGGTGACACGTATGGAGAGAATAACCAATGAAGAAATAAGAAGGAGAATGAACATCAAAGAGAACGCAAGAAATACCATTGAAGAAAAACGATTAAAATGGTATGGACACATAAGACGAAGGGAAGATAATAGGTGGATAAAGAAAATAACGGAGTGGAGCCCTATAGGGAGAAGAAAAAGAGGAAGACCCAGACGATCGTGGAGAGACGATGTGGACGAGGCTATGGAGGACAGGGGTCTAACAGATGGAGACTGGGAAGACAGAAACGGATGGAATCAAAGGCTGAGAGAAGGAAGACAGCGTCAGCTGTAGAAAATCCTTTATATATATATATATATATATATATATATATATATATATATATATATATATATATATATATATATATATATATATACAGTAGAACCCCTATAAACCGAGTCGCGATTATCCGAGCTCCGGATTAACCGAGCCAATCTAAGAACCTGATTATCCGGGGTACGCGCATCTATGCTGCGTATTAACCGAGCTTCTAAAATATGTATGTACATATTTCCATTTAAAATCGTCGGGGCCTTCGGGGAAACCCCCTGGCCCCTATTTATCTTTTTGGACTCTGGATGCAGTGCGTTATAGCATTTACTACGGAGAAGTACGAGTATACTCACATAATTTATTTGGTTGGAGTTCTGGTAGTTAAGTGTAATTAATACCAACTGCTTTGTTTTAATTTTTGTTTGTCTTATTATAATGGAGCAAAATAAGCGTAAAAGAATCGTCATTCCTATTGAAGAAAAATTAAAAGCCATCAGAAGAATTGAAGCAGGAGAGACAATTAAAGTTGTTGCACGAGATTATGGAGTAGGGGAGGTAACAGTTGGAGATTGGAAAAGAAACCGCACAAAAATAGAAGAGTGGTGTATAAATCAAGCCTCCTCGTCCTCAGGAAGAAAATCAATGAAAACCGGCGACTATGAAAAGGTTAACGAAGCTTTATTCATGTGGTTTAACCAACAGAGATCAAAAGGTGTGCCTTTGTCAGGTCCAATTTTACAACAGAAAGCAATAATGATTAGAAGGCCATTCCCAGAGAACGATCAGTTTACCGTCAGTTCTGGATGGCTTGACCGCTGGAAAAAAACAGTACGGTGTACGACAACTGACTATATGTGGTGAAAAACTTTCTGCTGATGTGTCATCAATTGAGAAGTTTAAGCAGAACTTTAAAAAGCAAATCGAAGATTGTGGATACACATGTGATCAAATTTACAACTGTGACGAAACTGGTCTGAATTATAAAATGCTTCCATCAAAAACATTGGCATCTCGGCAGGAAAAATCAGCTCCTGGGCACAAACGAAATAAGGAAAGATTAACTATAATGGTATGTTCCAATGCATCTGGCAAGCACAAAATCCCACTGATGGTGATTGGCAAGTTTTCACGTCCAAGAGCTTTAAAAGACATCTCACCCAAATCCCTACCAGTCTATTACAAAAGTCAGAAGAGCGCATGGATGGATGCGACCTTATTTACTAACTGGTTTGAAGAAGAGTTCGTGCCATCTGTGACTAAATTTTTGAACAGAAACCGTCTTCCTATTAAAGCAATTTTGTTAATGGATAATGCCTCCTCTCACCCTGGAGAAGGACTTCATGTGGGCGAAATTGTTGTAAAATTTTTCCTCCAAATGTAGCATAATGCAACCAATTTATCAAGGCATCCTCGAAAACATTAAACAAAATTATAGGCGTTTATATCTTGAACATCTGTTAGAATACACAGAAAAGGAGGATATTATCAATGGGATGAGAAAGGTTACACTGAAAAATGTTATTTACTGGGTAAGTCAAGCTTGAGCTTCTGTGCGTACTACCACTATTTAAAAATCTTGATCAAAAGTTATTGATTTTGAGGACTATAATGACAGTGAAGATGTTACTCCATTAAATGAATTAGCTTTGAAGTTGAGAAGCCATGGAGAAATGTCCTGTTCAAATTTTGACAGCGAGATAGAAGAAAAAGGAGAAAGTTTATTTGAATTAATGCAAAAATTAGAAGGTTGCGAAAATGTGACAAGAGAAGATGTTGTTGAATGGATTACAGCAGATGATTTAGAAGAAGAAATGAGTATTGAAGAAATTACGAATGTCTTTCAGGAAACCGATAAATCAGATGACGATGACGAAGCGGCGGTGGATGAACAGTCTCCCACTAATATCTCTCATCAAGAAGGTTTTGCTTCTTTGGAAAAAGCTTTGAGGTATATCGAACAACAACCAGAGGCAACCCCAGCGGATTTGCTTCTTCTTAATATATGGAGAAACATTGCAGCGAGAAAAAGAAGATGCAATATGAAACAGAAGCGCATAGATACTTATTTCACTGTTTTATAATGTATGTACCTATTTATATGTTAAGAACGTTAATACATCGGTTTAAAGTATTGGTGTTTATTTTTTGAATAAATAAAAAACAAATCCGGATTATCCGGGTTTTCAGTTATCCGAGAAGGGTGCCCCCCCACGTTACCTCGGATAACCGGGGTTCCACTGTGTATATATTTGGCACTAATATAAGAATTGATGGCCTCATTAGAGCCGTATAGTTTTGAAAGTTAAAATTTGACTTAAGGGATTAGTTTTGGGAGCTGAAATAGGAAGTGAAAAAAAAAAATTACTAGGCCATCGAGTAGAGTGTCAAATGAAAGCTTGTAAAACACGAGTTCAAATATATATATATATATATATATATATATATATATATATATATATATATATATATATATATATATATATATATATATATGTAAGACTTGCGCACACTTTCTTTGTATTATCTTTAAAAAAATGCGAAAAATCACTGTCCCCTCCTTATCTCGAAAAGTACTGATTAAAAACTTTTCAAAAAATTTCAAGGTCATTAGTTTTCAGTAAAGATCGGAAAAAAACTTTGTCGAAATCTCATTTGGGGTGTGATTTGTGAAGTCATTTATCATTTTATACCTCCGTAACAATTTTTTTTATTTTGAAAGCATCATCAACGTACGGAACATTAATTGCGCAAGTCCGACTTGCACTTAACCGATTATTTGAACCTAAAAAAGGTAAAATTTCTTTAATTTGTAATAGAATTTAATAGGAATTGTCAATTTTAAGCGTGGCATATTTCAACAATCCAGGGCATCAAAATTGAACTCAGTTGTTTTTGATATGTATATTACGTAGAACCATTGGCGTACATGCTGAAAAACATAAATCCTCAGAATCCATTTTCTCGTTAGTTATAGCGAAGTGCTATTTAACACACCGGCTTAAATATATTAAACGATTTTCATAATACCCTGTATATACCGGGTATTATGGAAATCACAACATATATTGGAACTGGCACCTCCTTGTAGCAAGACCGATTGCAAAAAATTCACCTTAAATAGATGATCTCAATAATAAAGTAAAAAACTCGACCCTAACGAAATGATGAAATGCAGATATTGTTTGCGCTCCGCCACTGGTAAATAAAACAACTAAGCAATATAACCAATTGTGAACAAGAACATGACAAGGTTGATGAGCTTTAACCTAACATAGGCGTTTTATACGAATAGCAACAATACGCCTAAACTGGTTCGTACAATGGTGGCCTTGCAGGGCCAGATCGGTTTGGCGATAAAATCCAGTTTTGCCCTTTTTTCATTTTTTAAAAATTTTCGAATTTAAAAAAAAAAAATTTTGAATGTGTTTCTACGTAATTTGACAAGTATATTTATATATATATATATATATATATATATATATATATATATATATTTATATATAAATATATTTATATATATATATATATATATATATATATATATATATATATATATATATATATATATATATTTATATATATATATACAGTCCCTGGCCAAATTATTAGACGCACTGTATTTTTTTTAGTAATTTTATGTTTCTTAAGAGTTTTTATGCAATAATGGTATATTTAAACTACAATATTATTGATTTTTATTTAAAAGAATTGTTGTAGACTACATATTTGTATTTATTTTAAACATATGGCAACACTGTGTTGACAAAGTGATACATGAACGTAAATAAGTACAAACCTGTATCAGTCGCGATCGGAATCGAGTCAGGTACGGACGTGTTTCTGTGGCTTTATGGACTGTGATTGTTTGTTTAACAGTTTTATACTACTCAGTTATTAGTTTATTTTGTATGCAATGTTTTAAAAAAAGTAATTGGACTATTTTCATTATGGGTATAAAAGGCGATCTTTCACCACGTAAAAAAGCTGAAGTGAAGGCCCTTGTAATTGCGAAAACATTTACAAACCGAGAAATATCACGAAGATTGGAGGTTTCTGAAGCTAGTGTACGACGCATAAAAAAGAAAATTGAGTCAGGGAAGGAATTAAGCCCGAAAAGAAAGAAAAGATGCGGTAGAAAACCAATTTTCACTCTACGGTCAGAGAGATGTTTGAAGAAAATTTGTGTAGAAAAACAGATTTGCTACCACAAAGGTAATAAAATCACAACTCCAGGATGCTAGCGTAAATGCTTCTGAGCGCACTGTTCGAAGAAAATTGAAAGAATTAGATTTTAAGGCCTGTCGCCCCGCCAGGAAGCCCAAGTTAACAGCTGCAATGAAAGCAAAGCGCCTGAAGTGGGCCAAACAATGGCAAGACAAAGATGTGGACTTCTGGAGATCGGTAAGATACAGCAATTTAATCAATAATTGATACATTATTATCATTTTCAGTTAAATAAAGCAAATAAACATGGAAGTTTATATATTTTTCCTATTTTTGACAAGTCTGCTTCAGTGACGAAAGCAAATTCGAAATTTTGCAGAATAAAGCTCAGTATGTACGTCGTCGTCATGGAGAAAAGTTTCATCCTGATTGTGTCGTCCCGACGGTTAAACATCCCACCAAAGTGATGATTTGGTCAGTCATCAGCGGCAAGGGCACTGGACGTCTGTACGTCGTCAAAGGAATAATGAGGCAAGATCAGTACTTGCATTGATAGCATGCCGCGCAGAATTAAAACTTTGATAGTGGCTAAAGGTGGCTCAACTAAATATTGACTTTTACTAACATTAATTTCACTTTTCTTTAAAAACTTATGCTTTTCTAAATTAATGCTGTTTTATTTATGTTAAATAAATAGGTAATTGATTGGATAATATAAAAATAAAAAACAAATCAATTTAAAATAATAAAACGGTACAATATCACTCGGTAATTAATATGTTATTTTACATGAAATCTTGCAGTGCGTCTAATAATATATATATATATATATATATATATATATATATATATATATATATATATATATATATATATATATATATATGTATATATGTATATAAGGCCAAAGATGGAGGCGGTCATTGCGGCTGAGGGAGGTTAGATCGAATAATTCCACTCTGGATAGGTCACACAACTGACCTGCAAAAAGTTTTTTTTTCATTTTAACTTTCGACGAATAACATTTTCTTTTAAAAAAATGTTATTTTGTTCCGATTTAAGCGCCACATTCTGCATATATATATATATATATATATATATATATATATATATATATATATATATATATATATACATATATATATATATATATATATATATATATATATATATATATATATATATAGTCGACACTGTTTATAGTGAAACTCTATATAGTGAAAAACTCATTATAGTGCAATTTTTTCAAGACCTAGAATATCTTACATACATAGCAATATATACGGATTTTTTCTTTATATAGTGAAAAACTCTCTATAGTGAAATTTCGGTCAACATTTTGGTCTTTCACTATAAACAGTGTCGACTGTATATATATATATATATATATATATATATATATATATATATATATATATATATATATATATATATATAACATATATGAATTGTACTCGATGGGAAACATATATATATATATATATATATATATATATATATATATATATATATATATATATATATATATATATATATATATATATATATATATATATATATATATATATATATATATATATATATATATATATATATATATATATATATATATATATATATATATATATATATATATATATATATATATATATATATATATATATACCGGGTGACACAGTCAACATGTAACACCCTGTAATTTTTTTATTTTGAAAGTTACATATTTGCATTTTTAGTGTTCCGTACGGAACACTTATAAGATCACTTCGGTGTCTGTCTGTCTGTCTGTCTGTCTGTCTGTGTCACACCCGATTTTCTCGGAAACTATTTGACATAGAAAGGTGAAATTTGGTAATAATATAGGAATTGATGGCCTCATCAGAGCCATGTAGTTTTGAGAATTAAATTTTGACTTAAGGGGTTAGTTTTAGGGGGTGAAGTCGGAAGTGAAAAAAAAAAATTTTTTTACTAGGTCATCGAGTGTGGTGTCAAATGAAAGCTTGTGAAAACGCGAGTAAAAAATATATATATAATATTATACTTGCGCGCACTTTTCTTTGTATTATTTTTAAAAATTCGCGAAAAATCGCTGTCCCGGGCCTTATCTTGAAAAGTACTTATCAAAAAATTTCGAAAAAATTCTGGAATATTCTCCACGGGGTGTAGATTGAACGAAAATTATCACGAGTGCATTACCTTTAATAATTTATATGGTATATAAAAAAAACAAAAATTTCAAGGTCATCAGATTTCAGTAAAGATTGGAAACAAACTTTGTTGAAAACTTATTTGGGGTGTGTTTTGTGAAGTCACTGATCATTTTATACCATCGTAACATAAATTTTGACTTAAGAGGTTCGTTTTGAGGAGTGAAATCGGAAGTGAAAAAATTTTTTTTTTACTAGGTCATCGAGTGTGGTGTCAAATGAAAGCTTGTGAAAACACAAGTAAAAAAAAATATATATATGTATATATATATATATATATATATATATATATATATATATATATATATATATATATATATATATATATATATATATATATAAAATGTAATACTTGCGCACACTTTTCTTCGTATTACTTTTAAAAAATCGCTGTCCCCTACCTTATCTCTAAAAATACTGATCAAAAAATTTTGAAAAAATTCTGGAATATTCTCCAGGGGGTATAGATTGAACGAAAATTATCACGAGTACATTACCTTTAATAATTTATTTGGTATATAAAAAAAAACAAAATTTCAAGGTCACCAGTTTGCAGTAAAGATTGGAAACAAACTTTGTTGAAAATTCATTTGGGGTGTGTTTTGTGAAGTCACTGATCATTTTATACTACCCTAACAAAAAATTTTATTTTAAAAACAACCAACGTACGGAACACTAATTGTGCAAGTTCAACTTGCACTTGACCGGTTTTTAGATACTAGAATGGAACATTATTAGGCTTTTTATCACTTAAGAAATATTTTTAACTACTTCCGGTGTAGCGGTGACTGCAACTTTCTTATTTTTCATGGAATCCTGTATATTTTTTATCAACTTCAATTCGCTTTGAAATTTTCTTTCCAACGATGTATCACAAGTTGACATTTGTTTAACAGGTGACCGGCAAAAACTGATTTAAATTCTTAGACGTTTTATATCACATTGGAAAGAATTTAAGAGTATCCTTTTTCGTGCCATTTTCGCGAGTCTAAGTGGCTCCTACAAAATTTTGTGCTTTACACTATAGATTTTTCTCTTTAAATAATGGTCAATATCACCGAAATTAAGGAACACATATTTTTAGTGTTCCGTACGGAACACTTATAAGATCACTTCGGTGTCTGTCTGTCTGTCTGTCTGTCTGTCTGTCTGTCTGTCTGTCTGTCTGTCACACACCCGATTTTCTCCGAAACTATTTGACATAGAAAGGTGAAATTTGGTAATAATATAGGAATTGATGGCCTCATCAGAGCCATGTAGTTTTGAGAATTAAATTTTGACTTAGGGGGTTAGTTTTGGGGGGTGAAGTCGGAAGCGAAAAAAAACAATTTTTTTTACTAGGTCATCGAGTGTGGTGTCAAATGAAAGCTTGTGAAAACACGAGTAAAAAATATATATATAATATTATACTTGCGCGCACTTTTCGTTGTGTTATTTTTAAAAATTCGCGAAATATATCGCTGTCCCGGGCCTTAACTCGAAAAGTACTTATCAAAAAATTTCGAAAAAAATTCTGGAATATTCTCCACGGGGTGTAGATTGAACGAAAATTATCACGAGTGCATTACCTTTAATAATTTATATGGTATATAAAAAAAACAAAAATTTCAAGGTCATCAGATTTCAGTAAAGATTGGAAACAAACTTTGTTGAAAACTCATTTTTAGGGTGTGTTTTGTGAAGTCACTGATCATTTTATACCACCGTAACATAAATTTTGACTTTAGGGGTTCGTTTTGAGGGGTGAAATCGGAAGTGAAAAAAATTTTTTTTTACTAGGTCATCGAGTGTGTTGTCAAATGAAAGCTTGTGAAAACACGAGTAAAAAATATGTATATATATATATATATATATATATATATATATATATATATATATATATATATATATATATATATATATATATATACTCGTATATAATGTAATACTTGCGCACACTTTTCTTCGTATTACTTTTAAAAAATCGCTGTCCCCTACCTTATCTCGAAAAGTACTAATCAAAAAATTTTGAAAAAATTCTGGAATATTCTCCCACGGGGTATAGATTGAACGAAAATTATCACGAGTGCATTACCTTTAATAATTTATTTGGTATATAAAAAAAAAACAGAATTTCAAGGTCACCAGTTTTCAGTAAAGATTGGAAACAAACTTTATTGAAAACTCATTTGGGGTGTGTTTTGTGAAGTCACTGATCATTTTATACCACCCTAACAAAAATTTTTATTTTGAAAACAATCAACGTACGGAACACTAATTGTGCAAGTTCAACTTGCACTTGACCGGTTTTTTTTTATTTAACCTAGTTACACATTACAGGTTTTTTGCCAACATATGTACATCTAACAGAACTATCTAACGCCAATTGGATTTATTATTATTTTCAGAAAATAAGAAACCTATTTATTAAATAAATATTTAATTTTTTTTTTATGGGTCTAGCACACATGCTACAGGGAAAGCGCTCCAGGAGCGGCATTTGTGCGGAAAAAGCGATTCACGTTGTTCTTGAATCGCTGTGAATTGTACTCGGTGGGAAACACAGCCCTGGGCAAATTATTCCAAAGGAATTATGTTCTCCAGAAAATACTGCTTGAAAAGCGTTGTACGCGGAGTAAGAAGCTGAACCTCATACGGATGTGAAGTATTAGTGCGACGTGTATTTCTAACATGCACCACTCTGGGAGGAATTAAGCGGGCTATATCCTTCAAACACTTTCCATGAAAGTACTTATAGAACAGACTCAAGTCGCCAACTGTTCTTCGATGTTCCAGCGGATCAAGGCCGCCGGTCAGTTCCTGGTCTCCAATCAGATGAACAGCTCTTCTCTGAACAAACAGCTTTTCTCTGAACAAATGCAAATAATAAAACCAAAACATTTAATAATAAGAATAACACAACAGAACCGATGATTGTAATTAATTAATATTAGAAAGAAGTAATATTTTAACTAAGTAACCAGGGGTGGACTAAGGCCTAGGCAACCTAGGCACGTGCCTAGGGCCCGTAATTTTTGGGGCCCGAAAATTAGGTTTTTAATTTTTATAATTAATTTTTATTTTTATTTAACAGAAAAACGTGATATTCATAATTATTGCTGAAACGTATCCAAATTATGCCGAATCGTTGATTGATATAGTCGACAAGTGTGGACGAGCGTTCCCGTGCTTATGTATCCACGCCCTCGAGTGTCGATGTGTGTAAATACGATCGAGCCTCGCGCCTATCGAGCCTTTACTATGAACGTGTTTAAAAAGTCAAACGTAGCTATTTAAAATCAGTGTCTCCTGAACGTATTGCATCTTATGTGAGTTGTGATTGAAAATTGTGCAATTAAGACTTAAGTACCTAGACTTGATTGCAAATAGAATGTTTTGGATTCATAGTTAATACTTTCTGGAATTCCTAAAATAAAAATGTAAGTTTTTATAAAAGTATTACATTATTTAATTAAAATAATATATAATATAAAATACCACAAATTGTGATTGTGATATTGAGTAAAAATAAATTTAATTGAAGATCATTTTCTTCTTTCTTTTTAGTACGTGGTCTTTAAAATGAGTTCCTATAAACATTTAAGTAGAAGTGAAAAAAGAAAACGAAAAGCAGATCGAGATAAAGTGGCAAAACAAATGAAAAGATCGTTGGACAAATTTTTAACTGTAGATGGAGAACAATTACAACAATCGTCATCATTTTCACAAATTTCACCTGCTCAAACTCCAGAAACATCATTTGTGTCCGAAACTATTCTACAAAAAGACCAGCAGGAAAAACCAAGCAATTCCGTTTGTGAAGATGAAACAAAAGGAGCAAATATAAATTTAAAATCATCTCAAACTAATGATGAAACTAAGAGTTTTGTAAACGATATTGCGTTATGGCCAGAATACTTAACAGACGCCATGCGAGAGTATTATATAAAAAATCCACCAAAATCAATAAATGGATCTTTGGAATCATCTTCTATTCGATGCAACGAAGGGTCAAAACAAATCACAAGAAAATTAACTATTGCCTCCTTCTTCAGAACAATTAATAGCGGGGAAAAAGTTAAAAGAGATTGGTTGGCTTATACTGAAACCAACAACTTATTGTACTGTTACGTTTGTAAATTATTTTCCAAGCAAACAACGCTAATGACAAAAGGGACGAATGATTGGACAAATGTACATAAAAAAATTGTCAGAGCATGAAAACTCCAGTGACCACATTAACTCCATTTTAATTTGTATAACAAGATCTAAAATTACCGGACGCATTGACACTGAACTGGAAAAACAAATTATAAATGAAAAAAAATATTGGAGAGAAGTACTTAAACGTGTGGTAGCGACAATCAAATTTATTTCTTCATACTCTTTAGCGTTTCGTGGTAAAAATGAAGTGTTTTTTAGTGAAAATAATGGTAATTATGTTACATATATAGGTGCTTTGGAATATTTATCCGAGTTCGATCCATTTTTGCGGGAACACATGAAAAAATATGCAAACTGCGGCACCGGTACTATAAACTATTTGTCGTCTACAATATGTGATGAATTTATTTCTATTATATCGAAAGATTTACAACTCACAATAGTGAACGAAATAAAGGAAGCCAAATTTTACTCTCTAATTATTGATTCAACACCTGATATATCTCACGTAGATCAGCTGACCGTCATTATTCGCTATGTTCTTCCAAGTGGTATAAAAGAAAGATTTTTAGGAATTCTACCTATATTTTCTCATACTGGTGAAAACTTGGAGAAAGTTATTTTAGAATTTTTAAATAATATAGATTTAGACATCACTAACTGTCGGGGACAGAGTTATGATAATGCGTTTAATATGTCAGGTAAATATAAGGGACTCCAATCCAGAATAAAACAACATATTTTTTCTGCCCATTTTATATCATGCGCAAATCATTCATTAAATTTAATTGGAAACGCTGCTGCCCAAAGTTGCATGGAAATGACCACTTTTTTCAATATTGTTCCGGAATTGTACGTATTTTTTTCAAGTTCTACACATAGGTGGAATGCATTACAAAAATTTTGTAAGACTTGAGTATTAAACCTATTTGTGACACTAGGTGGTCTGCTAGTTCCGATGCTGTGAAATCCTTAAAGGAAAATTATGAAGAAATTAAACATTGTTTACGTCATTTTTCCTCAAACAAAGATGAAAAACCATTAACAAGGTCCGAAGCTGCCGATTTACATAAAAAACTTGATACATTTGAGTATGTACTGTTACTTACTATATGGGAAAAGATTTTAGAGAGAATAGATGCTTCAAACAAACGAAACGAAACAAAAAGACGAATCCCTAAATACAGCCGTTTTAATATATGATTCATTGATAGATTTCATACAAACTGTTAGAGATGATTTTGACAATTTAGAAAAAGAAGCAGAAGAAGTTAAAGATATTGCATATACTAATGATAAAAAACGGCAGAAAATATGAAAACTATTTCATGATGAAATTCCAGAACATGAAATAAGATTCACTGGCAAAGAACATTTTAAAGTTAATATTTTTTTTGTTGTATGCGATTCTTTAATTAGCAACATTAAAAAAAGATCTGAGGAATATAAAACTATTAACAATAAATTCAAAACAGTTTTTCATGATAGTGATGTTAGTGACTCTTCAATAGAGGAATTAAAATGTTATGAACAAGATTTAAACCTAGCAGAACTGAAAAATGAAGTATTACAATTTAAGACTTTTATAAGTAAAGAAAATATTATTTCGCCTGTATCCATGTGGTCATTTATTCAGGAAAATAATATTATTGCAACATTTCCTAATTTAAACATAATTCTGAGAATTTATTTAACCCTTCCAATAAGCAATGCAAGCGGTGAAAGATCATTCTCAGTAATGGCCAGAATAAAAATTTTTTTAAGATCCACATTAGGCCAACAAAAATTAAAAAGTTTATCATTACTTTATATAGAAAAAGAGTTATTAAATAATTCTATTAATTATGACAAACTAATTGACGAGTTTGCAGAATTAAAAGTGAGAAAAAAGGCAATATAACTAATCAATCTGGGTATATTTGTTTAAGTATTATTGTTTGTTTTAATAAATTATGTTTGTGTTTGTTTGTTTTGATAAATTATGTTTATGTTTGTTTTAATAAATCATGTTTATTTAATTTTTGTACATGTATATTATTTTTTTCCTTTTTTTCTTGGAATACGATAATTAAATAGAACTACATACTATATGCTTTAAAACCAAACTACCAAACGCAAAGTATGTGTCATGACTGAAAAATAGGCCCGGAATTACAATGTTGCCTAGGGCCCGCTTTAGCCTTAGTCCGCCACTGTAAGTAACACAATAAAAATGAATAGGTAAAACTATTTTATACTAGTTATAAATTTGCTAGGTATTTATTCCAAATGTTCAAAATGCTGTCCCTTGTTAATCCTACACAATCTTTTTTTTCTCACCGTGGCTCTCATAACATTCTCCGACTGAATTTCAGTAATTTGATTTACTGCTCTTCTTAAGCGTATGTCTAAGTCATGTCTGTCTGTTGGTGGGTTTTCGTAAACCTTTTCTTTTAGATGGTTCCATATAAAAAAATCAAGAGGCGTAAGATCTAGCGATCTTGCAGGCCACTTATTAGGTTCATTGGCACTTAACCAATTTGCATCAAATCTTTGATTGAAGTAGTCTACTACATTTCTACTATTGTGGGCTGGAGCGCCATCCTGCTAGAAAATAATGTCTCCACGATTTAAAGGTAAATTTCCTAAAAAATCTTCAACATCATTTTGAATGAACTCCAAATATCTTTCTCCATTTATCGTACCATCAAATATAATAGAACCAATAATTCTTGTGCTAAGGATACCCAACCACACGTTAAAGCCGAATCTTTCTTGATAGGCACTTTCTCGCAAAATTCTTGGGCCCAAAATCGAGTATTGTTATGATTAAATAGACCCAAATTGGTAAATCTAGATTCATCCGAAAATAGAATGTTGTAATGAAATTCGTTATCAAGGTGGTATCTTTGCAAAAACCAATTACAATAATCCATTCTTCTTTGGTAATCTGAAATAAATGTTGATTTATTTGATATTTGTAGGACCTGAATTTATATTTTTTTAAAATGTTCTTCAACATGTCTTATAGAAATTGTAGGATCTACCTGAACAATGGCCAATACATTGATTTCTGACTCTTCGTCACCAATAAATACATCAGCAGGTTCAATCGGTTGCCTTCTAAACTGCTGCTTTACTCTTTAAAAATAATCGTTGGGTGGGTGCCTCCTATCGGGATATCTTGCCATGTACAACTCGGCGGCTTGTCGGCTATTCTTTCTGAACTCTCCATAAATTAATAACATGTCTACTTTTTCATCCGTTGAATACATTTTTGTTAACGAAAAATTATTTTTGACGTAAAGTAAACAACAATAATGGCCATTTTGGTAACACGCAACAACCATGACTTTCGTTGCGTCTGTTTTATCACAGCCTACTAACTCCGTAATGGAACTTGTTGATATCACATTATTGCATAATAAAACGGTTTATTTTCTGAAAATAATAATAAATCCAATTGGCTTTGGATAGTTCTGTTAGAAGTATGTTGGCAAAAAACCTGTAATGTGTAACTAGGTTAAATAAAAAATATGTGTTCCTATCTTAATTTCGGTGATATTGATCATTATTTAAAGAACCACTTAGACTCGCGAAAATGCAAGAAAAATGGATAGTTTTAAATTCTTTCCAATGTGATATAAAACGAACAAAAACAATTGCTAGTACGAGGCTGGTTTGAAAAGTCCGTGGTACCACCGGCGCGTATCGAGGTCATGTTTAGTTTGTAGCATCTCTTGAATGAACGCACTCCAAGTTTCAGCCATATTGGTCTATTTTTTTGTGTTTGGCATTCGTGTGAATCAAGGAAGTCGAGTGATTTTCACGAAATGGACGAAAAAGAATTTCGTGTGGTGATTAAACATTACTTTATGAAAGGCAAAACACCTCAGGAGACTAAAGAGAAGCTTGATAAACATTATGGTGACTCTGCACCTTCGATTAGAACAGTTTATAAGTGGTTTCAAAATTTTCGGACTGGCCATATGGGCACAAGTGACCCTGAACGTTCTGGACGGCCTGTGGATCAAATCCATGATATGGTGATGGATGACAGAAGAGTTAAGGTGCGTGAGATTGCTAGTGCTGTGGGCATCTCGACTGCACGGGTACATAATATTTTGCATAAACATTTGGACATGAGAAAGCTATCCGCAAGATGGGTGCCGCGATTGCTCACGCTTGACCAAAAACGGAATCGTGTGAAGTGTTGCAAGGATGGTTTGCAGCTGTTCCAGAAGAATCCGGAGGACTTTAAGCGTCGTTTCGTCACTGTGGATGAAACATGGATACATTACTATACTCCTGAGACCAAACAACAATCTAAACAATGGGTTACCAAGGGGGAATCTCCACCAAAAAGGCGAAAGGGATAATCCTCATCGACTATCTGGAAAAGGGTAAAACTATTACAGGTGAATATTATTCATCGTTATTGGACCGTTTGAAAACCGAGCTGCAAGAAAAACGCCCGCGATTGGCCCACAAGAAAGTCCTTTTCCATCACGACAACGCACCAGCACACACCTCAGCAATTGTGGTCGCAAAATTAATGGAAATAGGATTCCAACTCGTTTCACATCCCCCCTATGCTCCAGACTTGGCTCCTTCGGACTACTATTTGTTCCCCAATTTGAAGAAATGGCTGGCGGGACAAAGATTTTATTCAAACGAGGAGATGATTGCAGACACTAATGGATATTTTGCAGACTTGGACAAATCCTATTATTCGGAAGGGATCAACAAACTAGAACATCGTTGGACGAAGTATATAAGCCTAAAAGGAGACTATGTCGAAAAATAAAAAAGGTTTACCCCAAACACATAAGTAGTTTTTATTTTTGCACGGACTTTTCAAACCAGCCTCGTATATCCACCACGGCCGCCTAAGTTTAAGAGTTTAATTTTTGCCGGTCACCTGTCAAACAAATGTCAACTTGTGATACTTCGTTGGAAAGAGAATTTCAAGGCGAATTGAAATTGATAAAAAATATACAGGATTCCATTAAAAATAAGAAAGTTGCAGTCATTTCCGGTCACACCGGAAGTAGTTAAAAATATTTCTTAAATATTAAAAAAGCCTAATAATGTCACATTCCACCAGGTTTACAAATATGAAATGCGGATTTCAGACAACAGATGGTGCACCAATGCAGTTTGTGCTATAAAGATTTGACACTGCGCCATTTTGTTGTGTCATCAACAAGTGTCAGACGCGCATGAGTGATAAATTGGAAAAGTGTGTGCATAGTGCTGTGTTGTTGTGTTCAATATGTCGAAATTTATACCGAACACAGAGCATTCGCGGACAGCATTAATTTTTTGTTTTCATTAGAAGAAAACTGCTGTTGAATCATACCGGTTACTTCGAGAAGCTTATGGTGAACATGCTCCATCGCAAGATACGTGTGAACGATGGTTTCGGCGTTTCAAAAGTGGTGACTTCGATGTTGCAGACAAGGCTCCTTCCGATTACCACTTGTTTGGATCGATGGGTCACGCACTTGCTGAACAGCGCGTTGGTTCGTACGAAGATGTGAAAAAATGGATCGATGAATGGTTCGCAGCAAAAGGGGAAGATTTTTACTGGCGTGATATTCACAAATTGCCCGAAAGATCGGAAAAATGTATAACAAGCGATGAAGCATACTTTGAATAAAGCACTTTTTATCATTCTTCCGAATTTAACATGTTTTTTTAGAAAAAAAAAATCCACATTTCATACTTATACACCTGGTAGTATCTAAAAATGCAAATATGTAACTTTCAAAATAAAAAAATTACAGGGTGTTACATGTTGGCTGTGTCACCTGATATATATATATATATATATATATATATATATATATATATATATATATATATATATATATATATATATATATATATATAACATAAATGAAAATACGCCTCTTGGAAGCGAAACTCCACCCCATCATCAATTTTTTAGTTGGGTATAAATTTATAGAATTTTGCTCTAGAGAGGGATTTCTTTTTGTGGCAAATATATCATCACAAATAAGTACTCCTAATTAAAAAGCCTTGTTTCTAATGAAGCACTATAATATATAATTATCACAGAACAGGATTAATCAAGGTTCGGCTCACAAAAAGAATTTCCAAAGTGGCGTACGATTGCCGTTAATCCTAGACTTAGGTTACTTTTTATTTTTATTTCTTTACACAGGCCAATTGTAAATCAGCATTGGTTGCAACCTCTTGATGCTAAAACTCCCTAACGAGGTCCCTAACCAAACAAGACTCCCCGACAAAATCAGCTGATTTTTGTTGGTTGCTTTTCCTTGTAAAATTAATTTCAAAATGCAGTGAGGCTCCTTTCCTTGTTTAAAAGGGGGGTCATGCACCCCGTTTTGAAAACTCTGGGGGCCCGACGAGTCGTCTGAAATTCAAACAAACCCGATTTTATATTTTTTTTTCCTCAATGGCCAGACGTATTTTGTGATCGTCGACCTCAGCTGACGCGACGCGGCATTGCCAAGTTGTTTGTCGTTATTTCCGTGATAAACGACTTTCTATAAATAGAGTACGCAAAGTAGAGTAAAATGACTATTTCTAATAAAATTGTAAAAAATATATATAATTTGAAGGTAAAACAGAATTAAATGTTTTAAGGACACCATTACACTTGCTTCTTAGTAAGACCAATCACGAATGATTTTTTAAAATTATGTTGTAAAAAATGTAAGAAACCAGTGAAAACCACATATTTCAACTTGTATATGTATAAAAATAACAATGTTTTGTTATCTGGGTTACGATAAATAAAAAAAAGGCTTTAGAAACCCAAAAATGCTCAGTCTTTAACATGACTTCCGGTACGGATCGTCGTTACAATACCTTTAATTTTAGATCTCAAAAGCTAATTAAAAACAGGACATTTTTGGTTTTAAATTTTCCCTGTCAATTGGTATTTAAATAGAATGGATAATAGTCTGAAAAATGAGGTACGGCAACGTCGAATTCGAAAATGCAGGAGTTCATATCTCGGTTGTTTTTGTTTGCGAAACGCTTCGACCAATCACGGAACCCATAAACAAAGGGCTCGTTCGCTATTGGTCTCCACTTTGGCATTTCCAAGGACGTTTACCGTCAGTCTTGTCGAGGTGTCCGTGTAGGTGAGAGTTCGCAGGAAAACGATAGAAAACCCGCAGGAAAATCGCAAATTTCCTTTGGGAAAGTGATGATTTATGCGGGAAAAAACCATTTCGAGGTAAGCATAAGTTGTCAGCTAGTGTCCTATTCGAACAGTTTGCAAAATTCATTTATTTTGATGCTTTTATTGACGTTCTATTGTTTGATTGCGAACAGCTGATTCGTCACAGAGCCTGCTGCGATTTTATTAATGATTGTTTTGGTTCAAAGATAACAATACGTAATTGGTGAATCTTATCAGGTTTTGCGCGATATTATTTCGTTAAATTCATTAACCAATCAGTTTTCCTAAATATCCGTTTAGAGAAGTACAGTTTTATAAAATTTGCCATTTCTTTGTTCATGTACCGTTTTACTAGTCGTTCCAAAGATGTCGGCCGTTTATTGACACCAAAATTTACGTTCCCGACCGTTTTAAGTCGAGTTAATTATAAATTTTGCTGCTTGGACGGTAAAGTGTAAACGACACATTATCTAGTATTTGTTGTTTTGTAATGCTAGGCCTTTGTATTTAATGTAATTTTTTTCTTGTATTTTTTGTTGCGCTTCTTTTGCATAATGCGATCATTCAGCTTGTAGTTGTTTATTTTTAGGTGATTTTTTAAAATATTTTAAACGTTAAACATTACTCTGCTGTCTATTTTTCCTGCATTTTTACTAGAACTTGTGTATTTTTAGGAGTCCTGCAGCGGTCTGATGCAGATAAATCAATACTTGTAATTTTTCTTTGTTTAATTTTGACTACGTGCATTTTTCCTTGTGGATTATTGGAAAATTCAGTTGTTTTTTTGAGGGGAATTTGGACGTTAATGGCTGATTGTTAAAAATGTAGGTATTTCAATTGATAAATATATGGTTAATTTATGGGCCTGCTTAATTAAATGTCATAATGTCAGTTGTATCTAACCAAGCTAGAATAGGTAATACACTGTGGCTCGGATTAATGTAGACCCTTTTTTACAAGCTTAAAATATATATTTGGCTAATTTTTGTATATATTTTAGAGACTACATTTTACCTGAAAACTAAAATTGTATTTATTCATTATGGGTCTAAAATAATGTGATTAGATGTGCATAAAAAGTCACGATCACAGTTAAAAATTCTAAAGAAAGCTCGTTATTAAGGAATAAACACTCCCTTTCTTTGTCATTGTAATTTTTGCACTCAAAAGCATTGTCAATCGCTTTTGGCCAGACTGTAAAGCAAAATAAGTACTGATCTTTTGAACGGTTTATGTAAGTTACTCTATGTGCATTTGTAATTAGCAAAAAAAACAAGATTTAACAACACTGTTAACAAAAGAACACAAGGACGATATTCATAGCAATTTGGTGTAATTAACAAAACCACATTCTGGTTGCTATGAACATCTTCCCTGTGGTCTTTTATTTACAATGTTGTAAAATGGTGGTCTCCTGTAATTACAAATGCTAATGTAGACTGGTAATTAAAAGTAAAACGATATTACAACACTGTAAACAAAAGAACACAGGGAAGATGTTTTTGCAACTAGAATTTGGCGGGCTTAAGAGCACCATTCAAAACAGACAAGTAATTCTGATACAGTGTTGTAAAATGGTGATCGCCCTTAATTACAAATGCAAATAAGGGTAGAATTAGAGCAAATATGGCTAATTTATAGTGTATGGATGTTCATATGAGCAGGTGGTGTTTGATGGTTCGAGGTGAATAAAGAAACGAGCACTGGATTTGTGGTTTTTTTTGCAGTAGATTGTTGTTGCAAAGTAGAAGAGAGCTGGATGCAATAAGGATTCCTGAAGAAACCTGTCGACTAGCGCTCATAAAGAATGCTGTCTGAGGAAACACGAAAGTTATAAACACATTTTTCGGGATTACCATAAGAGCAAAGCTTAGCCAACAATCTGTCGTGCCAGACTCTATTAAATGCCTTGAATATATCATGTATGAACTTTTATGATTCTCCAAACTGTTCAGTTGTGTTGTTCCAAATATGAGTGTCACTAATAATACTAAATCCATCAGGATATTTTAAAAAATGAGGATTAATAGCCTTTTCCATAATTTTCAATAGTGCTCAAAGCAATGTGACTGGCTGATAGTTGTTTACCAAAGCCTTTATTCCATTTTTGAGTACCAGCTGACTTCTGGTGCATTTCCAGCAAGAAAAAACATACCTTTTCCTCAGGAGAGGTTGAGAAGTTTATAAAAAATTTGTATTCCATCAGCATCAGAAGCTTTTTTGGTGTTTGTAATTTCATTAGATACATTTTACGAGATCTTGGCTCTGAACAACACAGTGTGGTGTTGTTCCCTGGAAATTGACAGTAGAGTGTGAAGCAAATAGTTACATTCACAGGTTGGCTTATTGTAATAATATTGTCTGACTACATAAGTGATGGTATAGTTGGTTTAGTAAAATTTTGATTACCTGCTTTGGTAACCTACCAAAAAGACCTTGCACCATTGGAAAAAGCAACAAGTTTGTTTTTAAATCTTTGGTTATACGCCTCCTTGTCAACTCATTGGTCCATTTACGTTAACTTAACAAATAAATTATATTTTAGGCGTGAAGTAGGCAATTTGTCAACAGTAGGCTGCAATAGACTAATCTGCAGACTGATATTCCTGTTATTTTACCTCACCTCTGTTGTTACAAGGAGAGTTTTTATCAAAATTAACTTCTTATTAACATTTTAAATTCACTATATTTAGTCGACTATAACTTTGGGTTGAACATCCTCTATAAATCTAAAATTTTGTTTCAGATGAAATATTGTCTCCATCTTCAAAATTATTAAAACAAGTTAAAAAAAAAAAAACTGGCCAAGTGCAAGTCAGACTTGTACAGTAATTTTGTTACCCTAAATGAGTTTTTAACAAAGTTGGTTTCCGATCTTTGTTGAAAACTGATGAATTCGAAATTTTTGTTTTGTTTTATATACCAGATAAATTATCAAGGGCAATGCACTCGTGATAATTTTCGTTCATTCTACACATTGTGGAGAATATTCTAGAATTTTTTCAAATTTTTTAAAAATAACACAAAGAAAAATGTGCGCAAATATTGCATTATATATAGTTTAGAACTCGTGTTTTTACAAGCTTTCATTTGACACTTCACTCGATGACCTGGTAAATTTTTTTTTTCACTTCCGATTTCACCCCCCAAAACTAACCCCTTAATTCAAAACGTCTGCGTACGAACCAAAGCGCTGCTTAGCAAGTCCGTGACCCATCGATGCAAACAAGTGGTAATCGGAAGGAGCCAAGTCTGGTGAATAAGCCGCATGGGGTAGAATTTCCCAGCTGAGTGCTTCCAACGTGTCGCGAACTGGTTTTGCCGTATGTGATGGAGCATTATCATGAAGAAAAATGACTTTGTGTTGCCTCTTTCGGTATTCTGGTCTTTTTTCAAGCAGCGAACGGTTCAAATCGGTCAATTGTTGTTGGTAACGTTTAGTATTAACTGTTTCCCCAGGTTTTAGCAGCTCATAATAGACCACGCTCCTTTGGTCCCACCAAACACAGAGCATCGTGTTTCTGCCAAAGCGATTCGGTCTTTCGGTCGATGTGGATCGTGCGCCTGGGTCTACCCATGATTTTTTGCACTTAAGATTCCCAAAATAAATCCACTTTTCATCCCCTGTAACTATACGATGCAAAAACGACTTCCTTTTGTACCGAGCAAGCAAAATGTCACACGTATTTTTGCGCTTTTCCATTTGCCTCTCGTTGAACTCATGTGGTACCCTTCTATCGGTCTTCTGAATCTTTCCCATCTCTCGTAGCCGATTGCAAACAGCTTGTTGACTAACGCCCAATTGCTCGGCGAGTTGTTTTTGTGTTTGCGATTCATCTTCGTCCAACAATGCTCGCAATTCCACATCCACGTTTCTTGTCTGCAACATCGAAGTCACCACTTTTGAAACGCCGAAACAATCGTTCACACGTATCTTGCGATGGAGCATGTTCACCATAAGCTTCTCGAAGTAATCGGTATGATTCAACAGCAGTTTTCTTCAAATGAAAACAAAAAATTAATACTGTCCGCGAATGCTCTTTGTTCGGTATAAATTTCGACATATTGAACACAACAACACAACACTGTGCACACACTTTTCCAATTTATTACTCGTGTGCGTCTGTCACTTGTTGACACAACAAAATGGCGCAGTGTCAAATCTTTATAGCACAAACTGCATTGGTGCACCATCTGTTGTCTGAAATCCGCATTTCATACTTGTACACCTGGCACGTGTCTAGTGAATAACTCTACCAGAAATTGTATTAGTTTAGTAGTGCCATTTTTAAGGAGTTCAGCTGGGATGTTGTCTGGGCCGCTCGCCTTTCCAGTCTTCATTGGCTTTACCGCTTTCCAGACCTTTTCCTCTGTTAATTCCACATGTTTTCCGGTAGTTTCTATGGGTACTGAAGATTCTTTCATGTATGTTATTCTGGTTTCTGTAAGCTCGTTCTTGAATTGTTCCCTGAACGATTGCAGTTATATTGGGTGTACATGTGTTAAGTCTGATGTATTAGACCTCAGGCGCCAGGGAGGTTTCCGATGTTATTTTGGCCGGTATGGAGGCTTACATCTCTTTTTTGAAGAAGTGCCCTTCCAACGGCAAGCCTTGGTTCGAGCGAAAATGCAAAGAAGCTGTTGCTTCTAAACATCTTGCATACCGACAATGGCGTGAAAATCCTAACATCATAAATCGTAACACCTTTGTTCGTGCCAGGAACAGATGCAAAGAAATTATCGACGAATCCAAGGAGTCACGCAATCAACGGATTAGAAACAAACTTCTCGCTTGTCCCAACAATTCCAGGTCCTTTTGGTCAGTCGCTAAGGCAGTTAGTCAAAATTTCACCAAAGCCACCATACCACCACTCACACGGCCAGATAATTCTATTGCAACGACACCTGTTGAGAAAGCGAACTTGTTGGCTGAACTCTTTGCTTCACATTCTCTGTCGATTTCCAAGGAAAAACACCACCTACTATTTCCATAGTGCAGTCAAGGATGCCCGATATTGTCGTCGGACAGCGTATCATAAAACGTATTTTGATGAAACTAGGCACCAAAAAGGCTTCTGGCGCTGACGGAATACCTACCATCGTTCTCAAAAACTGTGCGAGGGAACTAACACCAGTTTTCTGTAGACTTTTCAACCTATCCTACAGAAAGAGAATATTTCCTTCCTGCTGGAAATGTGCCACAGTTCAGTCGATACCTAAAAAAGGCAAGAAGACCTTGCCAAATAACTACCGACCATCGCACTGCTTTCAATAATATCGAAAGTCATGGAAAAGGCTATCAATCAGCATCTTCTAAAATATCTTGAAGGATTCAACATTATTAGCGATCACCGATATGGCTTTTGTAAAAATAGATGAACGGGAGATCTTCTGACTTATGTAACACATGTTTGGAACAACGCAATTGAACACTTTGGAAAATCTGGAGCGGTTGCTCTTGACATATCAAGGCATTCGATCGTGTTTGGCACGATGGGCTGTTGGCTGAGCTACGTTCTTATGGTATGGCTGAAAAGTTTTGTTTGTGGCTCTCATGTTTTCTCAGAGAGCGTTCTTTACGAGTAGCAGTCGACGGATTTCTTTCTAACACCTTCACTATCAACGCCGGTGTACCCCAAGGCTCCATACTGTATCCTACTCTCTTTCTCATTTATCTTAACGATCTGTTGGAAAAGACGAGAACCCAATTTACAGCTTTGCAGATGACAGTACACTTATCTCTTCATTCACTTTGAACGCTCGGACATCGGCTACTCAGGCGAATATCCGCAGACAGCAGGAAGTCATTCAACTTAACAAAGACCTGGAAGAAAATCTATCTTGGGGGGTAACCAAGTGGAATTTAACGCTACAAAAACAGGCATAGTAAGGAGAGCTTCTCAAAAGTTGGGAATATTATTTCGAACCAGAAAGCTTTACACTCCACAACAACTGTTAATTCCTTACAAAGCTCAAACTCGACCAACTATAGAATACTGCTTCCATGTTTGGGGCCCCGCTCCCAAACATACACTGTATTTGTTGGATTCTATTCAGGGAAAAGCTGTTCGTCTGATTGGAGACACGGGACTGACCGGCGGCCTTGATTCGCTGGAACATCGAAGAACGGTTGGCGACTTGAGCCTATTCTATAAGTATTTTCATGGAAAGTGTTCGAAGGATGTGGCCCGCTTAATTCCTCCCAGAGCGGTTCAGCTTGGACTGTGTTTCCCACCGAGTACAATTTACAGCGATTCAAGAATAACGTGAATCGCTTTTTCCGCACACGTGTCGCTCCTGTAGCGCTTTAGGGACTTCCCTGTAGCACGTGTGCTAGACCCAAAAAAGGGTCTTTATGAAGTTCCATGCCGCCCTTGATTGTGCTCCTCCGATGTGCGAATTTACATCACTACATTTTTTTCCCATGTTACATTTTTGTTTTCACATATCATTCGCACCAAAAATCTTCGAAAAAGTATAATATGGTCTCAGGGTTTGAAAAATGTTGGCCTGTGTAATTTATCTGGAATATAAAAAAAAATTCTGGAATATTCTCCCTAAAGGGTAGATTGAATGAAAATTAGTGCGAGTGCATTAGCTTCGATAATTTATCTGGTACATAACCACAAAGATCGAAAACAAACTTTGTTGAAACCTTATTCGGGGTGTGTTTTGTGAGGTCCCTGATTATTTTGAAACTCCCTAACAAAAATTTTTATTCTAAAAGCAATCACCGTACGGAAAACTAATTGTGCAAGTCCGACTTGTGCTTGGCCGGTTTTTTTGTATAGATCCATCAGCCTCCCTGCGTAGCTGTAACTTGACTTGATCGCATTAACAGCCATTAAACTCCAGTTATTTCAAACAGAAATTGTTATTTTCGATCTCACACTCGAAAAAATTTTTATGGTCACCCTGAGCTTACGAAATGAGCTACATAAATTTGGGCCACAGAGTAGATCAGCCTACATACTTTCATTATTAATAAATCATTGTCATTAGATAACAACATTGCTTAATTAATAGATTTTTTTGTGATGTATTTCCGCTTTTATCAAGTAGACAGCTTATTATCAGTCATTTATACCAATAACATTATTTTTATCAGTAAATTTGTGATTATCCCCTATAATTGGTATTTTTGAAATACTAGTTGTAAGTATTAAATTTTTTATACATATTTTGGGGCAGCGCCGTCGTTAAAGGAAGGGAGGAGAGGAGTCTCCCCTTTTAAGAGAATACCTAGGCTGTCTGAAAAGATCTCAGCCTGACACATAGATGGCGTTAGAAACTGTGAAACCATTATTGTACTGGAAAGTTCTATTCTTTATATAAACACATGTCAAATTTTTAATATTGACGTGTCATTGATTTTTTTTAAATGGAAAAAAATGGAATATCGTGCAGTGATTAAATTATTTGTTTTGGATGGTTTAGCACCAACAGAAATTCATCCAAAATTGTTAAAAGTGTACAGGGTGGTCCAAATTGGACACTTTTAAAGGTAAACCCCTTTATCTAAAGGAGATAGACGAAAACTGATGTCGGTGTTTGAGGCTCAATTTTTATGATAAACTCAATGGTGAAAACCGCATATCGATATCTAGTACCGTTTCAGATATACAGGGTGTTTTTCAAAAATCTGCATTTTGGAAAAATGTTTGTAATTCTTTTCCTATTGAAAATTTTTGATTTTTGCAAAAACATTCTCAAAGCAGTTTTTCACGTGGATTTCAACAGTGTAAGTTGCATTTTTTTACCACTAATATTTTAATAGTTATTAACGGAAAAAAAAATATATTTTTTAAATGGGATACCCTGTATATTTTTTTCTTATCCGAATACCGAAGTTACCATTCTAAAAATACAGCACACTTTATATTTTGCTTCAATCTACTTCAAAATATAAAGGTTTTCAGTTTTTACTCGAGTTTTAAATGCACATTTTGTGAAGTAGGCTTTGGGTGGAGCGGCCATATGGTTTAATTCAATTGTTTGCTCGTAGTTGTCAAACTTTGATTTTGATTTTGATTTTGATTTAATTTTTGATTTGAGGGCGCGTCAACTACAGGGTTATTTGGCGCCCATGAAGGTATGATGGAGGAAAGGATTAGATTATTGAAATGTTAATATTTATTATTTTATGTTTATATAGTTATGTTTAGTTCCTTTAAAAAGTTGGTAATGTTGATATAGTTTACTTTGAATGATTTTAGAGTTAATTTGAGAGAATTAGAGAGGTTATATTTTGTTCTGATGGGAAGGAAGTGTGGAGATTCAAATAGGTGTTTAACAGAGAGAGGGTTATTGCAATTGGGGCAGGTGGGAGCTCTTTCGCTTTTCAATAGGTGAAAATGTGTATGAAACAAGTGGCCTATGGCAAGTCTTCTTAGAGTGACATTAGCTTTTCTGTTCATATTTGCGAGATGACGAGGGGGGGTGGGTATATGGCTTTATATTCCATAATTTGTTGTTAGAGTCCTCAAGGTCCCATTGGAGTTAAAATAGATGTGTTTAAGAATCTTTTGTAATCCTGTTGGTGGTTTTCGCCAGCGGAGAGGGAACCCGTTAGAGCCGCTTGTTTAGCTTTTTTGTCAGCTAAGTCATTCCCTGTAATTGCTATGTGACTAGGAAGCCACATAAGCGAGAAGGACTTCTTTCTGAGGTGGGCGATGTAGGATAAGTCCAGGATTTGGCGGATGAACGCGAATTTTAAATTTCTGGACTTTATGGATTGAAGGGCACTGAGCGAATCCGATACCATAAGAAAGTGATGTGAAGTTGGTATGGTCAAGATGTATCTAAAAGCTTCCTTTATGGCGAGAAGTTCAGCTGTGAAGATTGTGGAATGGTTTGGGAGTTTAAAAGATTTAGAAACTTGGGTTTTAGAGTCATAGAAAGCAGCTCCCACACCATTTGCATTTTTGGAGCCATCAGTGTAGATGATCCAGGAGTTTTGGTGTTTATTCTGAAGAAGATGGTTGACGCTTTTGTTGAATAATATGGATGGAGAGGAAGATTTATTGTATGCTTGAAGGGATAGGTCAATTTAGTAAATTTCATTGTAGTTATGACTCTTAGAGTTACTTCTGGGAATTTTTTTTACAGTTTGACTGCTATCGGTAAACAATTGATATTGCCGTTCCGTCCAAATACTACTTCACACAATGTGCATTTAAAACTCGCGTAAAAAAACTGAAAACCTTTATATTTTGAAGTAGATTTAGACAAAATATAAAGTGTGCTATATTTTTAGAATGGTAATTTAAAGCTCTATTCGGATAAGGAAAAATATACAGGGTATCCCATTTAAAAAATATATGTTTGCGTTAATAACTATTAAAATATTAGTTGTAAAAAATTGACACTTATACTGTGAAAAAGTGCTTTGAGAATGTTTTTACAGAAATCAAAAATTTTCAATAGGAAAAGAATTGCAGATTTTTGAAAAACACCCTGTATATCTGAAACGGTACTAGATATCGATATGTTGTTTTCACCATTGAGTTTATCATAAAAATTGAGCCTCAAACACCGATATCAGTTTTCGTCTATCTCCTTTAGATAAAGGGGTTTATTTTTAAAAGTGTCCAATTTGGACCACCCTGTACAAGGATGTATCACCTTCATTTTCCACTGTGAAAAAATGAGCTGCTCTTTTTAAATCTGGTCGTACAAACCTCGAAGATCATCCACGCGAAGGTCGCATCGCTACAACACCACAAATCATTCAACATCTCCATGATATAGTGTTAGATGATCGACGAGTGAAAGTGCGTGAAATAGTTGAGGCCATAGGAATCTCATAAGAACGAATTGGAAATATTTTGCATGAAGAATTACATATGAAAATGCTTTGTGCAAGTTGGGTGCTTCATTTACTGATAATTGACCAAAAACGCATTCAAATGCGTATTTCTCAAGCGTGTTTGGATCGTTTTAAGCAAAATGATGGATTTCAAGTATCGTTTCATAACTGTTAATGAAACTTGGATCCACTACTATACATCAGAGCGAAAAGAACAGTCGAAACAATGGTTTGAAGCCGATAGAAGCTCACCAAAGAAGGCAAAGACGGTTCCATCAGCAGGAACGATTATGGCAACAGTTTTTTGAGATTACAACGGTATTTTGTTGATCAGTTATATTCAGAAAGGTTTTTTTTTTTTTTTTTGAAACAATTAACTTTGAATATTATTGTAACCTTTTGGATCAGTTGGATGCAAAAATTCGTGAGAAAAGACCTGCTTTCATCGTGTGTTTCATCGTGTTCACACGATGACAAAGTTCAACGAATTAAAGTACGAATTGCGTATTCACTAGATTTGGCTCCCTCTGACTATTATCTGACGAATAACGAAGCTACTGCAGCCATGGAAGGATATTTTGCAGACCTTCCGGAATCACAATAATAAATAAATAAATAAACTTTATTAATCCAGGAGACCACACACAATAGCATAGAACAAGTCAGGCACTATTTTAAAGGAATGAGAAGAAGTATCATAAATGAATTTATATATAAATGTAATAAAGCAAACAAAAGTTAGTAACTTAACATTAGTAACCTCTATCTGGAAAAATGTTACTATGCTATAGTAACATTTTTCCAAAAAAAATCAATTAATGTTCTTTTATACAATTTTATATTATCAATATTTCGAAAACTGGGGGGCAATTTATTGAATAGGTGAAAGCCAATATAACGGGGATTGTTTTCCGTTGTGGACAAACTGTGGACTGGAATACCATAGTTATAACCGTACCTTGTACTATAATCGTGATGATAATTGTTAGTAACGAAATTCTGTGGTTTTTCTTCACAAATAACAAAATTTCAACCATGAAGATACAAGGATGGCTTACCTCCAACGTTACTTAAGCACTGCAGTTTTGTTCTCGCTCGCCCACTGCACAGTGTTTTTAATGAATCTTTAACTACTGGAGTTTTTTCCGAATTTTGGAAGCTGCGGTACATAACACCAATTCACAAGTCAGGCAGCCGTGATCAGATAATTAATTATCGACCAATTACCATATTAAGTATCATTCCTAAGGTTTTCGAACACATAATAACTGAATTCTTGGCTACTCAGCTAGGTCCCAATATTAGTACCCGTCAGTTTGGGTTTCAGGGTGGCAAAAGTGCGGATCTGAATCTGCTGTCATATGTCGACTTTGTGTCTGGCGCTTTGGAGGGGGGAACTCGGGTGCATTCGATCTATACTGACTTTTCCCAGACGTTTGACAGGGTAAAACTATGTTGTTCTTCTGTCCAGGTTAAGGAGGGCGGGTGTTGGAGGAGTGATGTTGGATTTGCTTGCTTGCTACTTGACTAGACGTACACAGACTGTCCGCTTTAATAACTACTTATCAGATAGTATACATGTCCCCTCTGGAGTTCCTCAGGGATCGCACTTGGGTTCTCTTCTGTTTAACTTATTTATTAATGACTTGACGCATCGTTTTGCACATAGTGAGGTCCTCCTTTTTGCCGATGATTTAAAGTTGTATATTGAGGTGTCTGTATTTGTTGATTGTTACAGATTTCAGACAAAATTTGAATCAGCTTGTATCTTGGTGCAAGGACAATGGTATGGAGCTAAATGCGACTAAGTGCCATTCTATCGTTTTCAGTAAGTCCCGCACTGGATTGGATTATCTACACAAGAGCGGGGATGCTGTTTTTGAACGAGTGTCTGAGGTCTAGGGCTTATTGACTCAAAATTAACTTATATACAGAATATCGTTTCCAAGTCTCTCCAGCTTTTGGGATTTATTAAGCGTATTACGCTGGGCTTTAATAGTACAGTTGCAATCAAGCAGCTCTACTGCTCACTGATTAGAGCTCGTTTGGAGTATTCCAGTGTATGGAATCCTTGCTGTGGTACTCACGTTCAATGCATTGAGAGAGTGCAGCACAAATTTCTAAGATACATTGCCTTTAAGATAAAGAGACCTGAACTTACATACCCTCAGATAGAATCTGAGCTTCACATTCAAACTCTACAAGATCGCAGAGTTGCTATCGATCTCAAAATGCTTTATAATATTCTCCATAGTAACTACCATTGTCCCTTTCTGCTGGACAGAATTAGTCTGCATGTACCTTCCGGGGTGACCCGTGGGAAGCACAATTTTTTTTGTGCCATCCCACAGAACCAACTACGGATGCAATAATTTTGTATCTAGGTCATGTCGCCTTGCCAATGAGCGTCCTAGTCTGGACTTTTTCGTTGGAAGATCTGTGTTTTATAGACAGTTGCGTGGAGTATGATGTGCATTTTGTTACCTATTATATATATATATATATATATATATATATATATATATATATATATATATATATATATATATATATATATATATATATATGTATATAAAGGATTTTCTACAGCTGACGCCGTCTTCCTTCTCTCAGCCTTTGATTCCATCCGCTTCTATCTTCCTAGTCTCCATCTGTTAGACCCCTGTCCTCCATAGCCTCGTCTCTCCTCGATCGTCTGGGTCTTCCTCTTTTTCTTCTCCCTATAGTGCTCCACTCCGTTATTTTCTTTATCCACCCATTATCTTCGCTCCGTCTTATGTGTCCATACCATTTTAATCGTTTTTCTTCAATTATTGCGTTCTCTTTGATGTTCATTCTGCTTCTTATTTCTTCATTTGTTATTCTCTCCATACGTTCACTCTACAACATCTTCTCCACTACTCCATCTCTACCGCGTTAATTTTAGATTTATTTCTTTTGTTGATCGTCCATGTTTATTGATTTGTATCTGCGTGTTTTGTTTCTCTTTGTAATGTGCTTGTCCCACAGGATCGAATTTAATTGTCTTATGCATGTCCGCGTTTGTCCTAATCTAACTTTAATCTCTTCTTCTAATGTTGCATTTTTGAAATGATAGTTCCTAAATATTTAAATCTATCGGTTCCTTTGATTATTGTTTCGTTAGCGACTTCTAGATTCTCCACGTTTCCCTCCTTTGTTGTTAGATATTTCGTTTTATCAAAGTTTATTGCTAATCCTGCTTTAGTGTATTCTTCTTTCAGTTTTCTTACCATATAACTGAGGTCTTCCTCATCTTGCGCTATGATTACTTGGTCGTCTGCGAAACTTAGAGTATATAAGTAATCTTCTCGTATTGGGACTCCCATTCCACTACATTTTTGCTTCCATTTTTTTAATGTTTGTTCGAGGTTTATTTTGAATAGTGTTGGGGATGTAGAGCATCCTTGTAATAGGCTTTTTGATGTTTGGAGTCTCTTCCCTATTTTATGTCCTATTTTTATGTTCACTGTGTTATTTTCCTAGAGAGCGTTTTACTGCGTATATTAGTTCTTTGTCAATGCCTATTTCTTTCATTGCGTTCCATAATCTTTGTCTTGGTACTGAGTCATAGGCCTTTCTTATGTCTATGAAGGCTAGATAAACTTCTCTATTCTTTGCCAGTTTTTTTTTCCATTGTTTGTTTTATAGTTACTTATTGTTACAGTCATTATTTCCTTTTCTATTTTTATTATTATCATTATAATTTTCTTTTTTCTCTTTCCCTCATTCTTAGTTTAAAATTTTCTTTTTTACTTTATTGTCGTCTTAAGATATTTTATTGTATTGTTTTAAAATTGGGCATTTTAATAAAAAAAAATAAAAAATAAATAAATATCAAATTTTACAACAAAGTCACATCTCAGTAGCGCTATCAAGTGGTCGTTTGTAAAAACTTAAA
Source organism: Pachyrhynchus sulphureomaculatus (assembly GCA_019049505.1). NCBI lineage: Eukaryota > Metazoa > Arthropoda > Insecta > Coleoptera > Curculionidae > Pachyrhynchus > Pachyrhynchus sulphureomaculatus. Next base: position 19,817,751 of record CM032446.1, read on the forward strand.
AAGCAGCTCTCGTATACGTTGTTTGTAGTGAAACTTCATAAAATATCAGTCACATGAGATTAAATCCTCTTAATATGATATTTTCATATCATTGTGGACATTTACCTTTAGATAAGTCGTATTTATATTGTATATTACCTTTCTCGCTAATCCTTTATTAATAAATTGTTGTGTTGTAATTTTATTAGCACAGTGCAAAAAACGGTCGATATTGACACGTCTTTCCATAAAATTTATATTTAATTCCAATAATTGCATTATTTTTTACGATCGTAGCACATCTGCTGCCTGCAGGAAAATTCCTAAAGCTCTACCCAAGCTGGTCTTGAATTGCTGCTAATTATAATCGGTAGGAAACACAGTCCTGGGCAAATTATTCAAAAGAGCTCATCCCTTTCTCCATATAAAAGAATTCTTAGAAACGGTTGTACGAGGGGTGACGAGCTGAACCTCATATGTGACCTAGCATGTATCGTTCTGGGATAAATTAAGCAGGCTAGATCCATCGATCATTTTTCATGAAAGTACAGTTAAAACTAACTATTTTATAATGCACGAAAAAACTTCCATAAGACCAATGCAAATTTTTATCGCTTATAACGAACCCGGTTATAACGAACTTCCGGATAAAGCGAACCAAATTTTGCGCCCGTTTATAACGAACTTGCCACTCCTTGTGCTCGATGTCGCGCGACTTAATCTAGGGAATCCACCGAAACTCGCTGAGAACCCCTATTCTACTTGTTTCCGCCGCGTCGCTAGTTCGAGCAATATTATTTTCAATTCACTTGTTATGTTCTAATGCATATTTGATCAAAGTAGCAAAATGAATGTTTAAGTTTTTATTTTAAAATGAGTACATAAAAACGTAAAGCGTTTACTTTAAAAGACAAACACGATATTATAAGTAAGTTGGGAATGTGGAATCTTTGGCACAATGATACTACTTAGTATATATCACCACTACACCAAACACTTTATTTTTGCACTCGACGCGCGTTTCGCTAACCATGTTAGCTTCATCAGGCCCGATGATTGACTAAAGCTAAACTACAAATCTACTCTACTTATACTTTGCCTAACCCTTAAATTACTCAGGCCGAACTAATGGCATAGACAAGGCCATCAGTTCCGGTCAAGTAACCGTATAGGGGACTATATAGAATAGGCCCTCTGTCTTTATTTAAACTACTTTTACGTTTTATAATTTCCATACTTTCGTATGCGTTCAACAATCTCCTATCACATACATTTTTTATTAATCTTAGATTATCGAATGTTACAGTATGATTAGCTTCAAGGGCATGTTCGGCAATGCTAGACTTTTCTGTTCCACTGTATTTTAAGTGTGCTAAATATTTTTTAAATCATGTTTTAATTGACCTTTTAGTTTGCCCAACATACTTTTTGTCACAATCATTGCAACTAATTTCATAAATTCCACTTTTCGCACAATTAGGAATCTTATCTTTGGGATTTGCTAGATATTCCTCAAGTTGTCTGATGACTTATAGACTAAGGTGAGGCCTACCTTATTAAATACTTTATTGAGTCCCTTGCTATATTTCGGATTATATGACATGGAGACATAATTGGTGTTATTTTCTTCGCGTGTAAAAAAGGTGGAGGTGAATATTAAACCTAAACTTATGTCTATTTATTACCTTATTACTAAGTCATCGTCATAACCATTAACTCTAGTTATATTTTTAATACGATTCCTTTCTTTATTAAAGTTTACTCTATTCAGAGGGAAAGTGACCAAACGATGAACTAAAAAATGTAATGAGGCTAATTTGTGTTGTTTGCAAATTAAGACATTAAAGTATGTTGGAGAGACTTTTGCTGGTGGAAAATTATCAAGAGTAAGGATTACTGTGTTGGTAACTGCAAATATGTCTGGAATAGAGAAAAGAAAATTGTTGGTGATAGGAAAATCCGCCAGTCCCAGGTGTTTTAAAAGCAAACTTTTACCAGTAAAGTACAAATCAAACAGTAAAGCCTGGATGACATCACAAACTGATCGAATGGGACAAAGAATTAAAATTCACAAACAGAAAAATATTAGTTTTGATTGACAACTCTCCAAAGCACCCTGAAGTTGATCTACAGGAAATAAAATTGGTTTTTATTCCTCCAAACACAAGTGTAAAGCTCCAGCCTATGGATTAAGGTGTGACACATTCTTTAAAATGTCATTATAAAAAGATTTTACTTATGAAAATGTTAGAGACGATCGATAAAGGTAACATTTTTTTCTGTAACTCTCTTGGACGCTATAAACTTTATCCATATGGCTTGGCAAGGGGTCAAGTAGAGAAACCATCGCAAACTGTTTTAAGCATGGCAGATTTTTAAGGAAGGAATGTAGATATGACTCAGATGATGAGCTACCGTTGACTCAGTGGATTGAAAAACAACTACTGATTGTCTAGAATTTGTTTACGATGCTGACATTCAATAAAGTACAGTGAAAATCGAGATTAAAAAGATGTTTAATTACTTTAATTTTGAAGAATACGTTATGTGCTGATAATGAATAAATGACGAGAGAAATATTAACTGGTGATCAAATTGTGACATCAGTGACTTCTGGAAAGATTTTAAGCGACAATGGCGACGAAGACGAGCTTGGAGAAGGAGATAAAATTATAAAAACACCATTTCTTTTTCAAGTAAAATTGTACAAACGAAAATTACTGATTTAATTGTATAAACTACGTTTTGGTTTATACACGTATATGTACAACATACATAATAATAACTTTAGTGTGACTTGTTTTATTTTCCTTTTAATTTAATAATTGTTATTATTAATTTTTCTAAGCATTAATACCTAATCTAAATAAAAAGTAGTAAAAAATAATATTAGAGTTTGTTTACTGTTTGTAACGAACTTCGGATATAGCGAACCATTTTTAGTGATTTCTTCGAGTTCGTTATAAACGGACTTCACTGTACTTGTGGAGTACACCCAAATCGCCAACTGTTCTTCGATGTTCTAGTGACTCAAGGTTCGTCTGGATTTCCAATCAGGCGAACAGTTTTCTTCTGAATAGAATCCAACAGATGCAGCATATGTTTAAAAGTAGAACTCCTAACATGGGAGTAGTATTGCATCATTGGTCGCATTTCAACTTGGTACAGAATTAACAGTTGTTGTGGAGTGTAATATTCCCAGCTTTTGAGAAGCTCTGTTTGCTATGCCTGCAACATATTCATGCCAAGACATCTTCTTCTTTATAAGCCACTGTTTCTCCATTGCAGGAGATAGTCCTCTTCAAACTTCTTCCAAATGTCTCTATCCTGTGCAAGATGGAGCCATCTACTGCCTGCTATCAACCTGATATCATCAGGCTTTCCCAAGGTCTCCATTTAAGTAATTTTGTTGTCCATCTACCATCATTCGTTCTAGCCACGTGCCCCGCCCATCACCACTTGCCACTCTTTTACTGATATCTGTAATTCTTGTTGTTTATCTGATATCCTCGCTTTTAATGTGTTTCGTACAATCTGTCTTTCCATGACCCGTTGAGTACGTTAGAGTCGACAAATACTATTTTTTGTAAGGGGCATGGTTTCCAGACCATACGTACTTGGTGGAAGTGTAGAGGTCTCGTACACTTTTCTTTTTAAGGTGATAGGGATATGTCTGTTTCTTAGAATGAATCCCAGTGTTGAAATGAAGTCCAGCTGAGACCAATTCGCCTTGGTAGTTCCGCTGTTTGATTGTCCTTATTCAATCTAATCTTATATCTCAAGTATATATATATATATATATATATATATATATATATATATATATATATATATATATATATATATATATATATATATATATACATATATACATATATACATATATACATATATACATATACTCTTCCACTCTCTCGTTCTCTTCCGTGCCGATTTAAATTTTTATGTTTTGTGAGCTTAGAAGTTTTGTTTTCTTGATATTCATCTCGAGTCCAACTTTCTGTGAAGCTTGATTAAGTTGTTCTATCATGATTTTAAGTTCTTCTCTTCTATCTATTTTCGTTAATCAGTACTACATCATCTGCGAATCGCAAGTGATATATGCCATCGATTTTAATTCCCTTCTCTTCACATTCGAAGACTTTTTAATACATCCTCCAAGGCCAGGGTAAACAGTTTTGGAGAAATTGTGTCGCCCTGTCTAACACCTTTCTTGATCTTTATGGATTCTGTTATTCAATCTTCATCTAATTTAACCATTAATGTCGCACTTTCATATATGAATTTTGAGAGTTCGGTATATCTTGAGTGTATTCTGGCATGAGCTAAGGAGTGCATAATTGCCCAGTGTTTCAGGGAGTCGAAAGCCTTCTTATAATCGATAAAAGCTAGGTGCAGTTTATTATTACGCTCGCATTTTCTATTAAAAGGATATGATCTGTTGTTCCAAATTCCTTGCGAAACCCCTGTTCGACTGGTTGGTAGTCGTCGAACTTATTTGTTAGACAGTTTATGACAATTTTTTGTACAAATACGTAACAAGCTGATGGAACGATAGTTCTCAACGTTTTTATGATCGCCTTTCTTGAATAAAAGTTTGACCTTTCTGTTTTGCTAATGTACAGGGTGAGTCAATGATAGAGTAAAGTTCATTATCTCTTTTGTTTCGGGAATGATGAAAAAATGTTAAATACAATAGTTTTAGAGAATGTTAAAGTGCACAGTTTAAAATTATTTTTGAGTATACAGGGTACTTCAAAAAAGTGTGGCCGATATAACATATGTTTTTTTAAATGGAACATCCTATTTTTTAATTTATTTTTAAATTCTGCGTAAAATTTTATAAATTTTTTATTAAAATGTTATACATTTAAACCTAGTAATTTTTCTAATATTTCAATTTTTTTTTTTAAATACTAGGTTCCAGTTTGTAAAACATTGCTAGTAGCGCCATTGTTTCTGAAGATGGAATTCTTATAATTGGTGCGAACCTTCTATAAAGATTAAAAAAAAAACATATATGTAAAGAAATTTGAGTTAGATGCTACAGGGTGTTTAAAATAAATTTATATTATTATTTTTTCTGATAGATTTTTACAAAACCCTCCAACTTTTATTAAGTATGTCATATACCTATTTCTAATAGTTTTCGTTTTATTATGAATTTTTTAATTTTTGCCCTTGTTTTTAATACACTTACGCTATAACATCATAGTTGCCAAGACAAAATAAAAATGTAAGCATTGTCAAATTTTGACATGTCTATTAAGCAAGTAAAAATAGTATAATTGATATGGTTTATATACTGGGCGAGGCGGGAAAAACTGTCTTTTGGCAGTAAGGCTTTACGGAGCGAAGTGCTCTAATATACTATCTAGAAAATCTTTTCAGTGCTTAATGGAATGGTTTGATGGTAGTGGTAGCGTTGAGTATACGAAACGGAAAATAGTGAACCAGAATGCTACCAATTGGGAAAAAAGAAATGGAGATTTTACTTCATGTTGAAGATAATCCCCAGGTCAGCAGCCATCAACTAGCTGACTTATCCGACACATCCCAAACTACGGCTAATCACACCACGAAAATTGTAGTTTGTTACAAAATTGAAGAAAACGTCATATATATCTTCGCCACAGGTCTTTCCTTTCAGAGGAATCATTGTCAAAAACTCTTCTTTAGCCGACATGTCATTGAATACCATTCGAATAAAAATACACAGCTGGGCAGTGTCTGTCATATCGGTGGATTCGTCGAACTGTAAAGAAAAGTATGTACATTCCATGATATCATGTTTTAGTTTATCTGCCATGTCCTGACTCATGACTTCAACACGCCCTTGTGACAGTCGGACGAGATAACTGAAGTTCTCTAATAGCAGACATAATTTCTGTTTTATTTTTAAAATCTCCAAATAAAGTCTCACCCGCTTCAATAAATGCTTCCTTCACAACCAATCCATCATCAAATGGTTTCTTGTGTTTCGCCAATATATGAGATATTTTAAATGACGCGATCGTTGCAGCTTTTGATTGTTTGGCTGGTCTTGTGAACATGGTTTGTTCTTTTTTCAAACAAGTTATCAAATCACGTATTTTTCGTTTTCTTAATTCACTCTGTGACGGAAAATCCTTTTCATAGTTTTTATGAACCTTTTTATGATGCCTCTCTAAGTTCCCACGCTTAGATATTGCAATTGACGCACGGCAAATGAGACAAATGCACTTATCCTTTACCATACAAAAGAAAAATTCTTCCTCCCAATCGTTATTAAAATGATAAGTTTTACTTTTCTTCGCCGCACTCAGTTTGGACTATGTATTAATAAACTTTGTATCGATGTATCGCCTTCAAGTTACAACTCAGACTGACTCCTATTCCTGCAGGCGCAACATTTATATCGGCGCGAACGAAGTCTCGAATGTTCCCGTCAAACACGCCTCCCGAAGTTTCTAGAAAAATCGGCGGGAATCAAAAACGCGGCTTTTCTTTGACAAGTACCGCGCGTTTCTTTGATAAAGCCGCCTTTTGCCGCTAGCAAGGGGTTATTACGATAAAAGGAAGTGATGAGGGGGTTATTCTGGCCTAATTCTGGATCGAATAAATTTTAGTAGTTTATTCATTACATTTTGTTTTAGTTACCTAAAACAAAATCTGTAAATAGTTTTATATCGAAATTGTTTTCTCGAGATCGACTCAAAAAGCACTCGCGATCGACTTGTCGATCGCGATCGACCGTTTGAGCACCCCTGCTTTAGATCTTCTTTCTCTAGGAGTTTAATTGTTTCGAGAAAGAATTTGTCCGCTTTCTGCTGTTGATAGGACATTTTCTTCTCCTTCAACCTCACGAGGGTCAACACGTTTGTATGATCATGTAAAGCTGTTAGAAAACTCTTTTTTTGAGATCTTTTTCAACTTGCGCTTGAATGTCATCTTAATCGTCGTAATGCTAACGTTTTATGCGGAGTTTGACTTTAGGAAATAAGAAAAAACAACTCGAAGCCAAATCAGGTAATTAAGAAGGTTGATAGAATAGTATTTTCTCGTCAAATATTGCACTACAATTACAGCTGTGTGCTCGGACGCATTGTCGTGAATCAAGATAAAATACTTGCAGAATCGTAGTACTGAGTATTCACTATAGTGCCCGGAGGAACAAGTTTTTTGTGGATAATTACCTGAGCATGAAAAAATGTGAAGAGCATTTTCTTTGTTTCTTGCATTCGGGGTTCGCACTTCCTTCGGTCTATCCTGACCACTACCAACACATTGCACATTCTAGGGGGCTCGTCTCATCAACTGTGATTATTTTTTGTAGAAAAGAACTAGTTGCATTCTTTATTTCAGTGACGTTGAGTGGTGGTGACCATGCGTTGTTGTTGTTGTTCGGATGTTAAGCTGTAAGGCTTAAATCTTGCACACACTTTATCTTGTTCAAAACATTCCGGATTATCGTGAAGACTTAATTTAAAGATATTGAGCTCTTCTACAATCAAGCTGGATTAGAGATGACGGCAGGTTTGCAGCAGAACATGGATCTATTCAATGTTTGTATCATCCTCTAACGACTCCCGTTATTTAAAGTGTCTGAAACATATGTGAACGAGATAAATTATCATCGCCATAAGTATTTTTCATATATCACCTTAACTGTTTTAGCGAGTTCAACATGGAATCTGTTCACTCCTCGCTTCCATCACACTTCCGCAACACACATTCGTCAGAACAAGTTAGCACGTCTAGTACTCAGCACTGATTAATCACAACTGGCGGATCGAATGCAGATGCTTTGTTTACTGTTGTTAGTTCAAGCTTCCCCTATAGAGATGGCGCTGCTTATAGGGCGAAGTAAAAAAATCAGCCTCGGATTTCAAGCACCTTCAGTCTCCTGGCTTCTAACACCGTATTATGAATTTTGGTAATATTTCGTGGCGTAGTGAATCAGTTCTTTTTTTAAAAATAAATATTAATTAATGAATTCCTTTTCGCTCATGTTGAGCAGATGGCACAACTACGCTCTGAGTGATGGAATGCTAAGAAAACGGGTTAGAGCATTAGAAGATGGTCGCACAAACGTACTCGATGAGGTACGAACTGTATTTTGGGATAGGCATTGGGTGCTGCTTGTGAATTTTTTGCCTAGGGGGTCACACAGTAGATGCTGAGACTTATTTGCGAGACCTTAAATAAACTGCGTCGTGCAATCCAAAATAAAAGGCGTGGCATGCTCAGTAGAGGGATTGTTTTGCTTCACGATAAAGCTTGTCCATACGTGGCTCATTGTATCCAAAATCGCATCGCGACATATGGCTGGAAACAAATTGATCATCTCCTGTATAGTCTTGACCTAGCGCCCTATTTGTTCTTACACTTAAAGACGCACACTGGCGTCAGGTTAGACACCGACGACGACCGCAAAACGGTCGTGCTGCGTTGATTAGCAAACCAGGCGGCAGATTTCTATGAAGATGGAATAAGCAGCTGGTCTTACGATGTGACAAGTACCTTAATATAGGTGGAAATTATGTTGAAAAGTAGATTAAAGTCCGGGTGTTCATGTAAAAATCAAATTGTTAAAAAAATGGTTCTGTGTTTTTCTATTGTCAAAACGGCACTTATTGTAAAAAGTCTCGTATATTAAACTGCAGTTTTTTGAAAATTATTTTTTAAAAATAATATCATCTAAACGTGAGCTGTTGTGTTCTAAGCACCCTTTGAAATAAACGGCTAAATTATTTATTGCTGTTTTGTTTCCGTGACCCATGCCATTTCTTGCTGAATATGTTCTTTTATCTGTTCCAGGATGCGAGAAACATTTAATTTTGTATGGGAATATTATTAATGAATGAATATTAAGGGGATGTACCTAGTGATGGCGCCGAAAAAAGGCGTTTTTTTAGCGAAACCATTCATTATATAACTCAGGTTTTATTTTATATAACAACACATAGCTTAAAATGCAATTTGTGAAATTTTAATTTAAAAAAAGAAATGGCAGCGCTACATTCTATCCCCTGTAACCCCTTTTTTAAGCAACATTGCGGTGTGCACGATTACTGGGAGCTGGATCATCTGAAATCAAAATGTCCAAAGAAATTAGTTTACTAGAAAATCAATCTCGTCTTTAAGGAATTAAAAAAAAAATCATCAAATGACATTGGTTTAAACAAGAGGTTTCACAACTTTTTTACAAGAAAAAAAAATCCCAACGCCCCCTCCTCCAGAATAGTTAATTATACCAAATTGCATATTATCTATACCTATTTTATCTGTCTATCTATCTGTTAAGAATCAGAAAGTAGAAATTAATTAAAACGACCATCAAATGTAGTAAAAAATTGTTTATTAAAAATTGAAAAATAAACACAAAATCAATAAGAAATAAAAAAAAATGAGATGGTTGAGGCTGGTGGTTTTAACAATTTGTTAATGTCGGGTTCCAATTTCGTTTTCAGTCGCAAATTGCCACGTTCAGTCATATGCAATTAGCTACTGCACTGAACCTACGTTCAGCCAAATACGATGAAGGAAAAGCAATTAAAAATATCTGTACTCTTGCCCACAATCCAAATCCAAAATTTTTGTTATCCATTTCTGAATTTTACTTTTAGTTCTTCGTTAGTTGTGAGTTCTACGAGTTCCTCTTCTAAATTTGTTGATTCCAATGGTGATGATTTGCGAAAGGATCTAAAACCCAACTCGGTATATTCATGTTTAAAAAATCTTGGGGTCGCTCCGTAAAATCAGCATGAAGAACGTCCAAGTGTTGGCAGTAAGCAAGTAAATCTTCCTGTTTTGCAGAAATTGCTGATAATGTGGAAAAGTGGCTGTATTCACCTCTACTTAGAGAGAGAAGTTTTCCCACAAAAGCAGCTATGACGCTTTTTATTTTAATGAAATTCAACCCATCACCTTCACTCATTAAAGATTTTAAACAGGTCTGTCAAGTAAGCGATGTCATTTTTGGTTTCGCGTAGTTTTTCGTCTCTGTTTTCAAAGAAGTCCAGTATTGAGTCATAGATTGAAAAAACGATAAGGTCAGCGAAGGCTGACCCGAGAGCAGCTGCTCGCTACCAGCTCCGAAAACTCTACGCAACGGCATCTCTTTTAAACTGCTATAACTTCGTCAATTTTCAACCGATTCTTATGAAACTTAGAGAAAATATTTTTAAGATATCATACTAAAAGAAAATGGAAAAATCCCGAAATATAATTTTTTGACCCAGCCAAATAGAATCTTAGTAGAAACACTAACCTATTCCAATCTAACGAAAGTATAAAAATAGTCTACACAGCTTTGGCCGTTAGTAAGAAAATACAATCCCGATTATCCGAATCGCGATTATCTGAAATCCGGCTTATCCGAAACAAACTGTTAAAAAGCAAATTGTATTCCCATTAAACGAAAAAATCCCCATTATTCGAAACAGACGATGAGTGGTTTCCTTAACGCGTCGGAAACTCCCCGACGTCTAGAATTTCACCGCTGTCTATGTTTTGGTTAGTTGACGAGTGTTATAAGTTACTCATTACGTCTGTTATTATCACAGAGGTAATAATTTCGTTTTAATAGATATTTTACAAAATGGAGCGTCATAATAATAAGCGTAAACGTGTTGTTATTACCTTAAAAGAGAAACTTGAAGCAATTCAACGTTTAGATAATGGTGAACTTCTTAAAAATATAGCGAAGGATTTAGGCGTATCCGTGAGTACTGTTTCACAGTGGAGAAAAAATCGCGAAAAACTTGAAAAAAAAATGGTGTAGTGTTTTGTCATCGCCCACACAGGCTCGAAGAAGTATGAAAAGCGGTGAATACCAAAAAGTGGATGATCCTTTATTTTTATGGTTTACACAGAATCGAGAACAACAATTTTACAACATAAGGCAGTGAGTTTAAGCGAAGAGTTGCCGGTTATTGAAGCGCCTGTAAATTTTTCTGCAAATGATGGATGGCTAGACAGGTGGAAAAAAAGACATGGTATATGTCAACTGAAAGTTTGTGGAGAAAGATTGTCGGCTGATGTATCTGCTGCAAAAAAATTTGCAGAGAATTTTGAACATGGTTTACAACTAGACCAAATCTATAATTGTGATGAAACAGGCTTGGACTACAAAATGTTGGCGTCAAATACCTTAGCCTCAAAAACGGAAGCTGGAGCACCTGGTTACAAAAGTAGCAAAGAACGTATTATTGTTCTTGCATGCAGTAATGCTTCTGGAAGACACAAACTCCCATTATTATGAATTAAGAATATTCGTCGCAATGCTTTTCCTGTTTTGTATAAAAATCAAAACAATGCCTGGCTAAACGCAACTCTATTTAAAGACTGGTTTTATTGGAGATTTTGTTCCAAAAGTGGAACTTTTTTTAAAAGAACATGGATATCCTAGAAAATGTATTCTGTTACTAGATAACGCCCCCACTCACCCAAGTGCGGAGCAACTTGAAAGTAGGGAAATAAAAGCAATGTTTTTGCCTCCTGCTGTAACTTCTCTCATTCAGCCTATTGATCAGGGTGTACTGGAAAATTTAAAACGCAGTTACAGGCGTTTGTTATTGGAGCATATTTTAGAAGAAGTAGATGAAGGTGGCAATCTTACTGATTGTCTAAAAAAGATAAATTTAAAAATGTTATATATTGGATAGCTTCAGCCTGGAATCAAGTAAAGAGTAGTACTCTGGAAAAATCTTGGTCAAAATTGATTCCACAAGAGGAGAGACATTACTCAGAGGCAGAAACAGCAGATAATGAAAGTTTACTTCAAATTATTACAAGAATATCAGGATGTGAAAGTGTTACGAAAACCGATGTTTGTGAATGGTCAAACAGTGATAGTGTGGAAGATGAAATGACTGACCAAGAATTAATTAAAAGTGTATGCAAAAATGCTAATAAAATAGACAGTAATGACGATGATGATAACGAAGTAGAAGCCACTGACAGTATTCCAGTAAAAATGTCACATTCAGAAGGACTAGAGGCTCTAGAAAAAGCGTTAACTTATGTAGAAACAACAAGAAAATGCAACCGCCGCGGACGTTTTGCTTATCAAACGTTGGAGAGACATTGCAGCCAAAAACAGAACTAACGCAAAACGAGTGCAGTTAAAAATTACCTCGTTTTTAAGTCATTAAAGTTAAGAATGAAACTTTTATTTTCGATTTTTCGTACATATAAATAAAATAAGTAAACTAATTGTTCTATTCTTTGTTTTAATAAATACCTATGTACGTAATAGCATATTCTATAAATGCTTTTAGGTCAATCTGCAATGTTGTATTCATTCTAAACTTCTGTTTTATAAAAAAATTCGGATTAACCGAAATTTCGATTATCTGAAATCACTTTGATCCATATTATTTCGGATAATCGAGATTCTACTGTATATACATATATATATATATATATATATATATATATATATATATATATATATATATATATATATATGTATATATATATATATATATATATATATATATATATATATATATATATATACAGGGTTACAGGGAAAGTCGTCCTAGATAATTAAGGACGTTATAGTTTAGGTCGTTTCTGACCAATTTGACTCTATGACATGATGTCCTAAACTTGTTTTTTTTGCTTTTATATCAATTTTTTTTTATTAGAGGTTCTCGAGTGCCATTTTTTGGTTATTTTTAGTTAGTCTGTATGTCAAGTATCAAAAATCATCAAAAAAATTTGAACTAGTTACTAACAGTTTCAAATGGCGGCTTGTTAATGTTTCTAAATTACGAATTTTTACCAAGTGTTTCCTACTTTAAATTAATAAAGAGAAAAAAAAAATGTATGGAAGTTATTCTGCAAATTATTTTTAAAAACTTTTACGTCTTTTTAGCTATCTAAAACGGTATAATATCTACTGGATCTATTGAAAATTCTAAGAAAATGAGATTTCAATAGGCCCAAATGTAGAGTAACATAATAATAGAATTTAGATACTACCAATTACCGGTTTACTACCTGCACCTTCAAACAATAAAAAAGGTTGGGTAAGCATTTTTTCCAGTTGGGGTACTCTCTGTGCGAGTGACATTTTCTGTTCACTAAACATTATTGAATGATTTTTTAGTCTGCTCATGCGATTCGTCCGTGGTAGATGTGCTATACCGTACTTTTCAAAAATATCTGTGTTTCATCTTCTGACTGTGTGAATTGGCTCGTAACTGGATTTTGATCTCTGCTTGTAAATATGGCAACGTATACCAACGAGGAATATGCTGACATCCTAATGTGTTACGGATTTTGCGAAGGAGTGTCGTCGCGTGCACGTGATGAATACATACTGCGATATCCTACTCGTCGTGTACCTGATGTTAGCGTATTTGATGGAACTTATCGAAGACTACGAGAAACTGGTTTCGTACGAAGACGGCGGACTGACATGGGACGACCACGTATCTTTGACGAAGTCGAAGAAAACGAAATACGACGTCTCTTTGAGGTGGACCCAACCACATCTACAAATGTGTCGCACAACAGCTTAGTATTTCGCAGTGGAAGGTATGGTTTGTAATGCATACCGTTGGGCAACACCCTTACCACTATACGCCCCGTGCAAGTCATTGAAGAAGGGGATCCGTTGCGACGATTAGAATTCTGCAGATTTATGTTCAGTACCGATGTCGAAGATGCATCTTTTTAAGAAAATACTATGGACTGACGAGTCGAAATTCGACAAAGACGGTCTTACAAAGTACCACAATGCCCACTATTGGGCTTCTAAAGAGGAAAGCAACCCAAACAAAAAAATCGGGTGTGACAGACAGACAGACAGACAGACACCGAAGTGATCTTATAAGTGTTCCGTACGGAACACTAAAAAGAACGAAAGGATCACAAACAAGATTTAGCTTAAATGTGTGGATGGGTATAAATTTCAAATTATTTGGTTGGGCCATTCTTCCTGCCAGATAATTTGAATGGCGAGGAATACGACAATTTTTTGCGGAACGATTTACCTAATTTGACGGAAGACCTACCTATTGGTTTGAGACAAAACATGTACTTTCAACACGATGGCTGCCCAGCTCACTACAGAAGAAGTGTTGAAGTGTTCGTGCATGGCTCAATGACAATTATCCCAACAAATGGATTGAAAGAGGCTGACCCATACCTTGGCCGGCGAGAAGCCCAGACCTAACACCAATGGATTTTTATGTGTGGGGTCACATGAAAAGTCTCGTATACGACCAGATGACTCCTATCGAAAACGTGGATGTCCTAAGACAAAAAATAATTGATGCAGCTGACGAAATGGGGCGGCACCTCACAACCACGTTGTGAAAAGTAATTTAAGAAAAAGAATGAGAATTTGTGTTAGAAATAGGGGCGACCATATAGAACATGAATTATAATTAATAAAAAATATTAAATTGCAAGGTTTTTTGTTTTATTTGTGTATTTTTCGTATTTTCACCTAGAACTAAAAATTTACCTTTTGCTATCCGAGCCCGCTTTAGGTGTCATTCTGTGTACAGTTTTCCTATTAAACTCCTAGTATTATACCTTTTTTGATAGCTAAAAAACGTAAAAGTTTTAAAAATAATTTGCAGAATAACTTCCATACTTTTTTTTTCTCTTTATTGATTTAAAGTAGGAAACACTTGGTAAAAATTCGTAATTTAGAAACGTTAACAAGCCGCCATTTGAAACTGTTAGTAACTAGTTCAAATTTTTTTTGATGATTTTTTGATACTTGACATACAGACTAACTAAAAATAACCAAAAAATCGCACTCGAGACCCTCTAATAAAAAAAAATCGATATAAAAGCAAAAAAAAAAAAAACATGTTTTTTTTTAGAAAATCTTTAAACTTCAATATCTCGAAAACGGTTAAGTTTAGGACATCATGTCATAGAGTCAAATCGGTCAGAAACGACCTAAACTATAACGTCCTTAATTATCTAGGACGACTTTCCCTGTAAGCCTGTATATATATATATATATATATATATATATATATATATATATATATATATATATATATATATATATATATATATATATATATATATGTAGATATAGAAGAAGAAACAGTTTAAAATACATTAAAATCGAGTTAAGGTCGGCGAAGGCTGACCCGAGAGCAGCTGCTCGCTACCAGTTCTGAAAACTCTACGCAACGGCACTTCTTTTAAACTGCTATAACTTCGTCAATTTTTAACCGATTCTTAAGAAACTTAAAGAAAATATTTTTAAGATATCATACTAAAAGAAAATGGAAAAATCCCGAAATATAATTTTTTGACCCAGCCAAATAAAATCTTAGTAGAAACACTAACCTATTCCAATCTAACGAAAGTTTAAAAATAGTCTGCACAGCTTTGGCCGTTAGTAAGAAAATTATCTTAATTAGAATTTGCTTTTTATATTTGTTTTGCTTAAGTATAAACACGCATTAACCTTCCATTGTATTCTCAGGTCTGATTATAAGAACTTCCCGTATTAATTTATTTATTTTACTCGTATGCAATAAACACGACTGATTCCAAAGTCTGCGTTTTTATAAAATATTGACTTTATTGTTTGTGGTGCTATTTTAGTTCACAGAATAAGTGAACAAGTAGATAAACCACTTTTCGGAGAGCCCGTTTGAACATTTGAGGTAAAAATCGATTTTTGCGGAAAATATGCACTTTAAGGCGCGGGCCAGACATCTTGTCACAAAAGGGGAAACTTTTATAAATTTGGTCGGATGCAAAATTTTTGGGATTAGACCTTGTCAAAGTATACGAGGCGTATTCGAAAAGTAAGGGCCGTTTGCTTATATTTAAATATTGGCGGGTCTGAACAAAGTTGTACACATACAGCGCCATCTATTCATTCTTTCCGAAGCCATTTAAGTTATTGTTTTGATTCAGTAGTCGTTTGCCTGTCGGTGAATGCAGACAACAATGTCCGCGAAAATCGTTGCTCCCGCCAGTTGGGAAGTGCGTGTTGTGATTCGATTTTTGTGTGCAAAAGGATCATCAGCTGCTCAAATTTATCGGGAGTTGTGCCTAATTTATGGACCTACGGTAATGAGTAAAGGAAAGGTTAGACAATGGTGTCGAGACTTCAAAAATGAACGCACAAATGTGCGTGATGAAGAACGGAGTGGCAGGCCCAGTATCCAGACCGATGAAATCGTCCAACAAGTGGACCAAAAACTGCGATCTGATCGACAATTACATTTGAAACAGTGGCTTGGTGGACAACGGTTTGAAGACGACGAGGAACTGAAGACCCGCCGTTTTCAACTGGTTCAATTCCCAGGCGGAGAACTTCTATGCAGAGGGGTTAGAGGGGTTAAAGAACCTGGTGCAGCATTACAAAAAGTGCTTAGAAGTGAACGGCGATTTTGTGGTTTGTAGGAAACTAAAACCATCAATAAAAACTTTTCTAACGAATTTTTTTGTGACCAAACTGCCCTTACTTTTCAAATATGCCTCGTATGTACAGGGTGAGTCAACGATAGAGTAAAGTTCATTATCTCATTTGTTTCGGGAATGACGAAAAAATGTTAAATACAATAGTTTTAGGGAATGTTAAGGTGCCACAGTTTAAAATTATTTTTGAGTATACAAGGTACTTCAAAAAAGTGTGGCCGATATAACATATGTTTTTTAAATGCAACATCTTATTTTCTAATTTATTTTTAAATTCTACGTAAAATTTTATAACTTTTTATTAATAGTGTTATATACCTAAACCTATAGTTTTTTTTCTAATATTTCAATTTTTTTTAAAAATACTAGTTTTCAGTTTTGTAAAAAATTGCCAGTACCGCCATTGTTTCTGAAGGTGAAATACTCATAATTGGTACGAGCGTTCTATAGAGATAAAAAAAGATATATGTAAAGAAATTTGAGTTAGATGCTATAGGGTGTTCAAAATAAATTTATGCATTTCGACTATTTTAAAGTCAAAAAACTCCTCCAACTTTACCTATTTCTAATAATTTTCGATTTATTTTGAATTTTTCAATTTTACCCTTATTTTTAATACACTTACGCTATTGTGAAAACATAAACAAATAGTTAATAATAATTTTAATATAGTTTAACTTATCTAATGATTAATTATTATGACGTAATAACTGTTCAAAAATATGCCCGTCTACTTGAATACACATGTTTGTTTTACTATATTTTCCTTCACATCCTGTACATACAGGGTGCCCCATATGTATGGAATAATGATTCCACAGCATTTATTAATCAGTATATCAAAAGAATGTTTAAATAAAAGTTATAGGGTGTTATACGGCGCACATGCTGACGTTGACAATAAAATGTTTTAAACCGTCAGTTGGAAGAAATTACGCCATTTTGATTTTTCTTAAATGGAAAACCCTGTATATTATTTTATTTTTAAGTCCTACTAAAAATTCTAGATATTTTTTGTTTAACATACCATATGTCTAAATCAGGGGTGCTCAAACGGTCGATCGCGATCGACAAGTCGATCGCGAGTGCTTTTTGAGTCGATCTCGAGAAAAAAATTCCGATATAGAACTATTCACAGATTTTGTTTTAGGTAACTAAAACAAAATGTAATGAATAAACTACTAAAATTTCGATTCACAATTAGGCCAGAATAACCCCCTCATCACTTTCTTTAATCGTAATAACCCCCTGCTAGCGGCTTTATCAAAGGAACGCGCGGTACTTGTCAAAGAAAAGCCGCGTTTTTGATTCCCGCCGATTTGTTTAGAAACTTCGGGCGGTGTGTTTGACGGGAACATTCGAGACTTCGTTCGCGTCGATATAAATGTTGCGCCTGCAGGAATAGGAGTCAGTCTGAGTTGTAACTTGAAGGCGACAAAGTTTATTAATAAATAGTCCAAAATGAGTGCGGCGAAGAAAAGTAAAACTTATCATTTTAATAACGATTGGGAGAAAGAATTTTTCTTTTGTATGGTAAAGGATAAGTGCATTTGTCTCATTTGCTGTGCGTCAGTTGCATTACCTAAGCGTGGGAGCTTAGAGAGGCATCATAAAATGGTTCATAAAAACTATGAAAAGGATTTTCCGTCACAGAGTGAATTAAGAAAACGAAAAGTACGTGATTTGATAACTTGTTTGAAAAAAGAACAAACCATGTTCACAAGACCAGCCAAACAATCAAAAGCTGCAACGATCGCGTCATTTAAAATATCTCATGTATTGGCGAAACACAAGAAACCATTTGATGATGGATTGGTCGTGAATTTATTGAAGCGGGTGAGACTTTATTTGGAGATTTTAAAAATAAAACAAAGATTATGTCTGCTATTAGAGAACTTCAGTTATCTCGTCCGACTGTCACAAGGCGTGTTGAAGTCATGAGTCAGGACATGGCAGATAAACTAAAACATGATATCATGGAATGTACATACTTTTCTTTACAGTTCGACGAATCCACCGATATGACAGACACTGCCCAGCTGTGTATTTTTATTCGAATGGTATTCAATGACATGTCGGCTAAGGAAGAGTTTTTGACAATGATTCCTCTGAAAGGAAAGACCCGTGGCGAAGATATATATGACGTTTTCTTCAATTTTGTAACAAACTACAAGCTACCAATATATAAACTAGTGTGCATTACAACCGATGGAGAACCAGCAATGACTGGAAACAAAAACGGTTTTGTGGCATTGTGTAGAGCTAATGATGATTCCCGTCATTTTTTCTCCTTCCATTGCATTATACATCAACAAGTTCTGTGTTTAAAAGTTCTAAACATGGAGGAGATTATGGGCATTGCAATAAAAATTGTGAATTCTATCCGTGCACGTAGCTTGCAACGACGGCTCTTTAAATTGCAGTTGGAAGATAGTGAGTCAGCTGAACACACTGATTTAATTCTTCACACGGACGTCAGGTGGTTGAGTCGCGGAAAATTCCTAGAAAGGTTTCAAGAATTATTGCCCGAAATAACAGCTTTTCTGGTGATGACACTCAGATGCTGAAAAACGGAAAATGGCTGACTGATTTGGCATTTTTGACAGACATCACAATGCATTTAAACACCATTAATTTGGAGCTTCAAGGTAAAAGGAAAAACTATTATTGAGATGATTAGCGCAATAAACGCATTCAAAAGTAAATTGCAACTTATGATAGATCAACTGAAAAGAAAGGATCTGAAAAATTTTCCGTCTTTGAAAGCAAGGATTCCCCAGTTGAATCTGATTATATCAGATATACATCTCAAAGCCGCAGCATCTGATACAAAATTCTGGTGTTTTGTATCTGAAGATAAATATCCGAATTTAAGGCAAATCGCCCTTCAACTGACGGCAATGTTTGGGTCAACTTACTTGTGCGAGTCTGCATTTTCTGAAATGAAGATAATTAAGTCAAAATATCGCAATCGACTAACTGACGAACATATCTCATCATGCTTACGATTAGCACTCGGTAATTACGTACCATCTTATGAAAAGTATGCTGAGGACATGCAGTGCCACGCTTCAACATCCAAAGTCAATCTTTAGTTAAGTTTAGACACTAGAACTCGTTTGTTTTGTAAGAACCAATAAACTCACAATTTTGAATAATTATGAGTTTTTTCATTGAGATTTTACACCAGACTTACACTTACCTTGACTAAAAAAATGCATATTGTGCGGAAAACTAATATCTATGCCACGATACACCCTACCTAGACGACAATCCCGCATCACACTTACTTGCAGCCTCTTAGAGTCGATCGATCGTAGTCTAACAATATTGAGGTAGATAGCCAGCAGTTCAAGTTTGAGCACCCCTAGAATAAGGAAAGTAATAGAAAATGTCAAAATCAGCTCGTCAAATAATTTAAATTAATCTAATATTTATCAATCGAATACGGCAGTGATGTTGTGGTGCCAAGATTCTAATGATATGCATTAACAGATGTTATTTATTTGCATTCTTATGTTCAGCTATGAATCCGTCGCTGGCATCATTTTCGTTTCCAAATTGTGTGGTTAATCTTCGAATATGTTTTAAGTTGACTGTCGCGTACAGCAGGCCAACAGTGATGACTGTCGGTTCCCACTGTGCTTTCTCATGATAAAACATAACCTTCGACTATAAATTTGTATATAAAATTAATTCTTACAATCTAATTCATTGCTTTTGCACACGCTTTACATGTCATCCCACCGTTATAACCATATTATTACTAACCCAATCAATTTCTATCGAAACAGTACCCAAATGTCCCGCCCCGCTGTCCCCGACCGACAGCACCACTACTTAGATGGTAGCAGCAGCGCTTCTGCAGGTGACCAGGCGCGCTGGTGGCGCCACCGCGGAGGAGGGAGCGCCCCTACGCAAGGCGGTAGGAGGCACTCGCAGCACACTCAGACTGCGACAACACAGCAACAGGGGTCGCAACAGTGTTGCTTGTATTCCGGACAGTACGACAGCCCTGCTAGGATGGCGGTCGAAGCTGCTAAATATCAGGTAAATAATAAAATAGATTAGCCATAAATGCAATAATAGGTAAGAAATTATTTATTTATATATATATATATATATATATATATATATATATATATATATATATATATATATATATATATATATATATATATATATATATATATTGTAACATTCATTTTTTCTTAGATTTTAAGACCATGTAATGTTACTGATTTTTCACTTTAAATTGTACTTCTTTTCATTTTTGTATCGAGCAGTATATTAATCAGAAATTGCTAGCCGCTCGGTGTATTAGTGTGCTGTGCGGGTTTGCGACCGAATCTATCGATACGCCGGGATTGGTCAAATATTGTGTATCCGGAGTTTTGGTTCCGGCGTAGCCATATTACCGAGAGAGTGCCCACGGCTTATTTAAGGGTCCGGAGGACAGGAAGAGAGGCTTATTTCCACCGAGCCGCCAAGTAGGCTTATTTCCACCGAGCCGCCAAGTAGGCTAATTTCCATCGAGCCGCAGCCAGGCTTACTTCGACCGAGCCGCAGTAGAGGCTCATAACAACATTTATGAGAGCCAAGTAAAGCACGAGTTTTTTTTAACGTAAAGCCGTAGTGGGCTCTGAGTGTTTCCTACAAAGTGTGAAATCGGTTTTGTGTTCCATCGAAGGCCTAGAAGCCCAAATAAAAACCGTAAGTTACCAGAACATTCATCAATAGACCTATTCCCGAAATAAGTGTCTTAATAGCAATTTGAACTGACAAAAGGTGAAGTGAAAATCACGATTCTTCGCTTTCGGGGGTAGTCAGGTTTTAGAATTTAAATGTCTGATTTAGGGACTCTAATAATAATAACTACCTGTTAGGCTAGAATTTTTTTTGTAATCCTTAAAACCGCAGAGGTTAGAACTTTTATTTTAAAATCATGAATAAATTTTCTTTTTGTTGATTAAAGCTAGTGTCTCACTGAATACCTATCTTACTTTTCAGGATAATGACGGCTGTACCAAACTGTTTTTTTATTTAACAACTGTACACCCTTTCAGTATTTTTTCATTTTTTTAGCTGAAGTTAGATCCTTTCTATTTTAAAATGAATGGTGCCCAAAAGTCGTACAGCTGAGGCTTTTTAAAAATAAAAAAAAATAATTCCAAAAAGACGTACAAAAATTATCTCTTACCCATATCTCTCTACCAAGGAAAACTGAGCTAGTGTGTGTTTAATTTCTTTAGTTCTTTTAAAATCAGGATCCACTCAATTCATTATCAGAAATTAAAAAGAGGTTGCAAGAAAATTGCGCCCAAGCGTGGGAAAAACAACTTTTCACAGGGTACAAAAGTGCGGGCAAGTTCACAGCTTACAATATATATATATATATATATATATATATATATATATATATATATATATATATATATATATATATATATATATATGGGTGTTATGGAATTCACTGTATCAGTTGGAACGGTCGATCCTTGTAGCAGCTTGTTTCGAGGGTTGGCTTTACGATGCTTATAAAATGTTTCATCCATTTTACAAGTTTTACAATTTACAGCTTGAGTTAATATAGCCAGTGCCTGGAATGGTGACAATACTCTCAGAAGGTGTGCCCTTCCCCAATTCAGGATTTTCTCTCATTCTTTTGAATATTTAAACCTAAAATTTTTTGAGTTTTTTTTCTGAACGGTGGAAAGTCCATTTTCATCAACGTTAGATATTTTTGTAGACGAAAATATATATTCATTTACGATTTTTTTACGGTGATGGTTGATTTGCCTTACCCTCTCTACTTAAAAACAGCTGTTAAGGGAGGATGATATAGTTGTTCCGGCGCCTTACCAAGGTCAAGATTGGTCTCTCATGGGCGGGTTGCTTTTGTAAATATTTTGGTAAAAAGGAGTTTTGTCCCCTTTTTTTAAGTTTTCAAAAATTTTCAAGTTTGAAAAAAAAATGAATGTGCTTTTACATGGCGTCACGAATCACCCATTTCAATATATGCAGTCAATTTTATAGCAGCCTGTATATATACATACGTATACAGCCTTGGCCGAAAGTATTTACCACTTAACTAAAACTTTAAAATCTTAAAACTCGGTTGGAATAGAACAAATTGACAGATATAAATTAAATTAAACTGGTATAGTTATAATAAAAATCAATAAGTAGTACAATTTCCTTTGATTTTCATTACTGCTGCAATTCTTTTTGATAATGCAGAAATTAATTTGTAAAAATTTACATTCTTTTTGGGAAATGGAGTTTCACTCCAAACAGGACACGTTGAAGGGTATCTTTTAAAGTAATTGAGTGGTCCTTGATCCTCTACTTGAGGATCGACCACACATGTTCTTTAGGGTTGATTACTGTGGCGGCCAATCCAGAAGCTCCACCCTGTTCTTTCGGAAACACTTAATTTTCTCTGACGTTTTGTGACACGGTGCGTTATCTTGGGGGGAAACGGACATTATCCAAGTTTGTATCATCGTAGAATTTACAATATGCTGGATCAAGTGTAGTATTACTTTTGTGAATGTATTCAAGCTACTATTTCGCCTATGCCCCTTGCTGACATACACCACCACACCATAATACTACCGTTTCCATGTTTTACAGTGAGTATTACTAAATAAAAATAAGGGAAAAAAAAACATTAGAGAAAAAATAATAATAATTCGATGTTAGACTCGTCCGATCACACGATATTAGACGAGCCCTCTTTGCTGAAAGATTTATATTGTTGGGCGTATGCTAGGCACATTTTTATTTTTTTTCGAAGGGCAAGATTTTTTTTAGATCTACAATCTTTGAGCCATTTTCAAGCTTTCCTCTCACTGTTCGAGCAGAAAACTTCTTTCCAATGTCTTCAGACACATCAGCAGCCAAGAAGACGTCTTTTGCGATATGCTACACTCATATACTAAAAAAGTAGAGTTTGTTTTTTTTTTTTTTTTTTTTTTTTTGGTCTAGCACACGTGCTGCAGGGAAGTCCCGGCAACTGACAATGGACCTGCCAAAAGTGTTGTGCCGGCGAGTAAACCGACACCCACCAAGGCGGGAAAGTCAAGGCAACGCATGAGTTTTTTTTTTTTTTTACACACCATGCGTTGCTTTGATAAAAGCACAAGTCCTCCGCACTCGTGTCGCTCCTGGAGCGCTTTAGGGACTTCCCTGCAGCACGTGTGCTAGACCAATAAAAAAAAAAAAAAAAAAAGGAGCGGCACGAGTGCGGAAAAAGCGATTCACGTTGTTCTTGAATCGCTGTAAATTGTACTCGGTGGGAAACACAGCGCTGGGCAAATTATTCCAAAGGGATGACGTTCTCCATATAAAAGATTGCTTGAAAAGCGTCGTACGCGGAGTAACAAGCTGAACCTCATACGGATGCGAAGCACCAGCGCGACGTGTATTTCTAACATGCACCGCTTTGGGAGGAATTAAGCGGGCTACATCCTTCGAACACCTTCCATGAAAATACTTGTAGAACAGACTCAAGTCGCCAACCGTTCTTCGATGTTCCAGCGAATCAAGGCCGCCGGTCAATTCCGGGTCCCCAATCAGACGGACCGCTCTTCTCTGAACAGAATCCAACAAATGCAGTGTATGTTTGGGTGCGGAGCCCCAAACGTGGGAGCAGTATTCCATAGTTGGTCGAATTTGGGCTTTGTAAAGAATTAACAGTTGCTGTGGGGTGTAAAGCTTTCTGGTTCTAAATAATATTCCCAATTTTTGAGAAGCTCTCCTTGCTATGCCTGCAACATGTTCATGCCAAGACATATTTGCTCCCAAACTAACGCCCAACAAATTGAGCGACGATGCTAGGGGAATGGAGTGCCCCGACATAACTATGTCGGGTTCAGCAACGTTAACTTTTTTAGAAAAAACTGCCGCTTGGGTTTTTGTAGCGTTAAATTCCACTTGGCTACTGTCACCCCAAGATAGAATTTCTTCCAGGTCTTTATTAAGTTGAACGACCTCCTGCTGTCTGCGGATATTCGCCTGAGCAGCCGACGTCCGAGCGTTCAAGGTGAATGAAGAGACAAGCGTACTGTCATCTGCAAAGCTATAGATTGGATTCCCGGTCTTTTCCAGCAGATCGTTAATGTAAATGAGAAAGAGGGTAGGAGACAGTATGGAGCCCTGGGGCACACCGGCGTTGATAGTGAGGGTGTTAGAAAGAAATCCGTCGACCGCCACTCGTAAAGAACGCTCTCTGAGGAAACATGAAAGCCACAAACAGAACCTTTCAGACATACCATAAGAGCGCAACTTAGCCAACAGTCCATCGTGCCAAACACGGTCGAATGCCTTGGATATGTCAAGAGCAACCGCTCGAGATTCTCCAAAGTGTTCAATTGCGTTGTTCCAAACATGTGTTACATAAGTCAGAAGATCTCCTGTTGATCTATGTTGACGAAAACCATATTGGTGATCGCTAATAATATTGAATCGTTCAAGATATTTTAGAAGATGCTCATTGATAACCTTTTCCATGACTTTCGATATTATTGAAAGCAGTGCAACTGGTCGGTAGTTATTTGGCAAGGTCTTCTTACCTTTTTTAGGTATCGGCTGAACCGTGGCACATTTCCAGCAGGACGGAAATATTCCCTTTCTGTAGGATAGGTTAAAAAGTCTACAGAAAACTGGTGTTAGTTCACTTGCACAGTTTTTGAGAACTATGGCAGGTATTCCGTCAGCGCCAGAAGCCTTCTTGGTGTCTAGCTTCATTAAAATACGCTTTATGATGCGCTGTCTGAAGACAACATCGGGCATCCTTGACTGCAATATGGGAATAGTAGGTGGTGTTTTTCCTTGCAAATCGACAGTAGAATGTGAAGCAAAGAGTTTAGTCAACAAGTTCGCTCTCTCAAAAGGTGTGGTTGCAATGGAATTATCTGGCCGTGTGAGTGGTGGTATCGTGGATTTGGTAAAGTTTTGACTAACTGCCTTGGCGACTGCCCAAAAGGACCTGGAATTGTTGGGACAAGCGAGAAGTTTGTTTCTAATTCGTTGATTGTGTGCCTCCTTGGTTTCGTCGATAATTCCCTTGCATCTGTTCCGGGCATGAACAAAGATGTTTCGATTTAAGGTGTTAGGATTTTCACGCCATTGTCGGTAGGCAATATGTTTAGAAGCAACAGCTTCTTTGCATTTTCGGTCGAACCAAGGCTTGCCGTTGGAGGAGCATTTCTTCGAAAAAGGGATGTAAGCTTCCATACCAGCCAAAATAACATCGGAGACCTCCCTGGCGCAGTCAGATGGGTTATCGGATCGAAAACAAACGTCCATCCAAGGGAAAGTTCGAAAGTATTCCATGAGATCTCCCCATTTAGCAGATTTGTAGTGCCAAAT
This sequence comes from Pachyrhynchus sulphureomaculatus, assembly GCA_019049505.1. Classification (NCBI taxonomy): domain Eukaryota; kingdom Metazoa; phylum Arthropoda; class Insecta; order Coleoptera; family Curculionidae; genus Pachyrhynchus; species Pachyrhynchus sulphureomaculatus. The sequence goes on from CM032446.1 coordinate 19,843,503, forward strand.
CTTGCGCGGCCTAGGCGCCTCTCTGTCACTGATTGGCAGGATACTCGATGTCGAAAGCAGTTTATGGTCGGAAGAACCTAACGGCGGATTTACGGTGACCGTGTAAATCTCCGGATTGGTGGTTAAAAACAGATCAAGAAGACTGACGAACTCCCCGTCTCGATCAGGGATCCGTGTTGGTTCGTCAATAAGCTGAGTTAAGCCAGTTAAGAGTTTGTTTATTTGTTAGATGTAATCTCTGAAACTGCTTATCCAATTTAAAAAATCGTTTGCTGGTATGTAGCCTGAACTTTTTAGATGAACATAGGCTATATTTTATGAGGTTTTGATAAAAGTGAGCTGACTAGTGACAATTTTAGTAATGCAAGTCAACATAAACACGGTCAAACGGGCGACTCTCTGGCAAACGCTGCCGTTACAGTAAAATATATAAAAGTGTTGTATAGAAAAATTGTAGAACATTAACGGGTCTACAAAAGAGTCCGTCCATATGTCTATCTGCTATGGTTAGTCCATAAAATCGATACGTAGGTTTTAAAAATACACGTGACCAAGTGATAAATCTGTCGAGAGTTGTTTCAATGGCTAAAACGACCGAAGCGTCCAAAAACACAAATATCAGCTGGAAAGGTTTTGACACGTGCTTTTTGGGATGCGCATGGAATAATACCGATCGACTATCTTGAGAAGGGCACGGTGTGCCTGAAACAGGTTGTAATGACTTCGGCGACCACAGAGCATATTTTAAATTTTTTTGCCAAGCAGTTTTGAAACTTGCGCAATTAGTGTTCCGTACGTTGATTGCTTTTAAAATAAAAAATGTTGTAACGGAAGTATAAAATGATCAGTGACTTCACAAAACACACCCCAAATGAGTTTTCAACAAAGTTTATTTCCAATCTTTATTGAAAATTGATGACCTTGAAATTTCCATTTTTTTATATACCAGATAAATTATTACAGGTAATGCACTCGTGATAATTTTCGTTCAATCTACACCCCGTGGAGAATATTCCAGAATTTTTTTCAAAATATTGTGATAAATACTTTTCGAGATAAGGCGGGTAGACAGCGATTTTTCGCGATTTTTTAAAAATAATACAAAGAAAAGTGCGCGCAAGTATTAGATTATATATATATTTTTTACTCATGTTTTCACAAGCTTTCATTTGACACCACACTCGATTACCTAGTAAAAAAATTTTTTTTCACTTGCGATTTCACCCCCCCTAAAACTAACCCCTTAAGTCAAAATTTAACTTTCAAAACTACATGGCTCTGATGAGGCTATCAATTCCTATATTATTACCAAATTTCAACTTTTTATGACAAATAGTTTCGGAGATAATCGTGTGACAGACGGACAGACAGACACCGAAGTGATCTTATAAGAGTTCCGTACGGAACACTAAAAATGGAAAATTGCGAAATAAACATAATTTTCTACATTAATAATGCTTATTGAATTTATTTAAAAGATATTCACATCATATTTATATGATACTAGCAGTGCCCGCGGCTCCGCTCGCGTGGACTTGATTCACTACTATCGCCACTGCTCATTCCTTATGTTACCTAACGTAATAAAATATCTGCCCTTATTTCCCCTTATCTCCTATTATTTCTCCTTATCTCCCATTATCTCTACATAATTTCCATTATCTAAGCTTATCTCTGCTCATCTCCCATTATTTCTCCTTATCTCCCATTATCTCACCTTATCTCCCATTATCTAGGTTTATCTCGACTTATCTCGCAATATTTCTCCTTATCTCCCATTTTTTTCCTTATCTCCCATTATTTCTCTTTATCTCCCATTATCTCACCATAACTCCCAGTACCTAGACTTATCTCTGCTTATTTCCCATTATTTCTCCTTATCTCCCATTATTTATACTTATCCCCAATTATCTCACCTTATCTCCCATTATCTAGGCTTATCTCGACTTATCTCGCAATATTTTTCCTTATCTCCCATTATTTCTCCTTATCTCCCATTATCTCACCATAACTCCCATTAATTAGACTTATCTCTGCTTATCTCTCATTATTTCTCCTTATCTCCCATTATCTCTACATAATTTCCATTATCTAGCCTTATCTCTGCTCATCTCCCATTATTTCTCCTTATCTCCCATTATCTCACCATAACTTACATTACCTAGACTTATCTTCCATTATTTATACTTATCTCCCATTTTCTCACCTTATCTCCCATTATCTAGGCTTATATCGAATTATATAGAACATATCATATGTATAAATTTTATAAAAACACGTAAATCGAATAAGTGGTTCTCAAGTGATAAGCGCACTAACGGACAGACAGACAGAGAGACGTTGCATTTTATATATATATTGTATTCTTTGCAACATGATGTTGTTCCATATTTAATGGTTTAGGCAGTATATTGTAAGAGAACACACTAACGGTAGCCTTTCTTCCGACTTGATTCACTATTATCGTCAGTGCTTATTCTTTATGTTACCTAACGCAATAAAATATATCCTATAACCTGGCCAGAGAACATATGTATGTTTTAAAAAAAAAGTACGTAACGCACTAACGGACAGACAGACAGACAAATAGAGAGACATTGCATTTTATATATATTATATATAGATAACCTGGCTAGAGAACATATGAATGTTTTAAAAAAAAGCACGTAAATCAGATAAGTGGTTCTCCAATGATAAGCGCACTAACAGACAGACAGAGAGACGCTGCATTTTATATATATTATGGATATAGATTATTATTATTATTATATAAACTGGCCAAAGAATATATGTATGAATTTAAAAAACACACATAAATTGGATAAGTGGTTCTCGCGTGATAAACGCACTAATGGACAGAGAGACATTGCATTTTATATATATTATAGATTATAGATTAAAGATATTCTCTGCTACATAATATTGTTCCATATTTAATGGTTTAGGCTGTATATTGCAAGGGAACGCGCTAGCAACAAACTTTTTTCCGACTTCACTCACTATTATTGTCACTGCTCATTCCTTATGCTACCTATCGTAATAAAATATAGCCTATAACCTGCCAGAGATCATAAGTATGTTTTTAAAAAAAAAAAGTACGTAAATCGGATAAGTGGTTCTCCAGTGATAAGGTCACTAACGGACAGACAGACAGACAGATAGACGTTGCATTTTATATATATTATAGATTATTACAACTGTCTATAATAGTATACCTGAAAACTATTAATTTGAGACGTGGTAGAAGTCTGTTGGTGCTCTGGGACCAAAATCATGGTAATTTTAGAGTTTTTAAAATTACAGGTCAAAACTCAAAGTTAATTTTCTCGACAGTGTATAAATGTGCAGGTGATAGATATATGATAGATTTTAGTTTGAGTGAGGTCAATGTTATTAGTTGAATTTAAGTTGGCTAGGTTTAAAGTTGTAGAAAATGACCCAACAGTTGTCAATTGCTTTGCCTTACAGTCCGTTTGTTTGGGGTTGATAGCACACAAATGGGTTATAAACATTAAAATGTCATAAACCATAAGCGTCCGAAATTACCAATTATTTGCATTTTTAGTTTTAATCACCTTTATTTTCTGTCTCTATGCAACAGTGCGACCTTTTTCTAAAAAAATATTTTATTACATGCCTTCTAAACTTTATAATAAGCTATAGAAATTAAAGCATTTCAAAATGTATTTTAATGAGTAAATGATGAAAAATATTATTTGTATAATATATCATATATATCAAGGATTTTCTACAGCTGACGCTGTCTTCCTTCTCTCAGCCTTCGATTCCATCCGTTTCTAGCTTCCCAGTCTCCATCCGTTAGACCCCTGTCCTCCATAGCCTCGTCCACATCGTCTCTCCACGATCGTCTGGGTCTTCCTCTTTTTTCTTCTCCCTATAGGGCTCCACTCCGTTATTTTCTTTATCCACCTATTATCTTCGCTCCGTCTTATGTGTCCATACCATTTTAATCGTTTTTCTTCAAAGGTGTTTATTGCGTTCTCTTTGATGTTCATTCTGCTTCTTATTTCTTCATTTGTTATTCTCTCCATACGTGTCACTCTACAACATCTTCTCCAATACTCCATCTCTACCGCGTTAATTTTAGATTTATTTCTTTTGTTGATCGTCCATGTTTCTGATCCGTATGTCATTATGCTTTGTATTATCGATTTGTATATGCGTGTTTTGTTTCTCTTTGTAACGTGCTTGTCCCACAAGATCGAATTTAATTGTCTGATGCATGTCCGCGTTTGTCCTAATCTAGCTTTAATCTCTTCTTCTGATGTTGCGTTTTTTGAAATGATGGTTCCTAAATATTTAAATCTATCGGTTCCTTTGATTATTGTTTCGTTATCGACTTCTAGATTCTCCATGTTTCCCTCCTTTGTTGTTAGATATTCCGTTTTATCAAAGTTTATTGCTAATCCTGCTTTAGTGTATTCTTCTTTCAGTTTTCTTACCATATAACTGAGGTCTTCCTCATCTTGCGCTATGATTACTTGATCGTCTGCGAAACTTAGATTATATAAGTAATCTTCTCGTATTGGGTATATTTTGAATAGTGTTGGGGATGTAGAGCATCCTTGTAATAGGCCTTTTGATGTTTGGAGTCTCTTCCCTATTTTATGTCCTATTTTTATGTTCACTGTGTTGTTTTCGTAGAGAGCTTTTACTGCGTATATTAGTTCTTTGTCAATGCCTATTTCTTTCATTGCGTTCCATAATCTTTGTCTTGGTATTGAGTCATATGCCTTTCTTATGTCTATGAAGGCTAGATGAACTTCTCTATTCTTTGCCAGTTTTCTTTTCCATTGTCTGTTTTATAGTGTATATGTGGTCTATACATAATTTTCCGGCCGTAAAGTCTGCTTGGTCTTCTCCAGTTTTTCCTTTTATATTTTCCTCCATAATATTTTTAATAATTTTTCCATACAAACGTTCCATACTCAATATTATGCTTATGCCTCTATAGTTTGTGCATTTTCTGCGGTCTCCCTTTTTAAATATCGATACTATATAAGCTTTTGACCATTCCTCTGGTATTTTTTCTCCATTTATCGGTCTGTGGAACATGTTTCTCAGCATTCGATGTAATTTATTAGATCCGTACTTAATCATTTCATTTACCACACCCCCAGACTCTGCAGATTTATTATTTTTGAGTGTTTTTATTGTCTTTACTTTTTCATAGCTTAGTTTTATCTCTTTTATTTCCTTATTCTGTTCTTCTTCAGGGTTCTCTTCTTGAAATTTTTGTCTGTCTTCTGTTAGTAGCTTCTTATAATATTCTTCCTACTCGCTTTCTGGGATGTACTCTATATACGTCTTCTCTCTATTGTTGGTCCTTAATGCTTTAATTATTCTCCATGACTCTGTGCTTCTAGTTCCTCCTATATACTGTTCTACATGTTCGCACGATTTTTCCCATCTTTCGTTCTTTTCTTTGTTTATCATCCTCCTCGTTTCTGCATTTTTCTCTTTATAGTTCTGTAGATCTTCTTCTGATTTTGTATTCAGCCATTTTTCGTATAGTCTTTTTTTTTCCTTTATAGATTCTTTGGTTTTTTCACAGATTCTAATTTTATGTTTCTTATTCTCGTTGTCTTCTTTACCTAATGCTTCTAGGGCCGCCCGTTTGATGCATTCTTTTATGTGGTCATACATCTGTTGGAGGTTGTCGTAATTAAATTCATTTAATTTTTGATCTAATCGTCGTCTATATAGGTCTCTTGTCGTTTCGTCTTGCAGTAAGTGTATTTTGTATTTTATTTCTTTGTCTGCTTTTTCTGTTATCTCATTAGTATTTCTGTTTTCTTTATCTATTGTTCCTTTTTGCTTTATTGTCTTGTACCACGGTACTTTTATATTTGTTATTAATAGTCTGTGGTCTGTTCCACATTCTGCCCCTCTCTTTACTCTTACGTCTTTTATTTTGATAGTGGTATCGTTTTTAATTATAATGTAGTCTATTATTGATTTTAAGTTTCGTGTTTCTTGCATCCAAGTATATTTGTGGATGTCTTTGTGTTTGTAGAATTCGTTTGTTATTTTTGAGGCCGTTTAGTTCACACAGCTCTATTAGTCTCCCTCCGTTGTCGTTAGTAATGTCTTCTCCGAATGGTCCTACGGTATTGTCCTTTGTTTTCCTTCCTGTTCTCCCATTCAGATCTCCTATTATTATTAATTCTTGGTTTTTCTTTACTTTTTGTGTTTCTATTTTTAGTGTTTCCATGAAATTATCTTTTTCTCTTATAATTCTGTCTTCTGTTGGGCCGTATACTCCTAATATTACCATATCTTTTTAGTTTTATGATTCTTTCATTGATGAGTTCCCAAGATTATTTTCTTTTTCCACTTCTTTTTTACTAATATTCCAACTCCGGCCTTTGCTCTTTCTTCCTTCTTTACTCCACTCCAACAGTGCATCACTTCATCTATTTCTTCTATTCCACTTTCCTTTTTCTTCGTCTCGCTTATTACTAAAATGTCTATGTTCATCTTCTTAAACACTTGTATGACTTCGATGTTCTTTGTTCCCCATCCCTGTATATTCCTGGTGCCGAGAGCAGCTAATCTGTTTCGGGATTTCTTCGTTTGGCTGAGTTTTAAGCTTGGGTTAACTATTCGCTTTGAAGTAGAATTGCCCCTCCGTATCCGATGGGGCTCCCTTCTTCGAAGATGTGGGATTGCCACCCGGGGATTTTTGCCTATCTTGTGATTTTTCATCCTACTTTTCAAAAACAACTAGCATTTCCCAGTTTAGCTTTTACATGTGTTAGGGTGCTAACTCCTAACGCCACAACCCTCCTCCTTTATCCGGGCTTGGGACCGGCAACAGTGTTGATGAACTACTCAATCCATCCATCAACACTGCAGGCGGAGTTTTTATTTGTATAATAAGGTATAAAAAAGAATTAATAATTCTTAAGAACTAGACATCTACAGTATTATAAAGTTTAATGATAATATGTACAATAAAATTAAATAATAAAAAAAATATTCTGGGTAAGTATAAAAATAAAGCAAAAACCTATAATATGCTTAGTTCAAATCAGAACAGCGATGGCTTCAACTGTCAGTTTTGCCCCGGTCAAACTTCGCGCACTTCGCTTAATATCCATCATTCAAATTTTTCTGCAACAGCCATGAGGCCAGTGATCCGGCTCCCTAGGCTATCTGTGAGAAAGTCTAATGGTAACTGTTGTTTCTATATAAGACTGTTAATTCTTAGCTGGACTGTCCTGATCTCTTGGCTCAAATCGATTTTTTCGTTCTACCCAGACATATAAGGAATCATTGCACCTTTTCATAGTCTGTTTATAGATCTAACTATGCCTTACATTCCCCCATCGCACGGCTTCACGGCAGAGGCTGTTGATTTTTTTAATGTGTCACTTGGCAGCCTCAGGCGATTATTGTGGGATGACTCTTTGAGGCAGCTATGACACTTGTGGATGTTTGTGCATTGTATTTTGTGCCTTGGTCTCTTGTTTGTTATCTTTCGGTTGTTGCTTTCTAAGCTTTCATTTATATTTACTCTCAAGTTTTACTTCTTTGCTCTTTGTTTAATTTTGTTTTGTTTTTTATTACCTTAGTCAAATTAGTTTTTTTTTTATGGATCTAGCACACGTGCTACAGGGAAGCCCCTAACACCCCGCTACAGGAGCGACACGTGTACGGAGAAAGCGATTCACGTTGTTCTTGAATCGCTGTAGATCGTACTCGGTGGGAAACACAGTCCTGGGCAAATTATTCCAAAGGGATGATGTTCTCCATATAAAAGACTGCTTGAAAAGCGTTGTACGATTAGTAACAAGCTGAACCTCATACGGATGTGAAGAATTAGCGCGACGTGTACTTCTAACATGCATCTCTCTGGGAGGAATTAAGCGGGCCATATCCTTCGAACACTTTCCATGAAAGTACTTGTAGAATAGGCTCAAGTCGCCAACCGTTCTTCGATGTTCCAGCGAATCAAGGCCCTCGGTCAGTTCCGGGTCTCCAATCAGATAAACAGCTCTTCTCTGAATAGAATCCAACAAATGCAATGTATGTTTGGGAGAGGAGCTCCAAACATGGGAGCAGTATTCCATAGTTGGTCGAATTTGACGTTTGTAAAGAATTAACAGTTGTTGTGGAGTGTAAAGCTTTCTGGTTCGAAATAATATCCCAACTTTTGAGAATCTCTCCTTGCTATGCCTGCAACATGTTCATGCCAGGACATATTTGCTTCCAAATTAACGCCTAACAAATTGAGTGACGATGTTAGAGAGGAATGGAGTGCCCCGACATAACTATGTCGGGTTCAGCAACATTTTCTTTTTTAGAAAAAACTGCCGCCTAGGTTTTTGAAGCGTTAAATTCCACTTGGTTACTGTCACCCCAAGATAGAATTTCTTCCAGGTCTTTGTTAAGTTGAATGACTTCCTGCTGTCTGCGGATATTCGTCTGAGTAGCCGATGTCCGAGCGTTCAAAGTGAATAAAGAGATAAGTGTACTGTCATCTGAAAAGCTGTAGATTGGATTCTCGGTCTTTTCCAGCAGATCGTTAATGTAAATAAGAAAGAGAGTAGGAAACAGTATGGAGCCTTGGGGTACACCAGCGTTGATAGTGAAGGTGTTAGAAAGAAATCCGTCAACTGCCACTCGTAAAGTACGCTCTCTGAGGAAACATGAGAGCCACAAACAGAACTTTTCAGATATACCATAAGAATGTACCTTAGCCAACAGCCCACCGGGGCCAAACACGGTCGAATGCCTTGGATATGTCAAGAGCAACCGCTCGAGATTCTCTAAAGTGTTCAATTGCGTTGTTCCAAACATGTGTTACATAAGTCAGGAGATCTCCTGTACATAAGTCAGGAGATCTCCTGTTGATCTATTTTTACGAAAGCCATATTGGTGAACGTTAATAATGCTGAATCCTTCAAGATATTTTAGAAGATGGTGATTGATAGCCTTTTCCATGACTTTCGATATTATTGAAAGCAGTGCGTTTGGTCGGTAGTTATCTGGCAAGGTCTTCTTGTCTTTTTTAGGTATCGGCTGAACTGTAGCACATTTCCAGCAGGAAGGAAATATTCCCTTTCTGTAGGACAGGTTGAAAACCCTACAGAAAACTGGTGTTAGTTCCCTCGCACAGTTTTTAAGAACTATGGCAGGTATTCCGTCAGCACTTTTGGTGTCTAGCTTCATCAGAATACGCTTTATGATACGCTGTCTGATGACAACATCGGGCATTCTTGACTGCACTATGGGAATAGTAGGTGGTGTTTTTTCTTGGAAATCGATAGTAGAATGTGAAGCAGAGTTCAGCCAACAAGTTCGCTTTCTCAACAGGTGTCGTTGCAATAGAATTATCTGGCCGTGTTAGTGGTGGTATGGTGGATTTGGTGAAATTTTGACTAACTGCCTTAGCGACCGACCAAAAGGACCTGGAATTGTCGGGACAAGCGAGAAGCTTGTTTTCTAATCCGTTGATTGTGTACCTTCTCGGTTTCGTCGATAATTTCTTTGCGTCTGTTCCTAGCACGAACAAATGTGTTACTATTTATGGTGTTAGGATTTTCACGCCATTGTCGGTATGCAAGATGTTTAGAAGCAACAGCTTCTTTGCATTTTCGGTCAAACCAAGGCTTGCCGTTGGAAAGGCATTTCTTCGAAAAAGGGATGTAAGCCTCCATACCGGCCAAAATAACATCGAAAATCTCCCTGGCGCAGTCAGATGGGTCGTCGGATCGAAAACAAACGTCTAACCAAGGGAAAGTTCGAAAATATTCCATGAGATCTTCCCATTTAGCAGACTTGTAGTGCCAAATCTTGCGCGATTTAGGCGCCTCTCTGTCACTGATTGGTAGAATACTCGATGTCGAAAGTAGTTTATGGTCGGAAGAACCTAACGGCGGATTTACGGTGACCGTGTAAATCTCCGGATTGGTGGTTAAAAACAGATCAAGAAGACTGGCGAACTCTCCGTCTCGATCAGGGATCCGTGTGTTGGGTCGTCAAAAAGCTGAGTTAAGCCACAACTGATTGAAAATGATTCGGCTTCACGACCTTGTTCGTCAGTAGTATTTGAATATTTAAGCCAGTTGATGTTGTGGACATTAAAGTCGCCCAGGATGGCAACTTCGGCATTTGGATAGTTTAATTTGTAAATGATCGATGGTGTCTGCAAGAGAAGCGAAAAGTGTTCTAGAGTTAGTATCACTTGGTGGTCGATAGAGGATATAGATGATCCTTGTGGTTGGTTGAGTCGTTATTTTGAACTACATAACATCAAAGTTTGGGGGCTCCAGAGCCTCTTCTCGTTGGCAAGAGAGGTCGCTTCTGACATAAAGACAGATTCCAAAGTTACGCCTAAAAAAAAAAAAGTTAGGTAATTTTTTGTTGTTGATTTTTTTATTTGTCAAGTGGGTTACCCGTAAATAAATAAATAAACATGCTCTGTATTACTACACTAATCGATTACCGTCGGAAAATTTGAAGTGGTCGCGGAAGTCATTAAAACCTGTTTGAGGCACACAGTGAGGGACGAACTATCACCGGAGATTATTACGTTGATGTATTGGATCATTTGAATGGTGAAATCACAAAAAAAGGCCTCACCAAGATAACACACCAGCTCACAAGTTCATAAAATGGATGATTAAATTGGACCAATTGGCTGTGAATTAATTCTCACCCGATCTGGTCCCCAATGATTATTTTCTCTTTTCAAATTTGAAAAGATGGCTCCAGGGAAAGAGATTTTGGTCCAATGAAGAAGTCGAATGGAAACTGAGGCTTATTTTAGAGACCTAGACAACTACTACTGTATGAATGGTATCCAGAAATGTTGGAAGATCGCTGGAGTAGGTCTATCGCTATTAAAGGAAACTATGTTGAAGAATAAAATCCACTTTCGGCAAAAACATTGTTTTATCTTCAAAAGTCTCGGGATTTTTCACCTCAAGGGCACCTTTAAGGTTATATTAAAGTTTGTGTATTTCCTGATCATTTCGAATAAATAGTAAAAAATAGCCTTATCTCAATCTTAACTATTTTCTTAAAAATAGTAAATTAATCATTAAAAAAACAAACCTTGAATACATTATTTACTAAAAAGGTAAAAAACAACGGCGTATACCCTATTTATTTGAAACTGATAGTAATAAAAATGCCAGTGAACTGACCAGCTGTCCTATAACAGAGGGGTGCTGTCTATTCCCAGGTATTTTTCGGGTAACAATGCTCTTTTGTAACGCTTTGATTGCCGCTAAAATCATTTCATTTACATACCTTCCTGTTTCCCCAACTATAAATATACAGCCTTGACCAAAAGTATTAGGCACCCTACAATTTACTTAATTTCTTGTGTTTCAGGGTAAAAAATTAAATTCGTATGTTTTGTAAAATCGTATATTATGAATTAAATTAATATTTGGTGTGTCCACCCTTAGCTTTAATTACAGCAGCAATTCTTTGGGGCATGCTGCGTACAAGCCTAGTACATTCAGTTGTACTTATGGCATCCTACTCATCCATCAAAGCGCTTTTTAGCGCTGCTTTTGATGTTATGCTATGCTCCCGTATCTTGCTTGCGTGCTTCAGAATACCCCAAAGATGCTCGATAGGGTTTAGATCTGGAGACTGCGTCGGCCAATCCAACAAGACAATGTTATCATAGCCGCTGATTTATGACAAGGTGCATTATCTTGCTGGAATTTGATGTCGTCTAAATTAGTATCGTCAAAAATGCGCTTTAGCAAAGTCATCAGTACAGTTTCTAGTACATTTATGTACTTTTGGTTGTTCATGCAGCCTTCCCAAAGGAACATTTCGCCGACACCTTTAGCAGTCATGCAGCCCCAGAGCATAATGCTCCTCCGTGTTTTACAGTAGGTACCACGCAATCTGGATGGTATTCATCGCTGACACGCCGCCTCACGAATGTCACACCTGACGTTCCGAATAGCTGTAAGAATAGAAAAATACTCAATTAAAAAATTAGTTATTATTTTGACTAAAACGGATTAAATCAAGAGTAACTGTATGTAATTATTTGTTACAATAAATCATATGAAAACTTACCTCAAAGTTGGATTCGTCGGACCATACAACATTAGACCAAATGTTGCTTCAGAGCCCACTCTAAGCGTTTATTCCTATTGGTCTCTGAAAGCCGAGGCTTCTTTCTATCTTTACACCCTCTTAATTGAGCTTCTGTCGGTCTTCTCCTTGCCGTTTGAGAACTAATCGGCATTCCAGTCTCTTCCGACAGAGTTGCAGCGAGTCAGATGATTTTTTTTTCGATTTTTAATAGACTCGCGGATGAGTTTTCTGCCCTGTCGCTCATTAGTCTTACGTTTTCTGCCCGTTCTCATTTTGTTGGTATGGGACCCAGTCTCCACAAACCTTTTAATAGCACATTGCACTGCGCACCGAGAACATTTCACTAACTTGGCTACTTCTACTTGGGACTTGCCTTGTCCATGTGGGGTTTGAATTTTAATTCATTTTTCGATACCAAGCTCACTTTTCTTAGGCATTTCTCAAATATAAGAATGCCCAGTTCACAAATAAAACACGCACGATAGCTTCTTGACACTACAAATAGTAAAAAGAGACTGATAAAACATTAAAAATATTTTTGCTATTTTGTGGACTTATAAAAGAGATTGTCTATTGTTTAAGTTAGCTTTTGACAGCGCCGCCTATAGTATTGTTAAAACAATTAGTCTTTTTTTTAAAATATTTTATTAGTTTCACGTGTTTATTAGGGGTGCCTAATACTTTTGGCCAAGGCATATTTAGAGCAGCATGCCCAAAGCTAGTTGGTGACAAGTCGGTTAGTATGTTAACAAAATGTCTTCTCCAGCGAAACGCCAAAAGGTCGGGCAGCTACCCATAATGAAAAGCGTATAGTTAAAAATGTATTTGACTACGTTAAAAACGATTAAAATTGTAATTTAAGGGTGGACGATTGTGTGACAAAATTTTCCTTAATGACCGGAGTTGGTAAAGGCACAGTTTGCAGAATTTTAAGGGAAGAAAAGGAGGGAGTATAGACTCTCCAAAAAAGAGATCAGGCAGAAAAGAACTTCAGCTGACAGACAACACAAAACAAGCAGTAAGGCGTATTGTTCATGACTTTTTATGAAAAAAAAAATCCAACTTTGGATATGATCCTGCAGGCTGCGACAAGCCACCCAGAAGTACCGAAAATAAGTAGAGTAAAACTATGGAGTGTTTTAAAGGTATGAATTTTTATTGGAAAAATATAGAAGAAAATCTTTATTGATAGAAAGTAGAGAAATTGTACACTGGAGAAGAGACTATTTAAGGAAAGTTAAAAAAGGATCTGAAGGAGAACGAATATATTACTTAGATGACACATGGATAAATGAAGGGTACACAGTCAAGAGATTTTTGACAAGATAGGAATATCAATTGCAGTCAAAGATGCGCGATGTTGTCTTCAGACAGCGCATCATAAAGCGTATTTTAATGAAGCTAGACACCAAAAAAGCTTCTGGCGCTGACGGAATACCTGAAGGGAACTACCACTAGTTTTCTGTAGACTTTTTAACCTATCCTACAGAAAGGGAATATTTCCGTCCTGCTGGAAATGTGCCACGGTTCAGCCGATATCTAACAAAGGCAAGAAGACCTTGCCAAATAACTACCGACCATTCGCACTGCTTTCAATAATATCAAAAGTCATGGAAAAATTATCAATGAGCATCCAACATGGTTTTCGTAAACATAGATCAACAGGAGATCTTCTGACTTATGTAACACATGTTTGGAACAACGCAATTGAACGCTTTGGTGAATCTCGAGCGGTTGCTCTTGACATATGTCAAGAGCAACCATGCCATTGTCATTCGACCGTGTTTGGCACGATGGACTGTTGTCTAAGTTACGCTCTTATGGTGTGTCTGAAAGGTTCTGTTTGTGGCTCTCATGTTTTCTCAGAGAGCGTTCTTTACGAATGGCGGTCGACGGATTTCTTTCTGACATCTTTACTATCAACGCCGGTGTGCCCCAGGGCTCCATACTGTCTCCTACTCTCTTTCTCATTTACATTAACGATCTGCTGGAAAAGATCGGGAATCCAATCTACAGCTTTGTAGATAACAGTACACTTGTCTCTTCATTCACCTTGAACGTTCGGACATCGCTGCTCAGGCAAATATCCGCAGACAGCAGGAGGTTGTTCAACTTAACAAAGACCTGGAAGAAATTCTATCTTGGGGTGACAGTAACCAAGTGGAATTTAACGCTACAAAAACCCAGGCGGCAGTTTTTTTCTAAAAAAGTTAACGTTGCTGAACCCGACATAGTTATGTCGGGGCACTCCATTCCCCTAGCATCGTCGCTCAATTTGTTGGGCGTTAGTTTAGGAGCAAATATGTCCTGGCATGACCATGTTGCAGGCATAGCAAGGAGAGCTTCTCAAAAGTTGGGAATATTATTTTGAACCAGAAAGCTTTACACCCCACAACAACTGTTAATTCTTTGCAAAGCTCAAATTCGACCAA
>CM032446.1:19863030-20113030 GCA_019049505.1 Pachyrhynchus sulphureomaculatus
CGTTTTGAGGGGTGAAATCGGAAGTAAAAAAAAAATTTTTTACTAGGTCATCGAGTGTGGTGTCAAATGAAAGCTTGTGAAAACACGAGTAAAATATATATATATATATATATATATATATATATATATATATATATATATATATATAATGTAATACTTGCGCACACTTTTCTTCGTATTACTTTTAAAAAAAATCGCGAAAAATAGCGAAAAATCGCTGTCCCCTACCTTATCTCGAAAAGTACTGATCAAAAAATTTTGAAAAAATTCTGGAATATTCTCCACGGGGTATAGATTGAACGAAAATTATCACGAGTGCATTACCTTTAATAATTTATTTGGTATATAAAAAAAAAACAAAATTTCATGGTCACCAGTTTTCAGTAAAGATTGGAAACAAACTGTGTTGAAAACTCATTTGGGGTGTGTTTTGTGAAGTCACTGATCATTTTATACCACCCTAACAAAAAATTTTATTTTAAAAACAATCAACGTACGGAACACTAATTGTACAAGTTCAACTTGCACTTGACCGTTTTTTTTTTAATTAATAATGTTTCATTATAAAATGTTTTTTCCTAATAAATGTTTAAACATTATAAAACTGTTTCATTCATACTATTCTCTAATAATACGTATAGCCCAGGCTCACCACCACTGGCTAGAACTATTTCAGACTATTTAGCCCCAAACAACAAAAATAGGGTCGTTTTCTTATTGTATTCAAACATAAGAGATTGCGAATATTAGACCGATGCCAGATGGTATTCCAATAAAGTCGTTGTACTGCTGCATTACAAGTAAAATGTACGTAAAACTCTGGGGCCCTTACTACTGCTTGATGCTAATTTGCATAATTCTAGATGATTTACTGCTATCACTTTTAAATAAATAGAGTATAATACACATTGCCCACTTAAATGTGTTGAAAACGTTAAAAGTAAAGTATAAGTACAACATTTTTTTTTGAGTCGTAAGCTTTTCTATGAAACATGATAAGATTGACACATAATATGTTCCGTAGATTATTTTACTGCTAAAAGTAAAACATTAGTAGTTTTAATTTGCTCGTTTGGTCTTAAAATTTGTAGAATAAGTGATATTTAATTTTAGCCCTTGCGCGTGATTTTTAAGTGCGATTCGAGTGAACATATTGTCGACGGGCTTTTTAGTTTTGCCCCTTTGGGCTTTTCTAAAAGAAAACGTAACAAACTTTGCATTTAAAGTTATATATTAGGAAAATTTTAACACGATGTGGAATTACTTTTATACATTTGTCTAACTGTGGCTTTATTGATTTTAAAAATCCAAGTATTCTCAAGATTTTAAAGTTTTTCCTTTGATTTTCCATTATATAAAGTGGTCATAAAGTTAATAATAAAAAAAACAATGTGGGAATCATCTTCGCTGCTATTTTCTTATTACTCGTCTGACAAAGTGTATTATCCCAAAGTAAGTACAAAAGAATACAAGATGTCTCATAAAAAAGTGCAATTTTAAAAATATTTAGAGTAAAAAATTTAAAAAAATCTTTATTGTATGTGAAACAGCAGTCGTTCTAAAAATATGAAGGTTGCTCGAAAAGTCCGAGCAAAATCTAATAGATGGCTCCGTCTGTCAACACCACTATCATCTTGATTGTGTT
Organism: Pachyrhynchus sulphureomaculatus; assembly: GCA_019049505.1. Taxonomy (NCBI): domain Eukaryota; kingdom Metazoa; phylum Arthropoda; class Insecta; order Coleoptera; family Curculionidae; genus Pachyrhynchus; species Pachyrhynchus sulphureomaculatus. The sequence continues at coordinate 19,864,676 of CM032446.1, forward strand.
AGCCGATACTTGTTGAAAATTCATAATAAAATTATATAAAAAACTACACTATGTTTTAATTTACAATATATTTAAAATGACGTGACAATTGTTTCACCATACAATGGCTTCTTCAGAAGTGAATTAGAAAGAAAATTGTTTGGTAATAATACTGGTTATATAGTTTTTTAAAACTATCCTTAATTACATAAGATTATGTTAATCGTTTTATTATATTATTTACTGACAAAGTAATTTTAAAGATGCAAATCTGTGGTACTATTTCAGAGAACTAATAAAGAAATGGTTTAAGTATACCTATTCGTTTAATAATCGATTGGAGTTTTTCCGTTTGTTAATTTCAAGACATTCAAGCATATTTAATTTTTTAGATTTATTTTCTACAGGGCGTGTGATTTTTAAGTGCGATTCGAGAGAACATATTGTCGACGAGCTCTTTAGTTTTGCCCCTTTGGGCTTTTTCTAAAAGAAAACGTAACAAACTTTACATTTAAAGTCATATATTAGAAAAATTTTAACACGATGTGGAATTACTTTTATACATTTGTCTAACTATGGCTTTATTGACTTTAAAAATCAAAGTATTCTCAAGATTTTAAAGTTTTTCCTTTGATTTTCCATTATATAAAGTGGTCATAAAGTTAATAATAAAAAAACAATGTGGGAATCATCTTCGCTGCTATTTTCTTATTACTCATCTGACAAAGTGTATTATTCCAAAGTAAGTACAAAAGATACAAGGTGTGTGATTTTTAAGTGCGATTCGAGTGAACATATTGTCGACGAGCTTTTTAGTTTTGCCCCTTTGGGCTTTTCTAAAAGAAAACGTAATAAACTTTGCATTTAAAGTCATATATTAGGAAAATTTTAACACGATGTGGAATTACTTTTATACATTTGTCTAACTGTGGCTTTATTGACTTTAAAAATCAAAGTATTCTCAAGATTTTATAGTTTTTCCTTTGATTTTCCATTATACAAGGTTACAGGAAAAGTCGTCCTAGATAATTAAGGACGTTATAGTTTAGGTCGTTTTTGACCGATTTGACTCTATGACATGATGTCCTCAACTTAACCGTTTTCGAGATATTGAAGTTTAAAGATTTTCTAAAAAAAAACATGTTTTTTTTTGCTTTTATATCGATTTTTTTTTATTAGAGGTTCTCGACTGCGATTTTTTTTGGTTATTTTTAGTTAGTCTGTATGTCAAGTATCAAAAATCATCAAAAAAATTTGAACTAGGTACTAACAGTTTCAAATGGCGGCTTGTTAATGTTTCTAAATTACGAATTTTTACCAAGTGTTTCCTACTTTAAATCAATAAAGAGAAAAAAAATGTATGGAAGTTATTCTGCAAATTATTTTAAAAACTTTTACGTCTTTTTTAGCTATCTAAAACGGTATAATATCTACTGGATCTATTCTAAGAAAATGAGATTTCAATAGGCCCAAATGTAGAGTAACATAATAATAGAATTTAGATACTACCAATTACCGGTTTACTACCTGGACCTTCAAACAATAAAAAGGGTTGGGTAAGCATTTTTTTCCGGTCGGGGTACTCTCTGTGCGAGTGACATTTTCTGTTCACTAAACATTATTGAATGATTTTTTAGTCTGCTCATGCGATTCGGCCGTGGTAGATGTGCTATACCGTGCTTTTCAAAAATATCTGTGTTTCATCTTCTGACTGTGTGAATTGGCTCGTAACTGGATTTTGATCTCTGCTTGTGAATATGACAACGTATACCAACGAGGAATATGTTGACATCCTAATGTGTTACGGATTTTGCGAAGGAGTGTCGTCGCGTGCACGTGATGAATACATACTGCGATATCCTACTCGTCGTGTACCTGATGTTAGCGTATTTGATGGAACTTATCGAAGACTACGAGAAACTGGTTCCGTACAAAGACGGCGGACTGACATGGGACGGCCACGTATCTTTGACGAAGACGAAGAAAACGAAATACGACGTCTCTTTGAGGTGGACCCAACCACATCTACAAATGTTGTCGCACAACAGCTTGGTATTTCGCAGTGGAAGGTATGATTTGTAATGCATACTGTTGAGCAACACCCTTACCACTATACGCCCGTGCAAGTCATTGAAGAAGGGGATCCGTTGCGACAATTAGAATTCTGCAGATTTATGCTCAATACCGATGTCGAAGATGCATCTTTTTTTAAGAAAATACTATCGACTGACGAGTCGAAATTCGACAAAGACGGTCTTACAAACTACCACAATGCCCACTATTGGGCTTCTAAAGAGGAAGGCAACCCAAACAAAAAAAGAACGAAAGGATCACAAACAAGATTCAGCTTAAATGTGTGGATGGGTATAATTTCAAATTATTTGGTTGGGCGATTCTTCCTGCCAGGCGAGGAATACGACAATTTTTTGCGGAACGATTTACCTAATTTGATGGAAGACCTACCTATTGGTTTGAGACAAAACATGTACTTTCAACACGATGGCTGCCCAGCTCACTACAGAGGAAGTGTTCGTGCATGGCTCAATGACAATTATCCCAACAAATGGATTGGAAGAGGCGGACCCATACCTTGGCCGGCGAGAAGCCCATACCTAACACCGATGGATTTTTTATGTGTGGGGTTACATGAAAAGTCTCGTATACGACCAGATGACTCCTATCGAAAACATGGATGTCCTAAGACAAAAAATAATTGATGCGGCTGACGAAATGAGGCGGCACCTCACAACCAGCGTTGTGAAAAGTAATTTAAGAAAAAGAATGAGAATTTGTGTTAGAAATAGGGGCGACCATATAGAACATGAATTATAATTAATAAAAAATATTAAATTGCAAGGTTTTTTGTTTTATTTGTGTATTTTTCGTATTTTCACCTAGAACTAAAAATTTACCTTTTGCTACCCGAGCCCGCTTTAGGTGTCATTCTGTGTACAGTTTTCCTACTAAACTCCTAGTATTATACCTTTTTTGATAGCTAAAAAGACGTAAAAGTTTTTAAAATAATTTGCAGAATAACTTCCATACATTTTTTTGTCTCTTTATTGATTTAAAGTAGGAAACACTTGGTAAAAATTCGTAATTTAGAAACATTAACAAGCCGCCATTTGAAACTGTTAGTAACTAGTTCAAATTTTTTTGATGATTTTGATACTTGACATACTGAACTAACCTGAACTAACTAAAAATAACCAAAAAATCGCACTCGAGAACCTCAAATAAAAAAAATCGATATAAAAGCAAAAAAAACATGTTTTTTTAGAAAATCTTTAAACTTCAATATCTCGAAAACGGTTAAGTTTAGGACATCATGTCATAGAGTCAAATCGGTCAGAAACGACCTAAACTATAACGTCCTTAATTATCTAGGACGACTTTCCCTGTAACCCTGTATAAAGTGGTCAAGTTAATAATAAAAAAAAACAATGTGGGAATCATCTTCGTTGCTATTTTCTTATTACTCGTCTGACAAAGTGTATTATTCCAAAGTAAGTACAAAAGATACAAGGTGTCCCATAAAAAGTGCAATTTTAAAATATTTAGAGTAAAAAATTTAAAAAAATCTTTATTGTATGTGAAACAACAGTCGTTCTAAAACTATGAAGGTTGCTCGAAAAGTCCGAGCAAAATCTAATAGATGGCCCCGTCTGTCAATACCACTACCATCTTTGACTGTGTTAGCCGATACTTGTTCGAAATTCATAATAAAATTATATAAAAAACTACACTATGTTTTAATTTCCAACATATTTAAAATGACTTGACAGTTGTTTCACCATACAATGGCTTCTTCAGAAGTGAATTAGAAAGAAAATTGTTTGGTAATAATACTGGTTATATAGTGCTTAAAACTATCCTTAATTACATAAGATTATGTTAATTGTTTTATTATATTATTTACCGACAAAGTAATTTTAAAGATGCAAATCTTTGGTACTATTTCAGAGAACGAATAAAGAAATGGTTTAAGTATACCTGTTCGTTAATAATCGATTGGAGTTTTTCCGTTTGTTAATTTCAAGACATTCAAGCATATTTAATTTTTCAGATTTATTTTCTACGGGGCGTGTGATTTTTAAGTGCGATTCGGTAAACATATTGTCGACGAGCTCTTTAGTTTTGCCTCTTTGGGCTTTTCTAAAAGAAAACGTAACAAACTTTGCATTTAAAGTCATATATTAGGAAAATTTTAACACGATGTGGAATTACTTTTATACATTTGTCTAACTGTGGCTTTATTGACTTTAAAAAATCAAAGTATTCTCAAGATTTTAAAGTTTTTCCTTTGATTTTCCGTTATACAGGGTTACAGAGAAAGTCGTCCTAGATAATTAAGGACGTTATAGTTTAGGTCGTTTCTAACCGATTTCACTCTATGACATGATGTCCTAAACTTAACCGTTTTCGAGATATAGAAGTTTAAAGATTTTCTAAAAAAAAACATGTTTTTTTTACTTTTATATCGATTTTTTTTTATTAGAGGTTCTCGAGTGCGATTTTTTGGTTATTTTTAGTTAGTCTGTATGTCAAGTATCAAAAATCATCAAAAAAATTTGAACTAATTACTAACAGTTTCAAATGGCGGCTTGTTAATGTTTCTAAATTACGAATTTTTACCAAGTGTTTCCTACTTTAAATCATTAAAGAGAAAAAAAATGTATTGAAGTTATTCTGCAAATTATTTTAAAAACTTTTACGTCTTTTTAGCTATCAAAAAAGGTATAATACTAGGAGTTTAATAGGAAAACTGTACACAGAATGACACCTAAAGCGGGCTCGGGTAGCAAAAGGTAAATTTTTTGTTCTAGGTGAAAATACGAAAAATACACAAATAAAACAAAAAACCTTGCAATTTAATATTTTTTATTAATTATAATTCATGTTCTATATGGTCGCCCCTATTTCTAACACAAATTCTCATTCTTTTTCTTAAATTACTTTTCACAACGCTGGTTGTGAGGTGCCGCCTCATTTCGTCAGCCGCATCAATTATTTTTTGTCTTAGGACATCCACGTTTTCGATAGGAGTCATCTGGTCGTATACGAGACTTTTCATGTGCCCCCACACATAAAAATCCATCGGTGTTAGGTCTGGGCTTCTCTCCCGGCCAAGGTATGGGTCCGCCTCTTCCAATCCATTTGTTGGGATAATTGTCATTGAGCCATGCACGAACACTTCCTCTGTAGTGAGCTGGGCAGCCATCGTGTTGAAAGTACATGTTTTGTCTCAAACCAATAGGTAGGTCTTCCATCAAATTAGGTAAATCGTTCCGCAAAAAATTGTCGTATTCCTCGCCATTCAAATTATCTGGCAGGAAGAATGGCCCAACCAAATAATTTGAAATTATACCCATCCACACATTTAAGCTGAATCTTGTTTGTGATCCTTTCGTTCTTTTTTTGTTTGGGTTGCCTTCCTCTTAAGAAGCCCAATAGGGGGCATTGTGGTAGTTTGCAAGACCGTCTTTGTCGAATTTCGACTCGTCAGTCCATAGTATTTTCTTAAAAAAAGATGCATCTTCTACATCGGTATTAAGCATAAATCTGCAGAATTCTAATCGTCGCAACGGATCCCCTTCTTCAATGACTTGCACGGGCGTATAGTGGTAAGGGTGTTGCCCAACAGTATGCATTACAAACCATACCTTCCACTGCGAAATACCAAGCTGTTGTGCGACAACATTTGTAGATGTGGTTGGGTCCACCTCAAAGAGACGTCGTATTTCGTTTTCTTCGTCTTCGTCAAAGATACGTGGTCGTCCCATGTCAGTCCGCCGTCTTTGTACGGAACCAGTTTCTCGTAGTCTTCGATAAGTTCCATCAAATACGCTAACATCAGGTACACGACGAGTAGGATATCGCAGTATGTATTCATCACGTGCACGCGACGACACTCCTTCGCAAAATCCGTAACACATTAGGATGTCAGCATATTCCTCGTTGGTATACGTTGCCATATTCACAAGCAGAAATCAAAATCCAGTTACGAGCCAATTCACACAGTCAGAAAATGAAACACAGATATTTTTGAAAAGCACGGTATAGCACATCTACCACGGACGAATCGCATGAGCAGACTAAAAATCATTCAATAATGTTTAGTGAACAGAAAATGTCACTCGCACAGAGAGTACCCCCCCGACCGGAAAAAATGCTTACCCAACCCTTTTTATTGTTTAAAGGGTCATTTTCTTAGAATTTTCAATAGATCCAGTAGATATTATACCGTTTTAGATAGCTAAAAAGACGTAAAAATTTTTAAAATAATTTGCAGAATAACTTCCATACATTTTTTTTTTCTCTTTATTGATTTAAAGTAAGAAACACTTGGTAAGAATTCGTAATTTAGAAACATTAACAAGCCGCCATTTGAAACTGTTAGTAACTAGTTCAAATTTTTTTGATGATTTTTGATACTTGACATACAGACTAACTAAAAATAACCAAAAAATCGCACTCGAGAACCTCTAATAAAAAAAAATCGATATAAAAGCAAAAAAAAAAACATGTTTTTTTTTAGAAAATCTTTAAACTTCAATATCTCGAAAACGGTTAAGTTTAGGACATCATGTCATAGAGTCAAAACGGTCAGAGAGAGAGGTGTATAAAGTGGTCATAAAGTTAATAATAAAAAAAACAATGTGAGAATCATCTTCGCTGCTATTTTCTTATTACTCGTCTGACAAAGTGTATTATTCCAAAGTAAGCACAAAAGATACAAGATGTCTCATAAAAAAGTGCAATTTTAAAATATTTAGAGTAAAAAATTAAAAAAAAAAAATCTTTATTGTATGTGAAACAACAGTCGTTCTAAAACTATGAAGGTTGCTCGAAAAGTCCGAGCAAAATCTAATAGATGGCTCCGTCGGCCAATACCACTACCATCTTTGACTGTGTTAGCCGATACTTGTTCGAAATTCATAAGAAAATTATATGAAAAAACTACACTATGTTTTAATTTCCAACATATTTAAAATGACTTGACAGTTGTTTAGTTCACCATACAATGGCTTCTTCAGAAGTGAATTAGGAAGAAAAATATTTGGTAATTATACTGGTTATATAGTGCTTAAAACTATCCTTACTTACATAAGATTATGTTAATCGTTTTATTATATTATTTGTTGACAAAACTAATTTTAACAAAAAGAATTCAACATAATCAAACAAATAGCAATTAATAATGGATATGACCCTAGCATTATAGATAATATCTTGAACAAAAAATCGTTTAAATAAGCAATCTTTCTAATTTATCCCGCCATTAGTGACAAAAAAGGAAAATTTAGCACTCTCACATACACAGGGAAAATAACTAAAACAATTTCAAAACATTTAATAAAAAAAGAACAGTAAAATAGCATTTAAAACCACTAATACCTTAGGGCAGGGGGGCTCAAACTTGTACTGCAGGCGATCTAGCTCAAAATTGTTAGACTACGATCGATCGACTCTAAGAGGCTGCAAGTAAGTGTGATGCAGGATTGTCGTCTAGGTAGGGTGTATCGTGGCATAGATATTAGTTTTCCGCACAATATGCATTTTTTTAGTCAAGGTGAGTGTAGGTCTGCTCTAAAATGTCAATGAAAAAACTCATAATTATTCAAAATTGCGAGTTTATTGGTTCTTACAAAACAAACGAGTTCTAGTGTCTAAACTTAACTAAAGAGTGACTTTGGATGTTGAAGCGTGGCACTGCATGTCCTCAGCATACTTTTCATAAGATGGTACGTAATTACCTAGTGCTAATCGCAAGCATGATGACATATGTTCGTCAGTTAGTCGATTGCGATATTTTGACTAATTATCTTCATTTCAGAAAATGCAGACTCGCACAAGTAAGTAGACTCAAACATTACCGTGAGTTGAAGGGCGATTTGCCTTAGATTCGGATATTTATCTTCAGATATAAAACACCAAAATTTTGTATCAGATGCTGTGGCTTTGAAATGTATATCTGATATAATCTGCACTAACTCATTTTCAACAGAACATGAGTCCATGTTAAACTGACTTGCTATTTCAGTAGCTAATTCCTCAATGTTTTTACACGAAAAAGGATAACTCATAAATGATGCGATATTTGCCAATTTACTGAAATCATAAAAACGTATTTCGAATTGGCCCAAAATATTTGATAATTCTGCCTCATAAATATCATAATTCAACTGAGGAATGCTTGCTTTCAAAGACGGAAAATTTTTCAGATCCTTTCTTTTCAGTTGATCCATCATAAGTTGCAATTTACTTTTGAATGCGCTTATTGCGCTAATCATCTCAATAATAGTTTTTCCTTTACCTTGAAGCTCCAAATTAATGGTGTTTAAATGCATTGTGATGTCTGTCAAAAATGCCAAATCAGTCAGCCATTTTCCTTTTTTCAGCATCTGAGTGTCATCACTTCTTTCGTCCAGAAAAGCTGTTATTTCGGGCAATAATTCTTGAAACCTTTCTAGGAATTTTCCGCGACTCAACCACCTGACGTCCGTGTGAAGAACTAAATCAGTGTGTTCAGCTGACTCACTATCTTCCAACTGCAATTTAAAGAGCCGTCGTTGCAAGCTACGTGCACGGATAGAATTCACTATTTTTATTGCAATGCCCATAATCTTCTCCATGTTTAGAACTTTTGAACACAAAACTTATTGATGTATAATGGGAAGGAGAAAAATGAAGGGAAATCATCATTAGCTCGACACAATGCCACAAAACCGTTTTTGTTTCCCGTCATTGCTGGTGCTCCATCGGTTGTAATGCACACTAGTTTATATATTGGTAGCTTGTAGTTTGTTACAAAATTGAAGAAAACGTCACATATATCTTCGCCACGGGTCTTTCCTTTCAGAGGAATCATTGTCAAAAACTCTTCCTTAGCCGACATGTCATTGAATACCAGTCGAATAAAAATACACAGCTGGACAGTGTCTGTCATATCGGTGGATTCGTCGAACTGTAAAGAAAAGTATGTACATTCCATGATATCATATTTTAGTTTATCTGCCATGTCCTGACTCTTGACTTCAACACGCCTTGTGGCAGTCGGACGAGATAACTGAAGTTCTGTAATAGCAGACATAATCTCTGTTTTATTTATAAAATCTCCAAAGAAAGTCTCACCCGCTTCAATAAATGCTTCCTTCACAACCAATCCATCATCAAATGGTTTCTTGTGTTTCGCCAATATATGAGATATTTTAAATGACGCGATCGTTGCAGCTTTTGATTGTTTGGCTGGTCTTGTGAACATGGTTTGTTCTTTTTTCAAACAAGTTATCAAATCACGTACTTTTCATTTTCTTAATTCACTCTGTGACGGAAAATCCTTTTCATAGTTTTTATGAACCGTTTTATGATGCCTCTCTAAGTTCCCACGCTTAGGTATTGCAACTGACGCACGGCAAATGAGACAAATGCACTTATCCTTTACCATACAAAAGAAAAATTCTTCCTCCCAATCGTTATTAAAATGATAAGTTTTACTTTTCTTTCGCCGTACTCATTTTGGACTATTTATTAATAAACTTTGTATCGATGTATCGACTTCAAGTTACAACTCAGACTGACTCCTATTCCTGCAGGCGCAACATTTATATCGGCGCGAACGAAGTCTCGAATGTTCCCGTCAAACACGCCACCCGAAGTTTCTAGAAAAACCGGCGTGAATCAAAAACGCGGCTTTTCTTTAACTAGTACCGCGCTTTCCTTTGATAAAGCCGCCTTTTGCCGCTAGCAGGGGGTTATTACGATAAAAGAAAGTGATGAGGGGATATTCTGGCCTAATTATGGATCGAATAAATTTTAGTAGTTTATTCATTACATTTTGTTTTAGTTACCTAGAACAAAATCTGTGAATAGTTCTATATCGGAATTTTTTTCTCGAGATTGACTCAAAAAGCACTCGCGATCGATTTGTCGATCGCTATCGACCGTTTGAGCACCCCTGCCTTAGGGAAGATAATCTTGAATAACAAAACCAAATCTAATAAATCCATAAAATCAGGAGTTTATTTATTAAATTGTGAATCGTGACTAAAACCTTGGTAGGATAAACTGGTAGATCCTTTGAAACTCGCATTAAAGAACATAAACATAGTTATTTAAAAAACCAGAACAATTCACATTACGCAACCCATATAATAAACAAATCCCATAATTTTGATGATTTATTCAAAATCCTGCATGTAGAAAATAAATCCAAAAATTTAAATATGCTTGAATGTCTTGAAATTAACAAACGGAAAAACTCCAATCTATTATTAAACGAACAGGTAGACTTAAACCATTTCACCCTTACTTAATCTTTATTAGTTCTCTGAAATAGTACCACAGATTTGCATCTTTAAAATTACTTTGTCAGTAAATAATATAATAAAACGATTAACATAATCTTATGTAATTAAGGATAGTTTTAAGCACTATATAACCAGTATTATTACCAAACAATTTTCTTTCTAATTCACTTCTGAAGAAGCCTTGTATGGTAAAATAATCGTCAAGTCATTTTAAATATATTGGAAAATAAAACATAGTGTTGTTTTTTATATAATTTTAATACCATTACTTTTTAGGGGTAACTAAGTCTTTTTATCAGACAACTGAATGAATTTCATCTCTTGTTATGATCATGACTCTGTAAGTAGGGTGCTTTTCGGTCTCCCATTCTGTGTCCTTTGTTCAATATGGGCGAAAAGTAATTTCGTGTCGTGATCAAGCATTATTTTTGAACTACTCAGTATATATCACCACTACACCAAACACTGTATTTTTGCACTCAACGCGCGTTTTGCTAATCATATTAGCTTCATCAGGAGCGATGATTCACTAAAGCTAAACTACAAATCTACCTTATTTATACTTAGCGTAACATTTGAATTACTCAAACGGAACTAATTACATGGGCGAGTTCTGATTAAGTAACCAGTAGCGGGAGCTATAAGGAATAAGCCCGCTGTCTTTATTTAAACTAGTTTTACATTTTATAATTTCCATACTTTCGTATGCGTTCAACATTCCTATTTCAGGGGTGCTCAAACGGTCGATCGCGAGTGCTTTTTGAGTCGATCTCGAGAAAAAAATTTCGATATAGAACTATTCACAGATTTTGTTATAGGTAACTAAAACAAAATGTAATGAATAAACTACTAAAATTTATTCGATCCACAATTAGGCCATAATAACCCCCTCATCACTTTCTTTTTTTTTAACAGGGAGAAATCCGCCTTATGGATTCTGAAGCAGTTTGCGTCACCATAAGGGTGCCCCAAAATGCTTCAGATATGTGGGGCTCTCCAACCTGAAGGGTTGGCATACCCACTAAAACTCCTTGTGAGCCGGGAAAACCCTTTACTCCTTTTACATGACTGATCATGTTATATGTTAAGATTTTTTGATGAATTTAACTCTATGGTTAATTTTCTAATGTCTAGATCTAACCTAACTTAACCTAACTTATCCTACCTTAACCTAACCTATCCTACCTTAACCTAACCTAACCTAATTCCCCATTGCTGGGGGTGTTGAGTTACAATTTAATTAGTGGTGTGAGTTGTTACACTTATCAGAAGGAGTGGCTCAACTAACTACGACCTTAACCTAAAAACTAAGTCAAGGTTAGTCAGTTGTGTCAGATGTAGGATGTCTGTTAGTCGTAAGTCGACGCACGATAAGACTACCGATGACTACACACACACACACCGCACGCACACACCCACACACACTTTCACTTTCTTTTATCGTAATAACCCCCTGCTAGCGGCAAAAGGCGGCTTTATCAAAGGAACGCGCGGTACTTGTCAAACAAAAGCCGCGTTTTTGATTCCCGCCGATTTTTCTAGAAACTTCGGACGGCGTGTTTGACGGGAACATTCGAGACTTCGTTCGCGCCGATATAAATGTTGCGCTTGCAGGAATAGGAGTCGGTCTAAGTTGTAACTTGAAGGCGATACATCGATACAAAGTTTATTAATAAATAGTCCAAAATGAGTGCGGCGAAGAAAAGTAAAACTTATCATTTTAATAACGATTGGGAGGAAGAATTTTTCTTTTGTATGGTAAAGGATAAGTGCATTTGTCTCATTTGCCGTGCATCAGTTGCAATACCTAAGCGTGGGAACTTAGAGAGGCATCATAAAACGGTTCATAAAAACTATGAAAAGGATTTTCCGTCACAGAGTGAATTAAGAAAACGAAAAGTACGTGATTTGATAACTTGTTTGAAAAAAGAACAAACCATGTTCACAAGACCAGCCAAACAATCAAAAGCTGCAACGATCGCGTCATTTAAAATATCTCATATATGGGCAAAACACAAAAAAAACCATTTGATGATGGATTGGTTGTGAAGAAAACATTTATTGAAGCGGGTGAGACTTTATTTGGAGATTTTAAAAATAAAACAGAGATTATATCTGCTATTAGAAAACTTCAGTTATCTCGTCCGACTGTCACAAGGCGTGTTGAAGTCATGAGTCAGGACATGGCAGATAAACTAAAACATGATATCATGGAATGTACATACTTTTCTTTACAGTTCGACGAATCCACCCAGCTGTGTATTTTTATTCGAATGGTATTCAATGACATGTCTGCTAAGGAAGAGTTTTTGACAATGATTCCTCTGAAAGGAAAGACGCGTGGCGAAGATATATATGACTTTTTCTTCAATTTTGTAACAAACTACAAGCTACCAATATATAAACTAGTGTGCATTACAACCGATGGCGCACCAGCAATGACTGGAAACAAAAACGGTTTTGTGGCATTGTGTCGAGCTTCATTTTTCTCGTTCCATTGCATTATACATCAACAAGTTTTGTGTTCAAAAGTTCTAAACATGGAGGAGATTATGGGCATTGCAATAAAAATTGTGAATTCTATCCGTGCACGTAGCTTGTAACGACGGCTCTTTAAATTGCAATTGGAAGATAGTGAGTCAGCTGAACACACTGATTTAGTTCTTCACACGGACGTCAGGTGGTTGAGTCGCGGAAAATTCCTAGAAAGGTTTCAAGAATTATTGCCCGAAATAACAGCTTTTCTGGACGAAAAAGGTGATGACACTCAGATGCTGAAAAACGGAAAATGGCTGACTCATTTGGCATTTTTGACAGATATCACAATGCATTTAAACACCATTAATTTGGAGCTTCAAGGTAAAGGAAAAACTATTATTGAGATGATTAGCGCAATAAACGCATTCAAAAGTAAACTGCAACTTATGATAGATCAACTGAAAAGAAAGGATCTGAAACATTTTCCATCTTTGACAGCAAGGATTCCTCAGTGGAATTATGATATTTATGAGGCAGAATTATCAAATATTTTTAGCCAATCCGAAATATGTTTTTATGATTTCAGTAAATTGGCAAATATCGCATCATTTATGAATTATCCTTTTTTGTGTAAAAATATTGAGTAATTAGCTACTGAAATAGCAAGTCACTTTAACATGGACTCATGTTCTGTTGAAAATGAGTTAGTGCAGATTATATCAGATATAAATCTCAAAGCCACAGCATCTGATACAAAATTTTGGTGTTTTATATCTGAAGATAAATATCCGAATCTAAGGCAAATCGCCCTTCAACTGACGGCAATGTTTGGGTCAACTTACTTGTGCGAGTCTGCATTTTCTAAAATGAAGATAATTAAGTCAAAATATCGTAATCGACTAACTGACGAACATATGTCATCATGCTTGCGATTAGCACTCGGTAATTACGTACCATCTTATGAAAAGTATGCTGAGGACATGCAGTGCCACGCTTCAACATCCAAAGTCACTCTTTAGTTAAGTTTAGACACTAGAACTCGTTTGTTTTGTAAGAACCAATAAACTCGCAATTTTTAATAATTATGAGTTTTTTCATTGACATTTTAAAGCAGACCTACACTTACCTTGACTAAAAAAATGCATATTGTGCGGAAAACTAATATCTATGCCACGATACACCCTACCTAGACGACAATCCTGCATCACACTTACTTGCAGCCTCTCAGAGTCGATCGATCGTAGTCTAACAATATTGAGGTAGATCGCCAGCAGTTCAAGTTTGAGCACCCCTGTCCTATTAGATACATCTTTAATTAATCTTAGATTATCTAATGTTACAGTATGATCAGCTTCAAGGGCATGTTTGACATGCTAGACTTTTCTATTCTACCGTATTTTAAATAGGCTAAATGTTCTTTAAATCGTGTTTTAATTGACCTTTTAGTTTGCCCAACATATTTTTTGTCACTAATTTCATAAATGCCACTTTTCTCACAATTAAAAATCTTGTCTTTGGGATTTCCTAAGATATTCCTCAAATTATCTGATGATTTATAGACTAAGGTGAGGCCTACCTCACTAAATACCTTATTGAGTCCCCTGCTGTGTTTTGGTCTTATTTGCTTCACGGGTAAAAAGATGCAATTCTGAATATTTAACCCGAACTTATGTCTATTTATTAACTTGTTTATTAAGTCATCGGCATAACCATTAACTCTAGTTATATTCCCAAATAAATAAACAGTGTTTGGTGTAATAGTGATATATACTGAGTAGTGTCATTGTGCCAAAGATTCTACATTCCCAACGTAATTATTTAGAAAAAAGAAACAGTTAAGCTTGAGAAGCACTATGAGAAATCGGCACCTTCGAATAAGATGCTTTACAAATCGTTTGGCCAATTTCGAACGGACCATCTGATATCACTACGCCAGAAAACATGACCTGATGAATTTTTGCAAAAATTTATTTCTGTAAATGTAACTTGGATTCATCATCGCCGACCTAAGAACAACACGTCAATCGTCTGCTTTGGCAACCGCAAAAAAAGTGAAATTGAGTTATGAATTTTCTTCTTCCTTACCTTCCATATTTGTCAGACTTGACACCATCTGATTTTTTACCTGTGTCCTAACACAAATAAAATTTTTGTCTAACAAGATAGTCATAGTAAAAACGGACATCTGTTTTACGAACCTCAGCAAAGAGTACTACCTGAGCGACGTAAAAAAATTGAAGATGCCATGGACCATGTGTATAGCCCGCGGAGGGATTTGTGTTGAAAAAAAAAAAAACTTTACCCCTGGGAATTGTTACGTTCTCAGCACCCTCCTATGATTAAATTTTTGATATTTGATAGGCTCATCGATTCTGCGCCATTATTAAATTTTCAACGACCGGAGTTAACCCTCATACAGGGTGGCTCAAAATTACCGAAGGGGTTTGAGTTCATTATAACTTTTTATTTAAGACATAATTATAATTTTTTTTTTTTAAATAGAGTATATTAATGAAGAATATTTTTAATTTAATTATGAAAAATTATATCTCGCAAGTGGTGGCCATTTTCTGCTTCGCATATTCATGCTCTTTCCAAAACATTTTCCATAACCTTTCGCAAAACGTCAGGTGTTATGTTGTTGATTTCGTCGCGTATATTGTTTTTTTAATTGCTGGATGGTTCTAGGCTTATTAATATAGACTTTTCCTTTCGAATAACCCCAAAGGAAAAAAGCGGTTAAATCCGGTGAACGCGGAGGCCAATTAAAATCGCTTGTACGCGAAATAATTCGTTCACCAAAGATGTCGTGTAAAAGAGCCATTGTGTCCCTCACCGTGTGCGCTGTGGCTCCATCCTGTTGGAAAAATACTTGCGGATGGTTTTCCACGGCTGGCCTTAAAAATTTTCCGACATTGTCGAAATCGAACACCAGTGATGGAAACGGCGACACGGTGTTCATTTTCAAAAAAATATGGGCCAATTATCCTTTCCGACGAAACACCGCACCAAACAGTACACTTAAGTGGGTGTAATTGTCGCTGTTGAACTACTTTTGGATTTTCCGTAGCCCATATCCAGGCAGTTTTGCCTATTAACGAACCCATTTAATTGGAAATGGGCTTCGTCGCTCATAATTAAATTATGAATAAAATCATGATTTTCTTCTGCTTTTTGCCGGAAATAAATTGCATAATCAAGTCGTTGCTGGTAATCTGTCTGTTTCAATTCTTGGACAAGCTGAATTTTGTATGGAAACATTCTTATTGTATGCAAAATTCTCTGCAGCGAACCTCGTGAGAGGTCAAGTTGTGTCGAACGTCTCCTGGTTGATGTTTCTCCATCTTCCCGAATACTCTCCTGTACCCGTTCAATATTGTCATCCGTGTGCACCGTTCGTCGTCTGCCGGCACCAGGAAGGTTCCTTGGTGCCCCTTGTTGTCGAAAATTTGCAACCAGACGGTTTATTGTTGACTCTGAGGGTCCAACCCGCACATTAAAATAACGACGATATGCACGCTGAGTCAAAACAATGGACCGTTGATTTGAGAAATAAAGTTCAACGATTTGGGCACGTTGTTCAATTGTGTACTGTTCCATTTTAAATTCCCCAAGTCTTCTTTACAAAATACTGAAAAGAAATAAAAAACAAAATTATAATAAAAAAGTTACAAGGAATTCAAACCCCTTCGGTAATTTTGGGCCACCCTGTATATTAAAAAAATTGTTAAAAATCTGTATTTGTGTTAAAAATGTAGTTTTTTTTTAGATTAACCGCGTATTCAACGATGAAGAGGCGCTCATCAACAAAAAACTACCCAAGGAATTACTGCTGAGGATATTTTCCTATTTGGATGTAGTATCTCTATGCCGATGTGCTCAAGTTTCGAAATCGTGGAACCAATTAGCATGGACGGCTCAAATTGGCAGAAGATAGATTTGTTTGATTTTCAAAAAGATGTAGAGGTAAGATTTAGCAATTAGCGCGTGTCTGCATCGAGCCATTTGAAAGTCGTAATCGTTTAAAGCAAAGGTTCCCAAACTTTTTTTTCTCGTAGACTACTTTCAAAATTTTATTGGTTTCGGTGGACCCCCTGCTGCTACATTTCTACCATATTCCCAAAACTCGTCAAAAAATGTGAAGATTAGATCTAACCATGGAAATTTGCGTCGTGGCTGAGTTCCAAGCCTAAATTCGGAGTGGTAAAAATAAAGAGAAAAATAATATACGTTCTTGTGTTCTATTTATTAAAATAATATGATTACAGACCTAATAGAATTAAAATTAAACATTAGTAACGTACCGTAACTTCAACAACGCAAATCAACAATAAAAAAAATAGTCATAATTTTAATGGTAGGGATGTACTTGATGGATTGACAGCAAATTATCAATATGTGGCTTCAGTTTTGTAAGGAATAACCGCAAATCTCCCCGTTCTGTGGTGTTCAATCAGCTCCTTTTTTTGTTAATAGGTTTGTAACGACACTAAAACTTTTTTTGACAAGGTATGACGAGGGAAACGCTATCAAAAGTTTTCTCGCAATTTCCCACAGCCCAGGATATTTTTCGGGTATTTCTGCCTGCAGCCAAAATGTTTGATAGCCTTTTTTAAATTTCACCTTCAGCTACTCATTGGTGCTAAGCTCGAGTAGCTCCTCTTGTAATACCACATTCGCCACTTTCGTTTCATCAAATGCATTTATGATCCATGGTGGTATTTCCATCGTCAGAATATCTTCAAATCTATTTTTGAAGTCATCATGCAGGGCATTTAAATGTTGAACGTATGTCTGAATATCATCCAGTTTGGAAACTGGGAGAATTCGCGTCGACTAATATTTTGCTTCATAAATTTCAATTTTCCAAGAAAAGCCGAAATTACACCCTTTGTTTTTATTAAATTCAGGCTGTCCCCTTGTAACTGCAAGTTAATGTCATTAAATTTTTTGAACAAATCTGTCAAATACGCGATGTCTGCTTTCAATTTGATCAGGTTTTCTTTTAAATCTGGATCTTTACTTTCCAGAAACTCTAAAACTGATTCAAAAAGTGAGTAAAATCTTGTTAAACATGCACCTTTCGACAACCAGCGTACTTCAGTATGTAAGAGCAATCGTTGAAAGTCTTCATCATTTTCGTCGCACAATTGTGCAAATAAACGGGTATTCAACGCATTGCTTCTTATTTTGTTAACTACTTTAATCACAAATTGAAGCGATTGGTGCAATCTATCACTCAAATGCCTCGCTACCAGGTGTTGTCGGTGGATGACACAGTGAATTGGAGTTACTCCTGGTATAATTCTTTTAAGATGGCTTATAAACCCACGATATCGCCCGAAGATGGCAGGAGCTCCATCTGCTGCCACCGAAGTAAGTTTGTAAATGGAATCGATTTTTCCTTAAAAAAATCACTCAGGACATTAAATATTGATTCGCCTTTAGTGTCCGTCTCCAAAGTTTTCGCGAATAGCAGCTCTTCATAAATTTCTTCGTCCATAACAAATCGAACATATGCCAATAATAATGCTTCATTACCAGGTAAAGTTGACTCGTCCAGTTGAATAGAAAAATGAGTTGTTTGCAGATAATTACACAAGAAGCTTTCAATATCAGAGGTCATTTCATCAATACGTCTTTGTACAGTGTTGTTACTCAAAGGAATTCTTTTGAGTACGTCAAATGGAGGTTTGTGCAGAACAGTTTTTATAACCTCTTCAACAGCGGGTAAAATTAACTGTTCTCTGATGGTGTCCGGTTTTCCAAATTTCGCTATAAGCAATGAGATATTGTAAGATGCCCGCAAGCCATCATCGTTACTTTGAGACGTTAAAGCGAACATACTGTGCACGGTGGGTCTCTTTTCATATTTTTCCTTCAATGTTTGAAAATATTTTAAATCTTTACCTATTTTATCATGATGACACCTTCTTAGATGATCTTCGAGCTTCGATGGTTTCATAGAGTCAATCATATATCTCTCCTTTAGTGAATCACCACAGTCAGGTAAATAAATAATTTTATAATAAAAAGTACTAAAAGTTCAATCTTTCTCGGCTTTCTGTTCTTTTATAGAAGTATCGAATAATGGCCCTGTTCAGTATTTAATTTTTATTACGTACCTACTACACGCAAACATAACAAATATAATATTATTACAATATAAAATAAAAGTATGAATAACAAATAGTACTTACTTTTTCCGGCACTGGCAAACACTGACATCGATTCACTCACACTTTTCTTTTCAATTTTCTGGAAACAAATGAGTAACGTTTGTCCTTGACATTCGTGTTTATATTGGTGAAGAATCAAACAAGTTCATGCAAGATTGCAAACACAGCACAAGTCGTATTTCGTCCCTTTGCACGTCTGAACGTTGCGGGCGGGCGGGCGGCGCTTTGCAAGTCTCGACGCGCGTTGTACTGAATATCGAATATGCAAGTTTTTATAACTAATAGTCGCTGACCTTCTTAAAATACACTACTCAAAAAAATTAAGGGAGGTTTTAAAACAAGGAAATTAATGCTAAATAAACAGGCTATCTGATCCATATGCCGGCCTAACAAAAAAAATTTTTTCAAGCCCGTGGACCAAAAAAAAGCAAAATATTTGCAATATTATTTTTTCGCGCTATCTGTTAGGATTGCATGAGAACCGTAGCTCCTAAAAAATTTTAGCCGAATCTGCCTACATTGATAGGTAAAGCCAAACCAACATTTTTGTTCTTTACTATCGAAACCAGATAAATTGTCGTGGACCCCCACTTACAACTTGTGAACCCCCATTTTTTTTTCACGCCAACGTAGACCCCCGTCGAGTCTCCCGTGGACCCCTGGGGGTCCACCTGAACCACTTTGGGAATCACTGGTTTAAAGTAAGGTGTCACATAATAGGTTGCGACCTAATACGGTCGTGACAGCTACTCATTGTTGATGCATTTTTATGTTTTGAGATGGTGCTCATACAAGGGTGTTCTTTTAATGGAGAATAGCTATCCTCCAGATTTTAAAAAATGTTTCGAAAAACGGAATTTAGTACTGTTCGGTAGATTTTGATTAGCAGAAATTCACCTATGCAAGTTACTCACAGAACTAACGTTGTAATAAATCTAAATTCATCCACGACTGAATTAACTAATTATTTTATTAGAATTTACTTTATACAGTAAAACCCCGGTAACGTGGGGGGCACCCTTATCGGATAACTGAAAATCCGGATTTGTTTTTTATTCATTCAAAAAATAAACACCAATACTTTAAACCGTTGTATTAACGTTTTTAACATATAAATAGGTACACACATTATAAAACAGTGAAATAAATATTCGCTTCTGTTTTATATTGCATCTTTATTTTCTCGCATGCAATGTTTCTCCATCTATTAAGAAGAAGCAAATCCGCTGGGGTTGCCTCTGGTTGTTGTTCGATATACTTCAAAGCTTTTTCCAAAGAAGCAAAACCTTCTTGAGGAGAGATCTTAGTGGGAGACTGTTCATCCACCGCCGCTTCGTCATCGTCATCTGATTTTTCGGTTTCCTGAAAGGCATTCGTTATTTCTTCAATACTCATTTCTTCTTCTAAATCATCTGCTGTAATCCATTCAACAACATCTTCCCTTGTCACATTTTCGCAACCTTTTAATTTTTTGCATTAATTCAAATAAACTTTTATCTTTTTCTTCTATCTCGCTGTCAAAATTTGAATAGGACATTTCTCCATGGCTTCTCAATTTCAAAGCTAATTCATTTACTGTCATTATAGTCCTCAAAATCAATAACTTTTGACCAAAATTTTTGAATAGTGATAGTACGCACAGAATCCCAAGCTTGACTTACCCTGTAAATAACATTGTTCAATGTAACCTTTCTCATCCCATTGATAATATCCTCCTTTTCTGTGTATTCTAACAGATGTTCAAGATATAAACGCCTATAATTTTTTTTAATGTTTTCGAGGATGCCTTGATCCATTGGTTGCATTATGCTGGTTACATTTGGAGGAAAAAAATTTACAACAATTTCGCCCACATGAAGTCCTTTTCCAGGGTGAGAGGGGGCATTATCCATTAACAAAATTGCTTTAATAGAAAGACGATTTCTGTCACAGATGGCACGAACTCGTCTTCAAACCAGTTAGTAAATAAGGTCGCATCCATTCATGCGCTCTTCTGATTTTTGTAATAGACTGGTAGGGCTTTGGGTGAGATGTCTTTTAAAGCTCTTGGACGTGCAGACTTGCCAATCACCATCAGTGGGATTTTGTGCTTGCCAGATGCATTGGAACATACCATTATAGTTAATCTTTCCTTACTTCGTTTGTGCCCAGGAGCTGATTTTTTCTGTCGAGATGCCAATGTTTTTGATGGAAGACCAGTTTTGTCACAGTTGTAAATTTGATCACATGTGTATCCACAATCTTCGATTTGCTTTTTAAAGTTCTACTTAAACTTCTCAATTGATGACAAATCAGCAGAAAGTTGTTCATCACATACAGTCAGTTGTCGTGCACCGTACCGTTTTTTCCAGTGGTCAAGACATCCAGAACTGGCGGTAAACTGATCTATCTCTGGGAATTGCCTAGTAATCATTATTGCTTTCTGTTGTAAAATTGGACCTGACAGACGCACACCTTTTGATCTCTGTTGGTTAAACCACATGAATAAAGCTTCGTTAACCTTTTCATAGTCGCCGGTTTTCATTGATTTTCTTCCTGAGGACGGAGAAGGTTGATTTATACAGCATTTATTTTTGTGCGGTTTCTTTTCCAATCTCCAACTGTTACCTCACCTACTCCATAATCTCGTGCAACAACTTTAATTGTCTCCTGCTTCAACTGTTCTGGTGGCTTTTAATTTTTCTTCAATAGGAACGACGATTCTTTTACGCTTGTTTTGCTCCATTATAATACGACAAACAAAAATTCAGACAAAGCAGTTCGTATTAATTACACTTAACTACCAGAACTCCAACCAAATAAATTATGTGAGTATACTCGTACTTCTCTGTAGTAAACGCTATAACGCACTGCATTCACCAAATTTACATGCTGAAAGAGTTCAAAAACGTAAATAGGGGAACCCCTCACACTGGCCAGGGGGATTCCCCGAAGGCCCCCGACGATTTTAAATGGAAATATGTACATACATATTTTAGAAGCTCGGTTAATACGCAGCATAGACGCGCGTACCTCGGATAATCAGGTTCTTAGATTGGCTCGGTTAATCCGGAGCTCGGATAATCGCGACTCGGTTATTCGGGGTTCTCCTGTACTTACTTGAACTAACCTCTGTTCACGTTATCTGTTACTTTTCGAAAGAGGGTCTTTCAAAAAATTCGTTGTTTGAAAATTGATCCATTTGAAAAGTTCGGTTTAAAAACTTCGAGTCGAAACTTTTTCAGCGACTCGTTTTGAAAGACTTATTCTATTTCTATCATAATCAATAAATATCCGATAAATCTTGTGATGTTTTTAACGTGAATAATCTGCTAAACCTGAACTATTTGTTCTTTTTTTATCATCGCTTCATTTTTAGGGACCTATTATAGAGAATATCTCGCGTAGATGCGGTGGATTTCTAAAAAAACTGTCATTAAGAGGTTGCCAGTCAATTGCCGACGGCTCAATGAAAACATTAGCTCAACTGTGCCCAAACGTAGAAGATCTGAATTTAAATGGATGCAAAAAGGTATGTATCTGTAATTAGTAATTTTGCGAATAAAAAACCCTTTCTGTATGTCTAAAAAATCCTTTTTTAGGCATATAGAAATGGTCCCCAATACAATTAATATTGACGACAAAAAACTACTTTACCACAATAAACCCAGTAGCACAACTCAGCGGTATATGAAAATCAGGTCTCAGTTTTCAGGAGGTCTCGTGGCAGTCCGCCATGTTAAAAAGGGGACCGGCGGGAGATTTATATTATACGAACAATTGAAAAAATTTTATATAATAATATGTCAAGTTAACGCAATATGAGTAATATCAAAAAAAAATACAAAAAAAAAATGAAGCGCTTTGTTAGAAAAGAGATGAATACAAGGGAAAAACTTGACAGGAAGGCATTTTCGGAAAAAATGTTGCAGAAAAAAGTCTTAGTATTTTCTCCAGGGAATTGAATAGGCATATCAGATTTTGGGCCCAAAATTTTGTTTGGACTCTATAAGGCCCAAAAGAGGAAACTGAAACTGAAGCCTAAATTTTTAAATACATTTGAATTCAGCAAGGATTTTTATGTCCGAATTCAAATTGAATGTGTCTGGGCCTGATTGGGTCTCATTGTAACTACAATAAAATCCGACTCTGATAAGGATCTTTAACTGAGTTATTAGGCTTTGACACACAGGTATTCTTTTCTCACAGGTAGAATTATATTCAAGCTAAGCCCGACGAATTTGAAAAAAATACATATTTTATTTTGGCCACTCTAATAAATATGTTTTAAAATGTTACTTTATCAGTGCGATTTAAATACCATCTCTAATCTAAAAGCCTATGGAGAGTAAACATTTTAGAAAAAAATATGTTTTATTTACAATTTACACAAATATAAATGGTTTCTACGAAAGTAAATCTTTTCAATTGGGGAGTTGATGACAGTTTAGTTGCTGCAAGCCAAATCTTTGCTTTATAACCAAAAAAAAAAATGTCAAGAGCTTCTCAGAATTACTCAATTTATCCGCAATTGATATTCTTTAATGTAGGGGAAAAGAAGAAACCCACTCACGGCGTACTTCTTAAATTATTTTTACAATTGTCAGCTGCACAACAATAACTTCCTTTGCCCATGATTACCAGGTGTAGAAGTATGAAATGCGGATTTCAGACAACAGATGGTGCACCAATGCAGTTTGTGCTATAAAGATTTGATACGGCGCCATTTTGTTGTGTCATCAACAAGTGTCAGACGTGCATGAGTGATAAATTTGGAAAGTGTGTGCATAGTGTTGTGTTCAATATGTCGAAATTTATACCGAACAAAGAGCATTCGCGGACAGCATTAATTTTTTGTTTTCATTTGAAGAAAACTGCTGTTGAATCATACCGATTACTTCGAGAAGCTTATGATGAACATGCTCCATCGCAAGATACGTTTGAACTATGGTTTCGGCGTTTCAAAAGTGGTGACTTCGATGTTGCAGACAAGGAACGTGGAAAACCGCCAAAAAAATACGAAGATGTGGAATTGCAAGCATTGTTGGACGAAGATGATTCGCAAACACAAAAACAACTCGTCGAGCAATTGGGCGTTAGTCAACAAGCTGTTTCCAATCGGCTACGAGAGATGGAAAAGATTCAGAAGACCGGTAGATAGGTTGAACGACAGGCAAATGGAAAAGTGCAAAAACACGTATGACATTTTGCTCGCTCGGTACAAAAGGAAGTCGTTTTTGCATTGATTTATTTTGAGAATCCCAAGCGCAAAAAATCATGGGTAGACCCAGGAGCGCCATCCACATCGACCGCAAGACAGAATCGCTTTGGCAGAAAGACGATGCTCTGTGTTTGGTGGGACTAGAGGGGCGTGGTCTATTATGAGCAGTTAAAACCTGGGGATACCGAAAGAGGCAACACAAAGTCATTTTTCTTCATGACAATGCTCCATCACATACGGCAAAACCAGTTCGCGACATGTTGGAAGCACTCAGCTGGGAAGTTTTATCCCATGCGGCTTCCTCACCAGACTTGACACCTTCCGATTACCACTTGTTTGCATCGATGGGTCACGCACTTGCTGAGCAGCGCTTTGGTTCGTACGAAGATGTGAAAAAATGGCTCAATGAATGGTTCGCAGCAAAAGGGGAAGATTTTTACTGGCGTCGTATTCACAAATTGCCCGAAAAATGGGAAAAATATATAACAACCGATGGAGCATACTTTGAATAAAGCACTTTTTATCATTCTTCCGAATTTAACATGTTTTTTTAGAAAAAAAATCCGCATTTCATACTTGTACACCTGGTATATAAATTGTTTGTCAAACTTTTCGATTCTCTTCACAAACATTTTTATTTCTTTTTTTATACAAACCCTTTTCTCTTTCTTCTGTCTTTATATACATATAAGCTACAGTAACATCAAGAAATAATCGACAATACATTTCAGAAGACACATTCCGAGATCAGATGTAAACATTGTGCGGCCCTTTTAAAAGAAGGACCCGTCGACGCACGCGCCGTCAAAATCTTGTCACCAACTTTGAGCTCACTTTCGCTACTGTTTTGGGTTTACAGTGACATTACTATTTGCAAATTATTTACAGTGTATAAACGTTGAAATATGCGTCAAATACTTACAAAATATACAGGATGTTGCAGTTCTAATATTCGCTTACAGAATAAAAATTCTGTCAAAGTAAAATCATTTTTTACCCTTTACTTGAAGATTGGAATACTCTTAACGGTTTTAATTTCGTGAGCCAGATGATTGTATAACTTTGAAGGCATAGATATGCTAGTTTTGGCTGTCAGTGCCTTATCAGAATATGAGATATGCGAAGGTCAAAAAATTTCCGTCCAAACATGTTAAGCCTGAGCAAATCTAATTCCAACTAAGTCCAACTCTCTGTTTTTTTTTATGGGACTAGCACATGTGCTGCAGGGCAATCCCTAAAGCGCTTCAGTATCGACGCGTGTGCGGAAAAAGCGATTCATGTTGGACTTGAATCGCTGTAAGTTGTACTCGATAAGAAACACAGTCCTGGGCAAATGATTCCAAAGGGATGAGGTTCTCCATATAAAAGACTGCTTGTACGAGGAGTAACAAGCTGAACTTTATACGCATGTGAAGAATTAGCGCGACGTTGTATTTCTACCATGCACCGCTCTGGGAGGAATTAAGCGGGTTACAGCCTTCGAACACTTTCTATGAAAATACTTGTAGAGCAGACTCAACTCACCAACCGTTTTTCGATGTTTTTCTAAATCCAACTTGCTGGTGAGTTCTGGGTCGCCAGTCTGGCGAACAACTCCCTTCTGAATAGAATCCAACAAATGCCGTGTAATGATAATAAAACACTAAATGTTTAGTAAATTTTCCACTTTTATTAATTTTTATACTAGACACGTGTTTTGATAAAACATTAGCTTTACCAAAAGTATGGGTATAGAGTGAAATAAACATTTTCCAATAGTTTTATACGTAAATATTTACAGATAGGTTGTAACTAAAGGATAACAACAAAACTTAATAATGATACAGATTATCTATAGAAAAGCTTTTTAAAAGTAAAACTGATTCCTCATATGCCAAACATTCAATAGAAGAGAACCATGTTTTTGATAATATTTTCCATATTTTACACGTTCAGAACAAATCACATAAATTAAATTTATTTGAGACCCTCGAGATCAATAAAAGAAAGAATACAACCACACTGTTAAATAACCAACTGGACCTCGGAAATTCTCTATTGTTGAATTTATTTAATGAAGAGATAATTTGTATAAATATTAAGTTTTGTTGTTACACTCGTAATTATTGTCAACTGGACCTCGGAAATTCTCTATTGTTGAATTTATTTAATGAAGAGATAATTTGTATAAATATTAAGTTTTGTTGTTACACTCGTAATTATTGTCAATAGCTACCTACAACCGTTGTTTTTTAGTTTCTTGCATTATGCGTCTGCTCACATGGGCTGTAATTGGACTACTACTGAGAGGAACAACCAAGCGTCAGTAGACATATATGACCAGAAGGATATTTTACCTTTTTTGGGTGTTAAATCCACCATACGGATCGTTACAGCACTCTTTCCTACCTCTCAGACTACAATAATTTATATTTTTCCCCGTTTTTTTTTTTCCAGATAACGGACACAACATGCAACGCCCTCTCACGGCATTGCGCCAAACTACAAAAGTTAAATTTAGATAGTTGCGCTGCGATATCGGATCATGCTCTGAAAGCCTTAAGTGACGGCTGCCCGAATCTGACGCATATAAATGTTAGTTGGTGTAGTAATATTTCGGAGAATGGTGTGGAGGCATTAGCGAGAGGTGAGAGAGAAATGAATAAATGTAAGTTAATTTTAGATTTTGATCGTCGAAAAGCTTTAACAATCGATAATCACCTCGAATGAATTTTCATAAAACCATTTAGATTGTATTGTTCATAAGGTATATTAAATAGTTTACCCATTAAATCTGGTTTCGAACCGGGGGGTTGACCAGATGTTGAATATTTTTTATGATTTACTTTATAGGGCCATAGATTTATAAGTTCCGTTAAAGAAGATATCTAGTAGAAAATTCCCTAGGTGGTTTTCTCCTGAGTTGAAAAACTTAATAATTCATAAAAAAGAAGCACACAAAAGGTTTTAGATCGTCTGGGGAACCTCGGGACTATTATTACTTCTCTACTTTAAGATCACAGTGTTAGAATCTGTCACGTAGGTGCCACGTTGATTATATCTCCAACATTGAACTCTCTATTAGAGATAACGTGAAAAGTTTTTGGGACTTTGTTGGCGCACAGCGTGGCACAAATGACTTTCCTCCTAGGATGTTTTATAATGATCAATCTGTGGACATGGACATTGATGTGGCTAATCTTTTTGCAAGTTACTTCGGCTCTGTTTACTCTGACGAATTACTTGACTATTCAGCCTTACCCTCCACTAATATTCATAATATTTTCAAATTTAAGATTTCAATCTCTGAAATTTACGAGGGGCTCTCGAAATTGGATCACAGAAAGGGACCTGGTCCTGATGGTTGGATTACTAAAGGCATGTAGCTTCGTATTATCGCGACCATTGCGCATGTTGTTTAACCGGTCATTGGAAGAGGGTTACTTTCCTGAGTATTGGAAGACCAGTTTTCTCACCCCTGTATTCAAGTCAGGGGACAGGGCTGATATCGCAAACTATAAGCCAATAAGTATTTTGAGTACTGTTCCTCAATTATTTGAAAACCTAGTAACTAAAGTATTCGCATCTAACTTGGGAGCATCTATAATAGATGAATAGTTTGGTTTTCAGAGAGGCAAGTCTGCTGAATTGAGCTTGATTTGCTGTACGGACTACCTGTCGAGGACCTTAAAGAGTGGATCTGAGGTACACTCCATCTATACAGATTCTCTAAGGCCTTTGATAGGGTCAACCATGGTGTTCTTCTTAAGAAGCTCAATAACCGTGGCATATCGGGTCCACTGTTGGGCTGAATTAGGAGTTATTTGTGTGGCAGAGTTCAGGTGGTTCGAGCTAATAATTTTAAGTCTGTTAACATTACTGTGCCTTCAGGAATGCCTCAAGGCTCCTATATGGGGCCTCTGCTGTTTGACCTGTTCTTGAATGATGTGGCCGACTGCTTTCGGTCTTCCAGGTTCTTGCTCTTTGCTGATGATTTGAAGCTGTATACGACGGTTGGATCGATTGAGGATTGTGTGGGATTGCAGGGTGATTTGGATAGACTTAGTGTCTGGTGTTTGTTAAACGGTATGGTTTGAAATACTTCTAAATGCTTCTCTGTTTTTCTCGAGATCGCGCAATCCATTGTTTTTTGATTACAGCATAAATGGGACTTCCCTGGTGTCCGTGGTTAATGTTAGGGATCTGGGGGTTAAGTTTGATTCGACACTAAGTTTTATTCCTCATATAACCGAGGTAACGTCTAAGTCTCTGAGGATGCTTGGGTTCATTAGGCGTTGCTCATCAGAATTTTCATCCATTACCTCTATAAAAATGCTGTACTGCTTGTTGGTTACGTCTCTCTTGGAATATTGCTCATGTGTGTGAAACCCACCTTTTGCTTGCCATGCTAGGAGCTTGGAGCTTTTTCAGAGTAAATTTCTACGTCATATTAATTTTAAATTCTTTAACAGTGATTCTTTTAGTTATTCAAAACTGACATCTATGTTAAACTTGAATACCCTATCTAACCGGATAGTTCAACGCGATCTTGTAATGTTCTTCAAAATTTTAAATTCCATTGTAAATTGTCCAGAACTTTTATCTCAGATTAATTTATATGCACCCTCTAGACATACTAGATCTACGTTGTCCTTCTTCAAACCTTATTATAAGACAACCTACGGAGCTAATACCTTCATGACAAGATCTATGGGCATTGTAAATAACGGCCCATCACTGGACTTGTTCTCCACGTCCTTGTCTCTTTTTAAGAGGCATATCGGGGTTCTTTTCTGAAATACTTAGTTTTAGCCTTTAGTTTTAAGTAGTTTTAAGTGTCATTTATAGATGTAAACTTTTGTATTTTGTCTTTATGAGTTAATGGGCCTGTCCCGTAAATAAATATATAAATAAATAAATAAAAAATATGTTGCTTTATATTTAATAATAAAATAAATAAATAAAATCAAAAATATACACTGGTGAGCAAAAAAATCGACTCCAACGATTTTGCTTAATTTAACACTGATCCTTGAATTTAATTGTCAAACAGTGGTGTTATTTTTGGTATCATTAGAATGTTGATTACCTTCTCTTTCTAATAATATCAAAAACATTTGGATTTCCAAAAAGTTTTACTGATTAAAACCATTTTTTAATAGAACCGTTTTTGCTCGCTCAACAACGTACTCGTTGCTCGCTATTCATCCCTACAAAAACATATACAATCGCATTTTCCTATCATTCCTTTATCGGAACTCGAACCGTCAATATCTCTGCTATACCTGCTCACTAATTACGTCATCGGAAAATGGATACCACTCCGGAAGAAAGGGCACAAGTCATTGCCCTATCGCAAGAAGAGCATAGCCAACGTGTAGTCGCTACGCAACTGCACCTGAGCCAGTCAGAGTCTACAGACGTTACCAAGAGACTGGTGCCTTTACACGGAGACCAGAATCAGGAAGAAGGTATACTTTGGAGCGAGACACAACTCTAAAAAATCGTCACTTGACCTGTGTTGAGGTTCAGCAGGAACTCCGACAAGTTCGTGGACGGGCTGTCAGTTATTGTACAGTCAGAAGAAGACTTAAAGAAGCTAATCTAACTCCGAAAAATCCAGCTAATGGACCGAAATTGACAGCAGTTCATCGACATCCCGAGAACATGTCGACTGAACCTTAGAGCAATGGCGCTCCGTTTTATTCTCCGACGAGTCCCGAGTGTGGCAACAATGGAAGAAGACGAGTCCACTGGATGCGAAAACCGATTTGGTTTTCGTGACTGATGACACTTGGAGCGGTGGATTAACTGCTCATCAGTACATCGAGGAGATCCTGCAGGAACACGTCGTTCCTTATACTGGGTTTGTTGGCAATAACTTCGTGCTAATGCACAACAATGCGAGGCTACATGCTGCTGCATCGGTGCGGCAATACCTGGTGGAAGTGCGAATACCCACATTAGACTGAGCTGAGCGGAGTTCTGACCTCAATCCAATCGAGCATATGTGGGATCAGCTCAAAAGAAGGGTTCGAGCCAGAAATCCAACCCTGCGTCGCTGAGGGACTTAAAGGTTGAAGAGTGGGGAAGGATTCCCCAGACAGTGGTGAAAAAGCTCACCCGCTCCATGAAAAACCGGCTGAAAGCAGTAATAAGAGCTGGGGGAGTAATACAAAATATTGATTTTGGTTTTATCAAAAAACTTAATTGTTAAACTTCAAATTTGTTTAATTTTTCTTTTCTCTTACCCCTATGTTCGATTCTGGTTCTCCTTGTTTCCCCCTTTCGATCATTTTAATCAGTAAAAAGCATGAGGTATGCTATGGAATTTGTAATCATTAGAAAGAGAATAGAATGGACTTTCAAATGATTCTAAAATTCGTAAAAATATATGAACAATAAATTCTAGGATCCGTGTTAAACGAAGCCAAATAATTTGAGTCGATTTTTTTGTTCACCAATTTATAAAGCTCTATAAATTGACCGTTTGTTTTTTAGGATGTCCAAAATTGAAAAGTTTCATTAGCAAAGGATGTAAGCAAATCACGTCGAGAGCTGTTATATGTTTAGCGAGATATTGTAATCAACTAGAAATTCTTAATTTATTACAATGTAGTGTAAGTAACAATATTGTATTATTTTATTTCATTTTTTAATTTCAATTACACACAACGGTGTGGGATAAAAAAAAGTTATTCGCGTGGACTTATTGTCCACATTTCTACCAGACAGTGAGGTGTCAAAAAGTAGGATTATTAAGAAATTACTGTTTTTTCTTAAGAATATGGTTCAGAGATTTTATTATGGCGACATTCATCATTGTCATCCATAACAGGAATCCTTCTCTGACATTTGTTTGTCAGATAGGAGTATGAGAGAGGATAAAAATCAAATTTTACTTTTGTTTTCTATCCGTTTATTAAGCGTAAAACTTTGTCGTGCAGAGGGCCATTTGCGGATTAGAGCCTAAAGTGAAGGAAGCAATTTAAAAAAAATCGGGGAAATACTTCTGTTAATACGAATATTAAAATGAAATTAGTCAAAGAACACCCTAGCCACACTTAAATTACAGACTGTAAGATAATTTTAGTGTACAATTGATAGAGGCGGTCGTAGCGTACTAGTTAACCTGTCTGCCTTCTACGCGAGACCCGAGTCTCGGCTCGGGAAATAATAAATAAAAAAAAACATTACAATGTGACGGTCGCCTCTCTCAGAAAGGCAGTGGCATACCACCTGTGGTAGCATGCCTGCCAGCCAGCTACTCTGGCCGTTCAGAATCGGCATTAAACTGTAGGGCTCCTTTGTCTGTGGAACACTTTTAAAAAAAGGCACTAATCACAGGCACAGGCAAGAGGGTCGCCTACGTCCGTATCGTATATGCCACTTGAAAAAGAAGACACAGTTGATATTAAAATAAAAATAAGAAATAAAAGCACTTTAAAAACATCTAAGCCAGTTGACAACGTTGCTTATTGATTGGGCGTTGCTCTTGGGAGACTTGCTTTCCGTTTGATTTTAAACCATCATAAAAAAATTAGGTTATTTGTCAAACGGAAGAGCAAAAGAAAATTGCGCAAACAAGTACCTAGGCCGTCGAAAAGTTCTCGGCCTGACACATAGATGGCGTAACTGTAAAACGATAATTATATTGGAAAGTTGGAAAGTTCCGTCCTTTATATAAACACATGTAAAATTTTATTTCGATCTGTCGCACAGTGATTCGGCAAGAACATGCTAGCGGGACAATATTCATGACGTAATTTCCAGGAACCACTGATAACGACTTGTTAACAACCCCCTCCCCCCCATTTAACGAATTCCAAGAATTAATTTGTTTATCACCTCATAAAGGTATCTTATCAGGGGGTCAAAGTAACCCTTATAAGAGAGGTCATTTTCATTTGCAAATCAGTTGCATTTTATGCACACTTGTGATATATTTTAAAATTGGTAGCAAAGTGAAACGAGTTTTTTGTGATGAAATATTCTGTTGAAGGTATGTACTCTATTATGAATTATATTTTTTATAAAAAATATGTATACTTTTGGTGTAATATATCAATTTGTAAATGTATAGATAAATCCAGCAGATTTTACGTTAATTGTAAACTTTAAAAGTAGCAACTTTTTTTATCCACATATATCCACCTAGATTTTTCTATATGTAATACCTACAACATTCAGGCACAGATTCATATATATTATAGACCCCGAAAAGGCCCGAAAGTAAAATTATTTTATTTTTTTCAGAACGAGTCGTGACTATGACGAAAATGGAGTTTTTTGAAGAATGGCTAAAACATGACAAAACTGAACGAAACAGTGGCATTTTTTATTAATTCAATATGTCTGATGTTTCTGACGATTCTCTAAAACGACTCAAAATGAAAATATCAAGCCTTTCAGTAAAATTCAATCAAAAGTGGACTTCTTTAAAGTGTAACAAAGAAATGTTTCTAATCAAACATAAAGATTGGTTAGAGGAATCCGGAATCGAAATAAAGATGTGTGTTAACCAGCCGTGCACTTCAACATAATCAGCGGCTCTTTCCGTAGGGCGACCCAGGAAATCATTTGAAGACTCATCAACGAAAACGAAGAGACGGAGAGTAGAAGATCTTTTGGAATCACGAAGTGCAAGTGAGCTTATTACAGCAGCTGAGTTAGCTACTCGAAAAGAAGGGCATCGAAGTGTTGCTAAACAGATCCATAAAGTCGCGGTCAGTGAAACTAGAAAAAAGAATAAGTGTTCTGAACAAAGTCTGCAGTTAACACCAGACGAAGCTTTAGCTTATTATGTGAACTCGAAATCGACTTCTCACTCATATAAACAAACAAGAAAATGGTCAATGAAAGCGGGACATCAAGTGTATCCATCGTTTTATAGTTTAGGTAAGTCCAAAGCTTCTTGTTGTCCTTCTGACGAATATATTTCTGTGACTGAATCTCGAGCTGAAATTAAACTTCACGCGATTTTGGATAAAACGGCTGAACGATTAGTTAAAGCTTAGACGGAAGTCATTAGAAGTCTGTTACCTCGTTCATATTATACGTTGGTAAGCAAATGGGGCTGTGATGGAAGTTCGGGGCATAGCACGTATAAGCAGAAATTTGAGAACACTAACGCTACAGACGAATTTTTGTTTGTATACTCATTTGTCCCTTTGAGACTGCTTGATGGCGAAACTGTGATGTGGCAAAATCCAAGACCTTTCTCTACTTTATATTGCCGTCCTATTAAGTTTATTTTTGCCAAGGAGACAAAAGAGTTTACGAAAGAAGAAACTTCTAGAATTTTAGATGAAGTAAGTCAGCTTCTTCCAACATTATGTAACGTTGCTGGATCTCAAATCTCTGTTAAACACGATTTGTTGTTGACAGTGACTGATGGCAAAGTGTGCAATGCCTTAACAGACACAAGTTCAACACAAAAGTGTTATATTTGCGGTGCCACCCCGTCTACTATGAACGAGAAGTCAAAGAAATATCCCAGCAACGAAGAACGCCTTGCATTTGGTTTATCTACTTTACATGCATAGATCCGTACGTTTGAATGTTTGCTTCACATCAGCTATCGTTTAGAAATAAAAAAGTGGCAAGTCAGGGGAGATAACGACAAAGCTATTGTGAAGCAACGCTCACAAGAGATACAAAAAGTGTTTAAAGATCGTATGGGTCTCATTGTAGATAAACCAAAACCTGGGTATGGTAACACAAACGATGGAAACACAGCACGTAGATTTTTTTCCAAAGCTGAATTGAGCAGCGAAATTAAGGATTAGACGTAAACCTTATTCGTAGATTTCATGTAATTTTAAGAACTTTGTCATCGGGATATGACATAAATTATATAGAATTCGAAAAGTTTTGTGTTGATACTAGAAAATTATACCTTGATCTCTATTCATGGTATTCCATGCCCGTTACTGTGCATAAAATTCTTGTACACAGCGCGGAAGTTATAAAGTCTTTTCTTCTTCCCATTGGACAACTCTCCGAAGAAGCCCAGGAGGCAAGAAATAAAGACTCTCGTAGATTTCGTGAACGGCACACCAGGAAGCGGTCACATATTGCCACAAATACAGATCTTTTGAGAATGCTTTTAATTACGTCTGATCCTGTTATCAACTCGTATAGAGAATTACCGCGAAGAAAATTTACTTCTTTGCCATCGGAGGTTCTGCAGTTGATTATCCCACCTTCATTGCCATCCGAAACACCATCAGTAAGTCATCATCACGAATTAAATGAGTAGGATTATTTAATCTCTGAATATTCTACTGAATGGGAGAGCGGTGATGACGACTCATCTGATAGTGATTAGTAGGTTTAAGTATTTTTTTATTGTAATTATTATTCTTATTTTATTGTGTGTTGTAGTTGCTTATAATTCATGCCTTAGTATATAAGTTATTTAATATTATATTTCTTTTACTTATACACCTTGTTATTGTAAATAATTGATATATAGATACTGTTATTGTACTAATTTATTTTAAAAGAAATAATATTTTGTAAATTAATAAATGTGGGTACTATCATTATGACTTTTATTTTTTTCCTAGAAATTTCTTTGTAAACAAACATGATTGTGCTTTTCACACATAATGAGTAAGTAGACGTATGTAGCTAATTAAAGAACAATTAGCGACAATAGTGAACAAATGAGACACATTAGTAAACCACTTCCGTCTTGCAGCTACATATTTCGATTAATACACATACAGTACACATTTTTCAACTTTTTTTTTCTTAAAATAGCTTAAGATACCTGGAATATACATAAACAATTGAAATAAGTGAAGAAATAATATTGTCCCGCTAGCTTGTACTAGTCGAGACACTGTGTGTCGATTCGTTCGAGTAGTAGCAGCTGTTTACTATTGACGTGTCACTCAATTTTTTAAATGGAAAAAATTGAATATCGTGCAGTGATTAAATTCTTTGTTTTGGCCGTACACGCCTCGAAGATAATCCACGCGAAGGTCGTCCAAAAACTGCTATAACAGCACAAATCACTCAACAAGTCCGTGATATGGTGTTAGATGATCGACGAGTGACAGTACGTAAAATAGCTGAGGCTTTTTATGCACTTTCACTCGCACTTTTTTCCAGCGAAACGCCCGTCGAGTGCAAAAATAAAGTGTTTGGTGTAGTGGTGATATATACTCAGTAGTGTCATTGTGCCAAAGATTCCACATTCCCAACGTAGTGATATTTAAAGAGTTCTTTTTAAAGCTATTATAATGGGGGTTAGAGTACGCGAGATATAGGCGAGCTAAGCCTTTAATGTGGGGTGATGACATGTATAAAAGTATCGATTTTTTTTTCTAGAATATTAGAGACGAGGCTGTCCAAGCTTTGGCCGAGAAGTGCCCCAAATTGCATTATTTATGCCTCTCGAGCTGTTCAGCTTTGACGGATACGTCACTGATTGCGCTGGCGCAACAGTGCACCATGCTGTCCACCCTGGAGGTCGCCGGTTGCTCACAGTTCACTGATGCCGGTTTTCAGGCGCTGGCACGGGTAAGAGTTGGATTTTTTTGTTTGCAAAATATAAGATGGGGGAGGTTGGGGTAAGGGAAATAAAATTAAAAATATTGAAACTGTGACTTTAAGTATTAGTTTGTTAAAAAACTATGAATATTATGAAATTCTTTTTAGCCACATTTAATGAACTAGAGCAGTTTAACGAAAAATGATGTTAACTTAAAGTGAAATTCCCACGTTTCACTTTCGATTGCATA
The DNA here is from genome assembly GCA_019049505.1 of Pachyrhynchus sulphureomaculatus. Taxonomy (NCBI): domain Eukaryota; kingdom Metazoa; phylum Arthropoda; class Insecta; order Coleoptera; family Curculionidae; genus Pachyrhynchus; species Pachyrhynchus sulphureomaculatus. Next base: position 19,900,554 of record CM032446.1, read on the forward strand.
AAGTATCATCAGGAATCTTTAATCTTCGATATTAGAACAATAAACAAGAACGAAGATTTACAAAACATTTGACTTGTGTAGAGATGCTTTCTATAATAGTACATTCTTGAAACTAACTTGTACACTATGGAATTGGTAACTCGTTGCCGATGTTTCAGTGACATCTATATTAAGGGGACTTTAACGGTTTCCGCTTGGTGCCCCGTCTGGAAATGTCAGACTTCTTTCTCAACTCAGTTGTCTAAAAAACTATTCCATAAATTCTGATATTTTTTTTGTTGGAATCATTGTATTTTAAGCTTCGATTTAACTCCGTTTCCATCAAAAAATTTCAATTTTTTAAGCTCGTGGTACCCTAGAAAATACGACGAATGTGAAAATCTGTATTTTTTTGCGCATAATGTTCCTTTTCTACAATTATACTGCCCCGATTTTCAACTTCTTTTTCTCTAGCTGTTTCTCGATTATTAGGCAACAATCTGAGTGTGGTAGATTTTTTTTAAATTTTGCTTTATCTTATTGCAGCTCCAGAAAAAAACTAGAGTACCAAAAGGCGTCTCAATTTTTTTTCGTTCCGGTAATTTTTTTCGGGATTTTTTGACTTACGAAAAAATCTATGCCTCTCAAAATGTTCAGGGACATATCCTTAATTACTAAAAAAATCGTAGCTATATCTACTACGAAAGCTGTGTTTCAAAAACGTGACTTTTCAGGACAAGCGATTTTTCAAAAACTCCCGGTTTCGTGCTCGTTTCATACTTCAGGACAGTAGAAAAAGTGTTTTTTGCAATGTTTTTGCAATAACTATACCCAACTATTCAAAGGGATACTTTTTTATATATGACTTAGGTGTTCTGATACCTGCCACCTCTTGCTACCCGAGCCTTATCTTATAAGTGTTTTGTACAGAACACTAACAATATTTTTTTTTTTACCCAAAAATGGTTAGAGTTCCCTTAAAAGCAAATATTTCAGATTTAGAAATATTGAATTTTAAGGGTGACCGAATTATTCGTAAGTTACATCGTTTGTATGCCTATGCTATTTGTAAAAATCTGCTGGCGAGAACATAAGGTGGTCGAAATCGGTCTAGGAAGATAACCATGTCAAATCAATTAGTAGAAACTTTACTTTTTATGGTATTTGTACTTTACTGGAAATATTTTGTAACAATTTTCTAAATATTTTTAGAGTTGCCGGTATTTAGAGAAAATGGACTTAGACGAATGTGTTTTAATTACCGACGCCACATTAATACATTTAGCCATGGGGTGTCCTAGGATAGAATATTTAGTAAGTAACTAGGTTATATGAGTAGTGAGTTAGTTCAAGTTATGTCTTAGGCAATAATAATATTGGTTTCCCCGACGTTCAGTAACAATAGTTGTCCTGCTCAGTATATATCACCACTACACCAAACACTTTATTTTTGCACTCGACGCGCGTTTCGCTAACCATGTTAGCTTCATCAGGAGCGATGATCGCCCCTGATGAAGCTAACATGGTTAGCGAAACGCGCGTCGAGTGCAAAAATAAAGTGTTTGGTGTAGTGGTGATATATACTGAGTAGTGTCATTGTGCCAAAGATTCCACATTCCCAACTTCGTAATAGTTGTCCTAGTCATCGGATTTTTAGGAGAACACATTCCTGAAGAACCTTAAGAAAATACTGGCTTGCTGTGCCTCGGCTGATTCACTAGCAATGAAAATACAGACGGCAGTTATCCTTGGTTCTCTCAGATTGCTTATAAAGATGAATCGATGGTCACTAATCGAACGGACGTTTCAGACAACACCGGGTGATAGTATGTGTGGGTCGGAGCCACACTACTTGAATACTACCACCCCTATATACAATTTCTTCCAGCTCTTTGTTAAGTTAACCAGTTTCCTGCTGTCTGCGGATATGTGCATAAGTAGCAGATGTTCGCACCTTCCAAGTTAATGACACCCAGCACTCTCACTATTTCATGTCTTCACATACTTCTTCGTCATCTCTTCGATAATTACGTCACTTTTTCGCCGAAGAACTAACGACGACCACACCCACTGCGGATAGACACATACCATCCGACTCGACTTTTCAAGGCCAAAGTGTCACAGAAGCTCTGTAGTATTATTACTAGCATATTGTTATCTGCAAAGCTGTAGATTCGATTCGTTGTCCTTTCCATTAAATCGTTAACGTAAATGAGAAAGAGAGTAGGACACAGTATGGCGCCTTGGGGCACACCGTCCTTGATAGTGAAGGTATTAGAATCCGTCGACTGTTTCTCGTAAATCGTAATTAATCAATATATACAGTCGACACTGTTTATAGTGAAACTCTATATAGTGAAAAACTATTTATAGTGCAATTTTTTCAAGACCTAGAATATTTTAATGAAATTTTATGTAAAAAGCCCAGCATATAGTGAATCTGTAAAATAGTAACACTCTATATAATAAAATTTTTACCGGAATTTTATGTATAAATTTTTATGCATTTATTGAGATCTTGGCCATTTCGGGTTTCCCATTTTTATCTAACATTAGCACGAATGCCATTTTTATGACACATTCTTTTGAAAAGGTTGTTAACGCGTTTATAACGCCTAATGGTTGGCAATAAATCAGGTAGATTTCTGTGAGAAACCCGGGGAATAACCCATTTTATAGAAACCCGGGGAAAAACCCATTTTATAGTCGAGGCCTAGTAATTCGCAAATTCAGGTTCAGTTTCTTTTTGTTTAAGAATCAAGTAAGATGTCCAAGCGAGTGTGTTTAAGTTCAGCTGAGAAAATTAAAGTTTTGGAGGAAGTTGATAAAGGCTGCAAAAAAATTGATGTTGCTGCAAAATTTGGTGTTTCTCCAAGTTGCGTCTCTCTGATAATAAAAAGTCGCGACAGTATCACAGTACTTACGAGGATGTAAATGAAGCAGTTTTACGATGGTTTCAAGTGGCCCGTACGCATCAAAACGTACCAATATCGGGAAATTTAATAAAGCAAAAGGCTCTACAATTTGCTAAAGAATTTAACTGCGTTAATTTTCAAGCTAGTGAAGGGTGATTGAGTGCCTGGAAAACTCGCAATTCAATTGTTTTCAAGACGATGTCTGGCGAGAGTGCAAGCGTTAGTCAGGAGGACTGTGACATTTGGACTGAAACTGTTTTAAAAAGTGCATTGAAAAAGTACGAGCCAAAAAACGTTTTCAATTGTGATGAAACCGGTTTATTTTTTAAATGTTTGTCAAATAAAACTTTTTTAAAAGTGATAAATGTTTTGGTGTTAAAACAAGTAAAGAAAGGGTGACACTTATGGTTGGAGCAAACATGGATGGCTCAGAAAAACTGAAATTACTGCTCTTAGGTAAAAGCAAAAATCCCCGTTGTTTAAAAGGAGTTAAATCTCTGGAGTTAGATTACGCCAATATTAAAAAGGCATGGATGACTTCTGAGATTTTCGAAAGATGGATCAAAGAACTGGACACGAAAATGAAAAGCCAAAAACGAAAGATTGTGATGTTTACAGACAATTGTCCTGCACATCCAGTTACCGTAACTAAAAAATTAAGGAATATTGAATTGATCTTTTTTCCACCAAACATGACCTCTAAATTGCAACCTATGGACCAGGGTATTATAAAAAACATAAAACATCATTACCGAAACAGAATTGTTCACAAAATTGTTAATGCGATTGATAACAACCTTCCAGTCCAAAAATTGATTATCCTTAAAAAGTGTATAACTGAAATCGCTAAAGTATGGAGTGAAAATGTTTCTCAGAAAACTATCAAAACCTGCTTTTCTAAAGCAGGTTTTACTGAAAAAAATTGACGAATGGGAAGAAGAAGACGAAATGGATCTCGCTACCTTAAAAAGGCAATGGGGTATTCTACAAAAAAACTACTACCGTCGACGCAGATTTTTTTCTTGAAGATTTATTAGAAATCGACAATGATGTTGGCGCGACACATCTCCCAACTGAGCAAGACATAATTGACGATATAAAAAGTATAGAAGCTTATGAAGAAGAAACTGAAACCGGAGAATGTCCTGCTAAATTTAGTGAAAATGAAATAAGAAATGCATTTGACATTGTGCGAACTACTGTCAGGGGCCAGGAAAGTGTACCTGATCAAATCTTTATGCATTTGAATAAATGCGAGAATTTTGTTGAGCAACAATTATTTTTCAAAAATAATGTTCTAAAGAAAATAACTGATTATTTTTCCTTGTAAATATGTACGTAGTATGTACATATGTATTAACAGATTTTGTATTATTCTTTTTATTTCGTATGTAGTACATACATACATAAAGTCCGTACGTTATATCTTTACACGTGCGTCATAGTTTTCAGGCAATATCCCAGACGACTATTATATTTTTTGTCTCTTTTTACCAATACCTACGATTTATTGGTGAAAAGAGACAAATAATATAATAGTCGTCTGTTATATGGCCTGAAAACTATGACGCACGGGTAAAGATATAACGTACGGACTTTATGTATGTATTTAGCCCTGTACATGCTATGTACTATTTAAACTTTCAAATGTTTAATAAAATCTTTTCTAATAATTCAATTTTGCAATTTTTTTTGTTGCTTGCACCTTATAAAATACAAGTAAATGATTACCAATATAAAATACATACATAGCAATATATACGGATTTTTTCTTTATATAGTGAAAAACTTTCTATAGTGAAATTTCGGTCAACATTTTGGTCTTTCACTATATAGAGTGTCGATTGTATTAGATGTAAAAAACCCTTGTGATGAGTGATTTTATAGAACAAAATGTTATCTTTTATTTTTCCTGTTCTTTTTTAGTGTATTTTAATAAAATAGTTTATTTCAGACATTGTCCCACTGCGAACTGATCACTGACGAAGGCATTCGACACCTGTCGATGTCGCCGTGCGCCGCCGAAAATCTGACGGTTCTCGAGCTGGACAATTGTCCTCTAGTCACAGACGCCTCCTTGGAGCACCTTACTTCTTGTCATAATTTACAGAGGATCGAGTTGTACGACTGTCAACTTATTACTAGAGTAGGAATCAGAAGGCTTAGGGTAAGCTGATTTTGTTATATACGTACACTACCGTCAGAAAGTATTTGCCCACCTAGTTATTTCAATCCCCAGACTACAAAAACCTAGATAATATATATTTTTTAAATTTTAATGAATTATTATTTATTTAGAGTCTAGAAAATCAGAAAAATATTCATGATTTTCCAGGATTTTTCTCATCTATGTGAGCTTCTTCGGTTATTTTAACCCATTTTGCTTGTAAAAGTTCCACAAGCAATTTTCTGATGTTGGATTGAGTTTTCAAACACACCTGTCCAAATGGTCCCACAACAATTCGATGGGGTTCAAGTCGAGTGATTGTGGAGGCCAAGTCATAACTTCCAGGACGTCATCGGATTTCCATTGGTCCAAAAGTTCTCTAATTTGTTTAGCGGAATGTTTAAGGTCGTTGTCATGCTGAAAAATAAATTTCCCCTGAAGAATATCTCTTCCAGAAGGAAACATTTGAGTTAGCAAAATTTCTTGATACTGTTCTATTCGCATGATTCCTTCTATCCTAAAGATTTTTCCAACTTTACCGTTGCCAAAATAACCCCAAACCATTACTGAACCTCCACCATGTTTTACTGTAGGCAACTGACAAGACAGGCTTCCAGAAGGAAGCATTCGAGTTAGTAAAATTTCTTGGTACTGTCCTTTTCGCGTGATTCCTTCTATCCTAAGGATTTTTCCAACTTTACCGTTGCCAACAGGCTTCCAACATCCTCTCTCCAGCTGACCGCCGCACGTAAACTCGTCGATTTGAACCGAAAATTTCGAATTTAGATTCGTTGCTCCAAAGGACGGAATTTCATTATTCTGATGTCCAATTTTCATGTTCTCGGGCCCATCTAATCGTTTACGTTTATTCACTTACCTAAGAAGTGGTTTCCTCACTGCAACTCTTCCGTGTAGTCCACCTTCTGCTAACCTTTTCTTCACTGTTGTCACGTTGATGGGGATGAGCAGCTCCAGGTTTACTTGAGCCGTGATTTCTGGTGCGGTTAGACGGCGATTACGTCTGCTGGACATTGTTATAGCTCTGTCTTCAGCGGGAGCCGTTTTTTGAGGCCTTCCTGAACGTTTTTGGTTGGCATTCCATGTCCCGCAGAAAATTTTTTTACAATATAGCCTACCGTTCTCCTTGGCATCCGTATATCACTCGCGATTTGTCTAGAGTGACCTTTTTTATGTCTCGCAATTATCAGAGCCCGATTTTCAACGGAAACTTCTTTCGTTTTTGGCATTTTCACAAAACAATTGAGCCTGTATCAATGATAAAATACTGTTTGCGAATGGTTAATTTTCAAAAGGGCAATATTAAATTTTGGCAGTTACATTGAAATTTATAAGTGGGCAAATACTTTCTGACGGTAGTGTATATATAGAAGGTTTCTGGTTGTGCCTGTGAATTAAATATTTAGTAACGAGTCAACTAAAGATTAGTAGAAATCTATATAAATTTATTCAGAATTTAAAAAAAAAACTATTAGCAACGTATGGATTATCACGCAGCATGTGATGAACATGATTCAGAAAGCATGAGGGCACGAATACCAAGGAAACCATGTAAAATCGACACGGGGACGTTTCATTTATTAAAACGGCCATATAAAAAGATATTCTGTATGCTTTTACTCCGCACATTAATGAAACTACAATAAAAGTTACGGAAAAAAAGACCTCGTATTTACTTTCAATACTTTACTTTCAGAACCATTTACCCAGCATCAAAGTCCACGCTTACTTCGCTCCCGTCACGCCACCCCCCACCGGCGGAGCTACGCGTCAGCGCTACTGTCGCTGTTGCGTGATCCTCTGAGGGCGTCGCCCCTCCGACGGCTCCCCACCACCAACCTAGTAGTCGGATTCAGCTACAACTCAGCAGCTGCTACTTACTCCCACTCACACACGTGTTCATGTATGTATGTGGTAACGTTTTCTAGTTAGAGACGTGCTTTATTTGGTGCCATAAAATTATTATTGAAGTTAACATTACTGACGATTAATGGGCAGCTGAAACGGTCTCTCTAGATTCTCGATCGAGAAAGAGATCTTACTTACGCTTTGGGAATCCTTCCGTTCCTCTGGTACTCTTTCGCCATAAAGGTTTCGACTACCTAATGATCTGGTCTGCACGGCTGTAAAATACCCAACAGGTTACACTTGATAAAGAGTATTGTACTTTATAACAACCCAACAACTGTCAAGAGATATCTATAAGTGTAATTACTTCTATATTTATAAAGGGTGAACCACCTATTTCTTTTTAAAATTGCTATAAGAAAAAAGCCGTGTAATATATTTTTTTACTTTTTATTGAGAGGAATAATAAATCTTGCGATTAATTATTAAATATAATATTATTCAAATAGCTGCCACGGCTGATGAGCCGTGATATGGCCAAACGCGCCCGGAGATGGATTAACAGGTTAGAAAATGGTGGTCACTGCTGGAAAATGGACTTTATTCATTTTTAGTTTTTGTTCATCATATAAATGGCAACACCGGTACGTGTCCAAAGCAGGTTTTACTACAAGACAGCAGACGATCATTCGGTTTTCTTGGCGGTTTTGCACCAAAGCGGATATTAGATAAGATTGTAATTTGCTTTACTGTGTTCTACTTGTCCTTCCCTCACTGAATGAAATTTTAAATGAATGTCTGATTTGGCGGGAAGCGATTACATAACGAAAATAATTTTTTCTTTCCTTGGGTATAAAACTCTCTTTGATACGTAAATAAATAAATATACTGTTAAAGTCCAATTACGAATTTTTAGAAGGTAATAGTTTTCTCTGCGCATCGTATTATTTTGTTAGGTTCATTACAATCATACTGATGAGATTCGTAGGTGGTCGAAGTCAGTATAAGGAGAGAAAATGCCTCTTTTTCGGTAGGAAAAGGAGTACTCAATATACTAAAATCTTAGAAAGTTCTGTCCATATAGGAAGATAGATACCACTTTCAAAATTTATTCTTTTAAGAAAACATATGACATTTGACTACTCTTTATACGAAAAGAATTACATAGTTTCTGTAGGAGAAATAAATAATTTTATGGCATCCCACCATAGCTGTACTCAGTAGTAGCAACGAAACATTTGGGGCCAGATAGGGGCAATTGAAATTCAAAAAAAAAATCGTTAGATTTTAGATTTAATTTCAGACGGAAGTATTTTATTGTAATATGTACTAAGTGTTAATAATACCCTACTATTCGGAATATTATAAAACTGTTTTAGAAAAGTTCTTTTAGATCGAGTTAGAAGGTGAAAAGTTAACGGAAAGGTAGTGTGTGTGCGATTTTACACAAATTTCAGATCAAGAAGTTAACATATTGTTAGTAAAACAATAAGTATGTCGTTTCCGAAGAATTTTAAAGCCACCTCAATTTACTGGTTTTCTTTGATAACAATTTGTGTCATTAGTATGTTTATTCTGTATAGAAATTTGTATTTTTTAAATTTGTTTACAAGAAAATACACAATTTAGTAGAAGTGTTCCGCATTATGTGGTAAATTTACCGGTTTTTGACGTTAAATTTATACGAAATATACAGGCATTTACTGTTGCATAGAAAAGTTTTGGGCCAAAAGAGATTTTTGTGATTAATTGAGTTTTAAAGGGAGAAGAGAAAAAATCCAAACCATCATAAACTACTTTAATTACACTAACATCATATACAACTCAAAAACCTTCTACTATAAAAAAAACAATCATTAATAACAAAAATAACACTTTTCGGCTGTTCATAAGTATTGGGCCGACTTCAAATTTCACAATAAAAAGGTATATAACATAGTAAAAATCCCTAACTCAGGAAAAAGTGGCAGTAAAAGATTCATTCTTATCAGTACTTTGTAGCCATACCCTTCGAAGCTAATATGGCGGCACATCGTTGAGGCATCCATTCGATTCATTTGAGAATTCTGTTTCTGGTGATATTGGCCCACTCGTCTTGAACTTTTTTCCAGATTGTAACAATTCTGAGTTCCCACTGTCATTACCAACTCTTCCCACAAATGTTCTATGGTGTTCAAGTCCTGGGCTTGACTTGGTCATTCTAAAATTCGAAGATTTTTCTTTCTGAAAAATTCTTGCCAAGGCTTGGATCGATGTTTCGAATCATGATATTGTTGAAAATTCCATCTTCGTGACATATTTCGACGTGCATAAGGAAGCATGTTCTGATAGAATATCTCTGTACATAACAGCGTCCATAGTACCTTCAATTTTAACTATTGGACCGACGCCTTGCCACGAAAATGCCCACCAAAGCATAATACTACTACCACCATGCTTAACAATCGGTATTTGATACCGAGAATCATGTCTACCTTTTGGTCGTCGCACACATCTTCCATCATTTCCAAATAAATTAACTTTAGTTTCGTCCGAAAACAGCACTTTTTTCCAGCCTTCAACTGTCCAATATTGGTGTATTTTTGCAAATTCTAATCTGGCCTTCTTATTTTTTTACTGATGAACGGTTTTTTAACTCCAACACGTCCAACAAGTCCAACTTGTGTTAGTCTACGAGAAACAGTACTCCTACTGTTGTCAGCTAAATTTTCTTCACGTAATTCACGTACAGTAATTGCAGCATTCTTTTTTACGTCTGCAACTGCTTTTTTTTTAATTACTTTGTCGACACGAATAGTTGTTTTCCTTGGTCTTCTAGAACATGGTTTATCATTCAGAGTACTTGTAGTTCCCCATTTTTTAATTATATTGTTAACCGTTGTTTTTCATATGGATAAAAGTTGAGCTACTTCACGTGAAACTTTTCCTTTATCGGGCAACCTTATAACAATTTTCCGAATTTCTAATGACGAGCGTTTCGGCATCTTCCCTCAATAATACTGATACACAGTTATGAACTGAACTAAATTCTTGCCTTTACCTTGATTCACGATCAGAAATGTAAACATAACTGAGCAATTGACAGTTTCTTAGAAGTTTAATTTATGAATATTAGGGATAACCGAAAACTAATATTTTTGTTAGGAATGATTGTTACTTATAGTAGAAAATTTTTTAGTTGTATATATTGTTAGTACAATTAAAGTAGTTTATGATGGTGTATTTGGTTTTTTTCTCTTCTCCCTTTATAACTCAATTAATCACAAAAATATTTTTGGCCCAAAACTTTTACACGCAACTGTAAAGGTCTATATTTCATATAAATTTATTACGGTCGAGAAAAAGAAACACTATATATATACATATATATACACATATATACATATATATATATATATATATATATATATATATATATATATATATATATATATATATATATATATATATATACATATATATATACACATATATATATATATATATATATATATATATATATATATATATATATATATATATATATATATAATATATAGCACGGCGAAACTGCAGGTAAATGACGTCTTATAGGAGCCATTTCCAATTCACTCTGGCGTTTGTCAGGGTTGCATATTGTCCCCTATTTTCTTTAAAATCTATGAAGAACATATCATGAAAAGAACTATCGAAAACGATGGAGGCGTTTCAGTAAATGGAAGGCATACCCGAACCTGAGGTACGCTGATGACGCTGCTATCTTCGCCGAAAACATCGAAGACCTCGAGCGTATCGTGCTACAATTGCAGCGGAAGAGCGAGTTGTTGTGTTTCCGGATAAATCAGGCTAAAACCAAGGTTATAATCATAGATAGAGTCAACAATAACCAACCCAATATCACAAAGGTTTTAAACTGTGAAGTTGTTGATAAATTTATATATCTAGACTCTCTAATTATAAATTCTGCAAGTTGCGAGCCAGAAATACACCGAAGGATAGAGATTGCCCGTCATGCTAGGGTGAAACTAACAAAAATTTGACGCGATTGCAATGTATCTAAACAACAAAAATACGACGCCTGCATTCTCTAGTTTTTTCCATTCTACTATATGCCACAGAGACATGGACGGTGAAAGAAAGGAACCGCTCAAGACTCAAGGCGTTTGAGATGTGTTATCGTAGACTACGGCATATACCGTGTACTGCGCGCAGAACCAATATCTCGATTCTAGAAGAACTAGGACTAGCTAAAAGAAGAACTCACCCCATTCATGAGAAAATTTTGCGACATTTTGGCCACATAGCTAGGCGGAATAACGATATGGAGCTGCTAGTCATAGAAGGAAAAGTAAACGGCCGTATACCCAGAGGCCGGTCCCCACGTCGCTGGTCGGATCAGGTTCGAGACCCGACAGGAGTTGGAGTACACGATGCAGTTCATCTTGCTGACGATAGGGACCAGTAGAAGGACTTAGTGTCATTGGCAGTTGCCACACCTCTGCTAAGAGGTTCGGACCGAGGAGGAAGAGTAGTGTAGAGGAATACATAACAAAAACGCGTTCCATTTTAATTGAATAGTAACAAAATACCATTGTACACAATGGATGACGTCAATTCACTGAATTTTCGTGGGAAATGTTCAAACTTGAAGATTGGATAACCAAAAGCTCTGAACATGCAGCCAGAGTCATCTGCAAGTAAACAAGGGATTTCAATCCAAGCACTTCTTCAGTGAATCAATCACTGACAAACCTCGGTAGTGTGAGTTCCTCTTTAAATTTTGTTTACATTTCTGTATTCAATAAATATTCTTTCAATACATACAGAGTTTAACTGCGTATAAAAAGAGGTGATATTTGCAAACACTTTCTCTGGGTTTAGACTAAGTACAAACTCAAGGAGAGTTTTTGAACATATTTTATTGGCTATATACGATTTATTTTTGTGAGCGTCGAGTGGCCCAAACAAGCCAATAATCAGAACGAAAACTACATGGAACGTAATATTTTTTAAAAATTTGTTAATTTCTTGAACTCTACCATACGTAAATAAATTATACTTTTGAGTAGTTGTTAAACCGTAGAAGTCATTTATATGGAAAAAAAACTAGAACAGCCAGCCTAGGTCTTTCATATTAACGGTGTTGCACGATATTTTAAATTTTGTATTGTTTCTAAATGTCACATTTAAATTTAAAGTGTTTTATTTCGAAATAGAAAACGAAACATTTTTTTACAGATAAAAACTGAACTTTTCTTAATCACGTTTTATATTTTAATTGTCAAATAATATAATTTAATGTTATTAACGTATTCTTATACCTTAGAGCAAGTCGTTGACGTTTATTTTTGGCTTCTTATTTCGCTCGCACCGTCACGAATCAAAGGATACATTTTTCTACAACTGTTCAATAATAAATCCATTATTACGACTTTAAAACAAAAACAATATAACCCTTCATTTAAAGGTAATAATGACTCAGTACTCAACAGTTTGTAGCCAATCAATGAATTAAAAAACTACAGTAAAAAGAAAGGTCATCAAATTTTCTTTGTAAATCTGGTGTTAAAATAAACTTGTTATTTTTTGTCTGCCAAGTGTTTTGGCGATATACAGGCTGTCACAGTATTCCGTGCACATAGAGTTACTGTGGATTTCTGGGATGCAAATATGCCCATTTAACCCAACTTACCTTAGTCCAAAAATTCGTAATTTTTGAGATACGGGGGTGTCAAAGTTATACTTTTATTTGAGTGTTTCTTAAGTAGCTTTCTTAATAATTGTAATATTTGTACAAAATTCGGTGCTAAGGGGTTTTCTGAGATGAGAAATCGAAATCAGCTCACAGTTTTGTTGTAAATTGTAGAGGACGCCACTTATTGCACTGTGTATACTTTTAAATTGTCATAACTTTTTTATACCACTCTGTATGATATTTTTAATTAAATATTCGTATTTTCCGCCTCCCCCTGTCTAGAAAAGGTCTCTTGGTAAATGTTGTTCCGAACAACAGTTTCTGAGATAATGGGATGTTTGTTTCCATTTTTTAATTCACACTTCATCCAGGCTTAGGACAGGTCCAAAAGAATAGTCTTTGAAATTTGGAGCATGCTTAAAGGCAAACAGGCTAATAACAATAATAAATTTAAAAAACAGTAAGAATGTAAAAACCAACTGGCTAAGGGCATAAAAGATTACCCACAAATTGATAAATTCGAAAAAAAAAAAAAAAAACATCCCACTATCTCAGAAACTGTTGCTCGCAGCAACATTTACCAAGAGAGCTGTTTTAGAGAAGAGAGGCGGAAAATACGAATATTTAATTAAAAATATCATACAGAGTGGTATAAAAAAGTTATAACATTTTAAAAGTATACACAGTGCAATAAGTGGCGCACCCTACAATTTACAACAAAACTGTGAGCTGATTTCGATTTCTCATCTCAGAAAACTCCTTAACAGCGAATCTTGTACAAATTATACAATTATTAAGAAAGCTATTTAAGAAAAACTAAAATAAAAATATATCTTTGACACCCTATATCTCAAAAATTACGAGTTTTTGGACTATGGGTATAGTAAAAATTGATTGGTTGTACAAAAAAAACTTCATCGTTCAATTTGCAGTAATTGCTAAGCACAAAGTTTACGGCTACGGTGAGACTTTGGAATCTTTGACACAATGACACTACATAACAGTTATCACCACTATACTAAGCACTTTAGTTTTGCACTCGACGCGCATTTCGCTAACCATGTTAGGGTTCATTGAAAAATGTATTTATTTAAAACTTTTTAACATCATTCGACAGTAAAGGATTGCCGTTAAAATGCTAATAATTCAGTAGTTCGTCCAGTCCCCACCAAGGTCGATGATCGCCTGGCATCTGCAGGGCATACTTTCGACAAAATTTTCCGCGCTTTTTTGGGGCAAAGATTTCCAAATTACCCGAATTTGCCGTGACAGCTGCTTCACTGTGTACACCTTTTTACTACTCGATTATTTATTTATTTATACATTCAATTCCAACATGCCAGGGCCCAATTACAGGAATAACGTTTATACTAAATGGGCTACATATAAAAGAAGAAGATGATACAATTAAAATAAAATTCAAATGTTTTAACAATCTCCAAATAAAAAAAAAATAAAAATAGTAATAATAAAAAACTACAAATTTGGGCAACCTCTAAACATTGAGCAGAGAACCAATAAGTACCGACGGCCTACTGCAATGGAAATCACCGGAGTTTCCAATGACATTGCCGTTCTTGCACATTATATAAATAGGGCTGTGGAATAATATATTTGACCTAGCCCGGCCGAGGCTAAAAATAGGTGAGCGCCTTGCCCCAAGGCGTGGTACATGGAAAGATACATTGCTTAACAGGAAAAGGCAATCAATATGGTGATTTAACAGCTTATATAAGAATTTGATGGAGTGAATGTCCCTTCTCTTTGCAAGAGGCAACTCATTAAACCTTGACAAGATTAGTCCGTGATCAACACCACGGTCCGGATAAACACCATCCCTCTTGAAAATAAGATATTTAATGAAGCGCGTCTGTATTGATTCGATTGAGTTGTTATGGCAATTGTATATTGGATACCAAACAATAGAGGCATACTCAAACTTAGACCTAACGAAGGAATAATAGAGAAGCTTGATTGCAGATATGTTAGTAAAGTCTCTACAATTTCTAATCAGGAAATCCAGCATCCTTGATGCACCAGCAACCATTTGTTCAATATCGTCAGCAAAAGAGAATTTCTCGTCAAAGATGATACCCAAATCTCTAACTGAACGAAGATTCTTTAGAACAGTATCACCTACGAAATAATTGAAAGATATAGGGTTGTTACGATAGGAATATCGGACGACATTGCATTTGGAAACGTTTAAGGTGAGCCTGTTAGTAGAGCACCAGTTGGTGATAGCATTAATGCTGCTCTGTAATTTGTGGCAATCAGAAACCGGGTCTATGCGTTTAAAAACCTTAAGGTCATCGGCATAAGCAAGCTTCCGGCAACTTATCTCACTGAGCAAGTCGTCAACAAACATATTGAAAAGAAGAGGTCCCAGATTGGAACCCTGGGAACACCTGAAGTGGGAACATGGAAAGGCGATCTAAACCCATTGATTTCTACAAAAAACCTGCAATCCAGGAGGTATGAATTTAAAAGATCAATCAGGTTATTTGAGAGCCCGAAACGAGATCCGACCTTATCCAACAGTAAGTAGTGATCAAGTCGATTAAAGGCTTTGCGAAAATCCGTATAGACCACGTCAATTTGGCTCTCATCATTGATACCGTCGCACACAAACTGCGAGAATGAGGCAAGATTTGTGGTGGTGGAACTGCCAGGCATAAAACCGTGTTGGTCAGTAGAAAGCGTATTTCTCACTTTTGAGAAAATAAATTTATGCAAAACAATTTCAAGAATTTTAGAGAAATTACATAAAACTAGGTTTGCATCCGGCGACTAGAATGGCCAATTTAGTGTGACGATGCCGGATTCCCGGTTCCATTGGTTACACGTTTTACTCCGATGTTTGGGGTCGTTGTCCCCTCGAAGTATCTACTCCTCATTTTTATCGCCAAACCACCCTTTGGCAGTCGCTACTAATACCGTCTTGTAATCTGGAGCAGTTTTTCAGCGTCGTTCAAATTGTAGGTAAAGATAAAGAATCTCCCAAACTTTTTTCGAAAAAACGTTTTCAAACATGGATGGATCTTCATAGGGTGTTTCACGATGCGCTGAACCAATGGGTTAGTAGAAATTGATCAAGCTCGTTAGGCGATAACATAAACCCAAAATGACGCTTCATAGGAAAAAAAAATTACATTGCTCCAGTCTCGATCTGTGTTTTCTTCTGCCAAAACGAGTTGTTTCTCTCTTTGTTTTTCGCTCAGCGATGGTTTCTTGACGGTACTCTGCCACTTCAAATCGTTAACCCGGAGACGAGTACTAATCGTTTCGTACGACTTTCTGCTTTAGTTTTTGCGCCCCTTGGCGCAAAGTTAGTTGAGAATTTCGGGAAACCATGTTAATAACACAGGCCGACAAAATTGGACGAAACTCCAGACCCTGAGACTAAAGTATACTTTCCCAAAGGATTTTGGTGCACTCATGTCGAATCCGACTTCAGAATTGCTCGATCACATCAGGTTTCGAGATGTCCAAAAAACACGGTTTTTCATTGTATTCCAAATTATATTACACCGCGAATTAATTTGTTTCCACTAAACTAGTTACGGCATCTGAAAGTACTACTCTTCCCCTTCAAGATGCATTTTGAATTTTTCAGATATTTTATTTCTTCTTCTAGAAATCGTTCGTTGAAATTAATTAGTTTGACGTTTTCGTTACAACTATACCAAGAAAAAATTAGATCCTGCAGGCGAGAGTAGTGTAATTATATGATTTTTAGGACACTGAATGTGAATTCGTTGTCGGTTTAACCCCATGGAGTCATGGGGTTTGCCCTTAACGTTAAAAAATTCAAAATGGCGGATCCGATATGACAGGTCGGAATTCTTAAGAGTCTAAATTACTATAAAATTCGATATTTGTTATATTTTTTCTCTCAAGTAAAGTAACTTTGACAAGTTTCCTTGTATGAACGATCGCATATTACCGTTGTCAGTCGCACCCAGAGTCACGAAACGAGGACATGGCGGTGTTGACTTACTCTTTAGAACTAATTAGACTGAAATGACTTCCTTTTCTTATGAAAACGTTCGCGCTTCGTTTCAAATGATCGTTGAAGAGACTTACGTTTATGACTAATAGGATTACCTTCTCTTTCACCAGCAATAGTCTGTCATCATTCTTTTATCCCAAAATGCGTTGATAATGTGGCTCTTTTTCTTTAAAGTCCTGATGAAAACGTTCGCCCATCTCGCCCAATCATACCGAATCAACTTTTTTTTTGGCATGGTTGTAACGAAAATGCCAAACTAATTAATTACAATGTACGATTTCTCCGAGAAGAAATAAAATATCTGAAAAATTCAAAATGCATTTTAAAGGGGAAGAGTAGTACTTTCAGATACCGCAACGAGTTTTGCGAAAAAAAAATAATTTGCGGTGTAATATAATTTGGAATACAATGAAAAACCGTGTTTTTTGGACATCTCGAGTTGAGTGCACCAAAATCCCTTGGGAAAGTATACTTTAGTCCCAGGGTCTGGAGTTTTGTCCAATTTTGTCAGCCTGTGTTATTAACATGGTTTCCCGCCAAGAGGCGCAAAAACCAAAGCAGAAAGGTTGGGGGGATATATCGTGTTTTTTGCATTTTTAGGTTAGGATATCGCGATAACCTGATATGATAGAGCAATTTTGGATTTGAATACAGTGTACCAAAAACCTTCGGAAAAGTATAGTCTGGTCTCAGAGTTTTAAAAATGTTGGCTTTTTCTCTCGAACCACGTTTTAGTAGATCATCAACATTTTTTAACTGAAAGTATCATTTCATCCACTTTCTAACGAATGCCTTCGACTTGCCCATATACTTAGCAGCCGCTGTTGACGTTATTTTCGAACCTTTTGGATGATTACGAGTACGTAGGAACACAGCCCCGAAGCGCCAAGCGTATGCAGCTCTCATGCTCGATAATGTACTATTTCATCATAAATAAGGTTATAAATGAATCTCTTTCCACAAAGCATTGTTTGCAGGGGTGCCAACAATAACCTAAAAAAAAAAGAATTTCTTTTACCGACTACAAGCTATTGGCGACACAGTCTTATGCACGTGGAATGCAAAATTAAAGTGTTTGGTGTAGTGGTAATAATTGTTGTGGAGTAAAGTTTACGGAATAAGCCACTTAAGTAAACTATCCGAATATTACTGTACATTAAATGATATGCTACATGCTTGTGATGGTGTAAGCGAATGAGAATAAAAAGAAGACGCGACAGCTGTTGTATCCTTTCCTTTCCATCTACACGTATATATATACGACTCTATTTACACTATTATAGTTGTGATGTTCTAAATGTTATTATACACATTTAAAGTAAGCGATACGTCATATTTATATGAACTGCATTTTGTACAGTTTAAGTATCGAGTTTAAATATTTATTAATTTTTATTTGATTTATTATACTTAGAATTTGATTTTTGTTTAATTTAGAAAACGTTTTAATGTATTTTAGTTAAATTAATTTAGCCATATTACACACACAGTTATGTTTACACATGTATTGTTCATATGTATTAGAGCTTAAGGCGTTTGGTTATCTTGAATACTTTTATATTTTCGGATTATCATTGGTGGTAGATTATTCGAAAAAATGAAATTATTTTTGAAAAATGTGGTTCATATAACTTTTTTAGTCCTAGTATTAGAAATTTTCCGTTTTTAAGCAACTTTAGTTTTTATCGTTGGTAGGGATATTTTTAATAACCTACCGTATATAATTATTTTAACAGTCAAACTGATTTTAAACGATTTTGCCTAAAACTGATAAAATGGACATACATATATATATATATATATATATATATATATATATATATATATATATAGGGTGTTATGGAAATCACTGCATATAATATTGAAATGGAGGATAATAAGAGGGCAAAACTGGATTTTACTCCTAAACCAACCCGCACCTGAAAGGCCGCCATTGTACGAACTAGCTTAGGGGTATTGTTGCTGTTCGTACAGTGCGCCTGCGCTGGGTTAAATCTCACCAATACTGTAAATGCCACGTTCTTGTTAACAATCGGCCATATTGTTTAGTTGTTTCGTTTACCAGTGTCAGAGCAAAAATAATATATTTATTTCATCATTTTTTTATGATCGATTTTTTATGTTATTATTGAGCTACGCTATTTACGGTGACTTCCTTGCAAGCTGTCTTGCTGCAAAGAGATGCAAGTTCCAATATATGCAGTAATTTCCATAACACTATGTATATATACGAGTATATATATATATATATATATATATATATATATATATATATATATATATATATATATATATATATATATATGTTTATGTTTGTGTAATTTTTTTCTTGGACATTTTTAGCTATATATGTTTTGGTTATTGAATTTTGGGGTTTGCGTTGCTTCTCTCAGAGTAAAGATATATATTCAAGGTCAAATAGGTTCCTAGTTATTAAATAAATTGTTAGGAAATATCAATTTAGAAGAGAAGTCTACATTTTTTTATGACATGCGGCTGAAGGGGATCGTGTGCTCTACACAACTGTTGTATTTATTGTAATATATTTTACTGAGTTGTTTAGTGTGCGTTTTTTGCATTAATTGTGTTCCTGTTATTCGAATATCTATCATTTCGAAAATTTATCATTTTTTGTATATATGATATTTTCAAAATCAAGAGTGTTGTTTTTCTTTCTTCGCTTTGGAGTTCTAGAACGATAACTAGCGAACGAACATAGCCAAGAGAAACAACACTCTTGATTTTGAAAATGTTAAATACTAGGAACCAAAAGCAATACCAAAAAAACGAGAAGTTTTCGAAACGATAAAAGAAACAAAAAAAACAAAAATACAATTAATGCAAAACCAGATACTAAACAACTCAGTAAAATACGTGTATATTACAAGGTCCTACAATAGAAACTTATACTTTTTTTGCATCAAAACAAAAACACCTTATAGATTTTACATTCCGAATTTCCAAAACGCTAAACCCTCGCTATTCATTTCTTAAAAATCCAAAATGCCAACAGTTGTTTATAGTAAACGATTTCCTTCAGCTGTGTGTCATAAAAATATAATCGTCTCTTCTAACTTGATGTTTCCTTAAAACGTTGTTTAAGGGAGGAAAAAAATAATTATATTTGTTATTATATTAACTAATGAAGAACGTATTTGACTTTATATATGTGCATCTTTATTCTGACGAAGGCATCGTATTGCCGAAAGGTGAATAAACTATGACCATATAAATATATTTCTGTTATCTATGAACTGTAAACCCTAATAATCAATAACCAAATATATATATATATATATATATATATATATATATATATATATATATATATATATATATATATATATATATAGGGTTTCCGGTTTCGTATCTCGAAATTTTTGATGTATGATAGAGTATTAAAAAGAGAAAAATAATTAATAATGTACCGTTTTGTCAAATCATGGGGTTTGACAACTACCACAACTAAACATATTTTTAGGTAAAAATAATTATTTTAATTCTGACGAAAAAATTTTTTCTCAAAATTATTCTCTAATTATTTTTTACGTCTAAAAAATAAACAAGTGTGATTACATTTGTTTAATAAATAATATAATATACTAAAATTTAAAAATTTTTTTTTTTTTAATTTAAGTAAATTTTTAACTGATTAAAATTTCTCAAAGTCGTATATCGAAAACGTTACATTTTTTTACCACATTCTATTAGTTTTTATTTCTGATATTTTGATACTCTATTACATCTCAAAGTAAACCTGGCACCCTTATGGACAGGGTATTTTTTAAGTTAGGGCATTATTTTGACCTGGTTAGCTTATATAGAAATCTTCAAAACAAAAAGCTGTTATAAATCATATTCTTCTTATGTTTGGTTATACAGCAAACCTAGGTTACCTATTGATTCATATTTAAATAATCGCTTACTTTGCGACTAAAATTTGAAACAGGTAATGTGAAATGGACCATGGAGATAGGAATACGAGTCCATTGTTAAAGGTCTGTAAATAGACATTCTTATCTAATTTTCCCGAGTAACACCTGAATTCTTTCGGTACTTTTACAAAAATGAGCTTAATTTCTCCGAACTGTATTAACTCTATAGTCATTATTTTTTTCTTTATCTGTTTATGACTAAGGATTAAGTACTAGCAGGACACTGCGTACGGATCTGCCACTGACAGGTAATAAAGAGAAGAGTAATTAACAGTGAAACGGTTTTTGTTTCAACGAAGTTATATTATATAACGAGCTGTGAAATAGGTTATTACAGAAAGGCGCCAGCCTGTCGCATTTCAAATTCATCACATTTAACGCCAAAGACCGGCATTATTATTAATTGAATTGGAAAATATCAATATAATGTAAATTTTTTGAAATATTAACGTCGAAATTTTGTAAATAAAGTCGTCAGCAGGTCAGGTGATGACGAATGAGATGGCACAGCACCGCAATTAATATTTTTATAGGCCATATTTAAGGTTGCTGCTATATGTTAAAAATAATGCCCGACTTAAAAAATACCATGTATAAGACGAAAAAAAAAATGATCTCAAATGAAAATATGGGCAGCCAGTGCAGTTTACCTGAAAAAAAAAAAATTTAGGCAAAAATTCGCAGAAAAGGATATATGTAAAACGGGCTCGCAAATTTGTGGTTCAATGTATCCTGTATCGTTGGAGTTATTGTAGAATTTTGTTAAATTACGCAAACGAATTACATACGTTATAGGGGAAAAAAATTAAAACATAAAAATCTGTTATTTGTAAAACCCCAGAAGATTCCAAGGTGAAACATAGTGGCGAATGCAGTCCGGCCCTGTCAGGTCGGATCAGGACCTCACTACACCTCCCCGACTGTCATGTGGTGGAAAATAAAACGTAATTAGATGTGTCGGATCTGTCAACACATTAAATTTTCGGCCAAATGCTACAGAAAATATACCTACGGCTACACAAAGACAAACACGTGGAACAAAACGAAGCCAGCTGGCTACCGCCGGATCATTAAAATATGCCTAGTTGAGTTTCTCAGAGATGCCTCGCAAGTAGAAGTTGTATTATGTGTAACAATAATAGGGAAAGATATGCGCATCATCTCCGAGAAAGTCGACGAGGTACCGTTTTATCCATCCGACGTTTGTTTTTCTGTCGCGATAGCTATATTTCCTGTATTGAATGCACTAAAATACAGACATAATTATTCTGAACGGAGTAAATAATTGCAGCTTAAATTTTATAAAAAAAACATGCCATTGCAAGTAAAGAAAAATACCCACGAGGCTTCTCGGATTGAATTGAGACAATGTCAAACTTTGGTGACTTTTCGCTAACGGTTGCACGAAACATTTTCAGAAATCTTTAGTCGTCGATACTATAACACTGTTCAGTCAGTCAGTGTAATCTGGAAGAGTAAAAATTCTTGAAAATGCATCGTAGATGAAACGTTGGGAAGTCACTCCAATTTGCCTGGATCTGATATCAAAAATCTGGCCAAAGTTGTAGAAAATCCTCTTCCATATTACAAGGTATGTAACTCGTTACGTCCGTTCCAATTGTTTTAAGATTTTTAGACCAACGATTAAAAACATAACTAACATGTTATATATATTTATCTAGTTAATAGTCGTTTAATGGTTTTGCAATCACTTGGATCCTTTTATTGGTATGTCTCAAATTGCCTGTGATACAAAAGTCAAAGATTAAAGGGAGATTTTTACTAAGTTACTTGGTAAGTTTAGTTGCTGTGCGTTTTTAAGGTTGGCAGTTTTGGTACAACAAAAATACGGTATAAACATTGAAATTAGGTAGAACGATTTTTTAATAGTTTTTGAGAGAGAGAGAGGAGACGGAGAAGGAATTTTTTGTTGCGGGTAAGTTTAAAGTGATTCTTTTTCACGCTACCAAAATTGGAAACGGTTTACAAACAATTTCTTGTTGAATTGTAACGCTACGATTGTTGTTGGTTGAGCCGTTTATAAAAAACATTCCAGACCTGTGTTTGAAACGCATGTCACCTGTCAAATATTTCTTGCGCTTGAAAAAAATGGCGGTAATGAAACCAGAAATACTTTAGAATCACTAAATCTTGATAATAACAAAACATAACTACATATAATCGCAAGTAATAAGCAATACGATTCATAGGCAGAAAAGCCAGATAGGAAGTAACTGTAACACAAAAACAAGTCCCGAACGAATCAAAATAAATACGATTTTATAATGAGGATGGGCATAGATGTCGAAATTAGCACGCAGTTCTCTTGTTACAAAACTTCGTTGACCAGTGTTTTTCACTTTATTTTTTTGTAATAAAGACAAAAAACTGATACAAGAACAGCGTTCGAACACAATATATACGGTACACCTGAAGTTATAGTTTGAATATAATACTATTACAATTGTTTTTTCTTTATTTTTTTATATTTTATTCTTTTTAGTTTATGTTGTAAATGTTTTTCAGCACAATATGCCATTTTAAAATCACTAGCAACACTGGACCTCTACCGGCCAAATAATGAATCTGACTGAAAAGTTAGGACATAAATTTTTATTTCTATCCTATACGCGTCCGTATTTTTAAATGATGGTTTGCAGTAGTGGCTGTAAATATGAAATTTATTATTTAATAACGATTTCGTATGACACTAACTTACGCGTATGCGTATGGAGTGTTCAATTTTGTTGTTTTTTTTTTGTCACATAAAAATGTCAGTATTTTTTAGTCGCAGAAAAAAGAAATACCCTTCTTGACTTCAGGCAAACACACACCAACTTTTTGATTTCGTCATTGAATTATTAATTTTAATTAAAAAACCCAGAGCTGACAATCTTAAAAACACAGTTTTAATGTTACTATATTAGTAAGCAGAAAAATATCGATAGGGTTTAAAATGGTGTCTTTTGCATTATAATCAGTTTTATCATTTAATTTTCGGTATAGTTATTTATTAAACAATATAAACGAAAAGCTTGTTTTTGGTTTATTTTAAAGCATACTGTAACCCGTAGTTGACGATATATTATTGTGTATTTATATTTAAGCCATGTAACACCCTACATGTATATATATTTTTGTAGTCACCTTTTTAGGTTATTTTATATTTTCATAATAAATTAAGTTTCTTTTTAAAATATACGTCTTTTTATTTCTTCTTCTTCTTCCAGTGCCCTATCCGTGAGGGGCGTGGGTTATTAACATGGCTTATTGACGGCGCTTCAAAACGGGCGCAGGTAATTTCCACACCAGTAATCCGTTTATGACCTAGACATATTTAAGGGATTGTAATTGCAGAAGTAAATTCCACACCGAGTACTTACAGGTAGAGGATGAGGGTTGATAAATATGGGTGGTGATACGCACCGGCCTGTTCAATTAAATCATTATTAAACCCTTCTACATGTCAGTTTAGTACATATTATTAATTTGTGATTATTACTTGGTTGTGCGTATATTTTTTAAAGTGTTGCTAATATGGAAGCAAAGTTAATAAAAAGTAATCGAGGAAAGGACATGTTATGTGTGAATTACTACACTTACTTTCGACAAAAGGTGCTAAAATGTGGAGCAACATTTTGGAGATGTTCAAAAAAAGATTGCAAATCAAAAGTCTTGACCGTTGGAGAGAATTTAGTTACCAGAAGTGAAGGACTCCATACACACGAAGCCGACACCAAGAAGCTGAATCGGCAAATAATTAGTAATTCCTGCAAAAGAAAAGCCGGAGAGCATATGAATGAAAGGCCATCTAAAATTATCCGACAAGAACTACAAAACACGCTGCCTGAAACAGTAACAGAAAAAGATGTCGAATATATTAGAAAAAACATTTATAACCATAGACGAAAATTTTTGCCAGGACGTAATCCAAGAAGTGCTGAGGAGGTGCATAGTGTTTTAGAGACATTTGAAATCAAAACTAGCAAGGGTGAGAATTTTCTATATATCAGTGAACTCGAAAATGGCATTATTGTTTTTTCTTGCACTACAAATGTCAATATGTTGTGTAAAATATCCAATATATATATATATATGGACGGCACCTTTTCATACTGCACTAAATATTTTACACAGTTATTTACAGTGCATGGTTTTGCAAACGGTCATTACATTCCATTATTATTTTGCTTATTGCGCGATAAGAGAGCTGAAACATACAAAAACCTCTTCACATTATTAAAATGTAAGATTTATTCAACAGATACACTGTATTTCAATCCAGAGAAAATTACTATTGACTTCGAAAAATCTATTCATAAGGCAGTATCTGAAGTTTGGCCAAATGCTAAAGTGTTAGGATGTAGATTTCATTTACACCAATCTTGGTTTCGCAAGATACAGAATCTAGGTCTAGCTAAAGAATATTGCGACAAAAATTCTGAAGTTGGTCGTTGGTTAAAGTATTGTTTCGGCTTGTCCTATTTAGCACCAGAAGAATTAGGTGACAGTTTTGCATACGATTTATATTCTATAAAACCTGAGGATGAACGTTTAAATAAATTTTGTGTTTACCTACTAGAAACGTATATAGAGGAAGGAGCCGATTTTCCAGTTGAAATATGGGCAGAATCGAGTCCATCTTTAACTCGAACGACTAACTGTTGTGAGTCCTTCCATTCCCATCTAAATAATTCTTTTTTACTCTACACATCCGTCTCTGTATACTTTTATCGATAGGCTGAGAGAATTTCAGATTAACGTATATATAAAAATACAAAGTGTCGACGAGTCTAAAATAAGTAATAATCATAATAATCAAAAATTAAAACATTTAAAAAATCTTTATGAACAAAGACAATTAGGAAATATTAATCGTTTCCATTTTTTAAAATGTGTCTCCTATTTTTCTCAACCTGTTTTGTAAATATATATAAATAGATATGTATAGGTTTGTAGCATTATCTAGTATATGTGAGGAAATTTGTCCAGTTGTATTTTATGTATTTAGCAAAAACTTCATGTTTTATCAATATTATTCTACTATGAAATAAAAACATATATTTTTTGCAAATATCTAAAATTTTCAATAAAAACTGATTTAAAAGAAATCCGTCCAATTGTATTTAGATGAATAAGGCATAATTATATTTGCTTGGTGTGGAAATTACCTGTAAGATTTAAGCACCCTTATAAGGTTAATGTGGAATTTACCTGTTGTATTAAGGGCGCAGGTAGTCTTGGTGTGAAATTTACTAACGCCGTTTAAAACAGCTGCACAGACGAAGTCTTAAGGTATATAGCCAAGAATTCTTCTCCCTGGACCTCGTTTGCTATCTATCTTTCCCTGTATTACTAGCTGCAACAGTATTTATTATGTCTCATGACGTGGCCAAGAGAGTCAAACTTTTGCCCTTTAAGGGGTAATGCCACTCTAGAAATCTGAAAATATCAACATTTTTTTGGCTTAAATGATGCTTTGGGGACTTAGAAATAAGGTACAAAGGATTTTATGTGGGTAAGAATGTTATAAGCATGTACCAGGTGTACAAGGATGAAATGCAGATTTTTTCTAAAAAAAAACATGTTAAATTCGGAAGAATGATAAAAAGTGCTTTATTCAAAGTATGCTCCATCGCTTGTTATACATTTTTCCTATCTTTCGGGCAATTTGTGAATACCACGCCAGTAAAAATCTTCCCTTTTGCTGCGAACCATTCATCGAGCCATTTTTTCACATCTTCGTACGAATCAAAGCGCTGCTCAGCAAGTGCGTGACCCATCGATGCAAATAACTGGTAAGCGGAAGGAGCCAAGTCTGGTGAGTAAGCCTCATGGGGTAGAACTTCCCAGCTGAGTGCTTCCAACGTGTCGCGAACAGGTTTTGCCGTATGTGATGGAGCATTGTCATGAAGAAAAATGACTTTGTGTTGCCTCTTTCGGTATTCTGGCCTTTTTCAAGCAGCGAACGGTTCAAATCGGTCAATTGTTGTTGGTAACGTTTAGTATTAACCGTTTCCCCAGGTTTTAATAGCTCATAATAGACCACGCCCCTCTGGTCCCACCAAACCCAGAGCATCATCTTTCTGCCAAAGCGATTCGGTCTTGCGGTCGATGTGAATGGTGCGCCTGGGTCTACCCATGATTTTTTGCGCTTGAGATTCTCAAAATAAATCCACTTTTCATCCCCTGTAACTATACGATGCAAAAACGACTCCCTTTTGTACCGAGCGAGCAAAATGTCACACGTGTTTTTGCGCTTTTCCATTTGCCTGTCGTTCAACCCATGTGGTACCCATCTACCGGTCTTCTGAATCTTTCCCATCTCTCGTAGCCGATTGGAAACAGCTTATTGAGTAACGCCCAATTGCTCGGCGAGTTGTTTTTGTGTTTGCGAATCATCTTCGTCCAACAATGCTTGCAATTCCACGTCTTCGTATTTTTTTGGCGGTTTTCCACGTTCTTTGTCTGCAACATCGAAGTCACCACTTTTGAAACGCCGAAACCATCGTTCACACGTATCTTGCGATGGAGCACGTTCACCATAAGCTTCTCGAAGTAATCGGTATGATTCAACAGCAGTTTTCTTCAAATGAAAACAAAAAAATTGATGCTGTCCGCGAATGCTCTTTGTTAGGTATAAATTTCGACATATTGAACACAACAACCCAACACTATGCACACACTTTTCCAATTATCACTCGTGCGCGTCTGACACCTGTTGACACAACAAAATGGCGCAGTGTCAAATCTTTATAGCACAAACTCCATTGGTGCACCATTTGTTGTGTGAAATCCGCATTTTATACTTGTACACCTGGTATTCTATCAAGTACGCGTAATTGTCTCGCAGCGCTCTCCAAACTCTCCGAGAGTTTTTATGCTTCGTGCTGCTTAAATGACTTTTCTGAATATTGAAGAAATCTATCTACAGAATTTAAATTCATTTAGATGTCACTAGGTCGCATTGGTAGTATATCAACCCTATAGTATTTGCATAAACCGTTAGACACTCTATCCACACGAGCCTTTTTTCTTTCGTTATTGAACTATTGTTAATTTAGGCAACATTGTACCATAACCTTTCGACCTATGATAAAGCCGCAGTACAATAATGTCCACCTGTCCAAAAATCATGGTGCTCTTGGCAAAGAGTGAAAGCCACCGATTTTTTGATTACGACTTGTAAACGACTCGCGTGGGCAGAGGAAAATATAGATCGAGAATGGGGCAATGTAATTTTTTCCGATAAAGCTTCATTTTGGGGTTATGTTACCACTCCACGAGCCTGGTCAACTTCCACTAACCGATTAGTTCAGCGCACCGTGAAACACCCTCTGAAAATCCACGTTTGGGGATGTCTTTCGGAAAAAAGTTGTTGGAAGACTCTCTCATCTTTATCTACAATTTGAACGCTGAAAAAATGCTCCAAATTCACAGGAAGGCATTAGTATCGACTGCCAAATGGTAGTTTGTAGATAAAAATGAGGAGTGGATTCTTCAAGAGGATAACGACCACGGTAAACCCAATACAGAAGCGAAACTCGGGGCTAATCGTATAGGAAAATCAGGTCTCAGTTTTCAAAAGGTCACGTGGCAGTCCGCCATGTTAGAAAGGAGACCAGCGGGAGATTTTAAATAGAAATAGTGTTACTACGCAAAGTTTTATCATTCGAAATCCTAGATATTTTACAGATGTTTGAAAATTTTTGATTTAATAAAATGACAAGCAGCAGCAAAAAAAAAAACAAAAAGAATGGAGCGCTTTGTTAGAAAAAACTTAGGATGGCATTTTCAGAAAAAATGTTGCAGACGAAAGTTTTAGCATTTTCTCCAGGGAATTGAACAGGCATATCAGATTTTGAGCCCAACGCTTTGTCGGGACTCTATAGGGTCCAAAAGTAAAAAACTGAAACTGGAAACCAAATTTTTAAATAGATATTTAAATTCAGCAAGGAATTTTATGTCCGAATACAAACTGAATGTTTCCGAGCCTGATTGGGCCTCACTGTAACTACAATGAAATCCGACTCTTATATGGATCTTTACCTGTCTTATTAGCCTTTGACACAGGAAGTATTCTTTTTCTCACAGGCAGAATTATATTCAAGCTAAACACGACGAATCTACAATTTTTTTTTTTTTTGAGCGCTCTAATAATATGTTGAAATGTGACTTTATCAGTGCGATTTAAATATTCTCTCTAATCTAGAAGCCTATGAAGAGTGCACATTTTAGGAAAAAAATGTTTCATTTACATTGCACAATTGATGGCTCGTTTGGTTGCTGCAAGCCAAATCTTTGCACTATAATCAAAAATGTCATAAGAGAAATAGCTTTTCACAATTATTCAATTTATCCGCGTCCGATTTCTTACGCAACTGATATTCTTTAATTAAATCACTTACCTTTCAATATCTTCGGGGAAGAAGAAGAAACTCACTCCTGGCGTACTTCTTTAATTATTTTTACAATTGTCAACGGCACAACAATAACTTCCTTGCTCCATAATTATATAAATTATTTGTCAACCTTTTTGATTCTTTGCACTTACAAACATTTTTAATTCTCTTTTTATACAAACTCTTTCTTCCTTCCGTCTTTAAATTCATATAAACTACAGCACCTCAATAAACGATCAACGATACATTTCAAAAGACACATTCCGAGATCAGATGTAAACATTGAGCGGCCATTTTAAAAGAGGGATCTGTCGACACACGTGCGCTCGAAATCTCGTCACCAACTGGGAGCTCACTTTTGCTACTGTATTAGGTTTACTGTATAACGACCCCAAACATCGGAGTAAAAGGTGTAGCCAATGGAAAGGGGAATCGAAATCCTCACACTGGATTGGCCAGTCCAGTAGCCCGCGATGCAAACCCAATCGAGAACATGTGGTCATACATCAAGCAGAGAAGCTTCGTAGTAAAAAGGTGTACACGGTGAAGCAGCTGTCACAGCAAATTCGGGCAATTTGGAAATCATTGCCCCAAGAATACGCGAAAGATCTCGTCGAAAGTATACCCCAGACGCCAAGCAAACATCGACGCCGATGGAGATTGGATGAACTACTGAATCATTGGCATTTTAATAACAAACCTTTACTGTCGCATGATGTAAAAAACTTTTAAACAAATATATTTTTTAATGAACAATGCGCGACACTTTCTTACTTGACCGTCTGTAGTTACGCAGAAAAATATATTTTTTTAAACTTCGCAAGTTTTCCTCCATACTTATGTAAATAACTTTTTAAAAGAACATCCTCATAAGTAAAAAATAATGATTAAAATTCTGTATATTTAAATAAATTATATTATAAAGAATTATATATACATATATATAAAAAAAAGTACGAGTTAATATTAAATAAAGTCCTTTTTTAAATGTCACACCAAGGTCTAATTTTTGAAAGGACCGTTTCCTGTAATTTAATATTTATATATATATATATATATATATATATATATATATATATATATATATATATATATATATATATTACTATAAGCGCAAGGAAAGTAACTATTAATTACAATAGTGCCTCTCATTTTTGACAGGCGAGATCAAAACAAGTAACATTTAAAAAGTAACTAGATTTTGCCATCAAATCATGTGACAGCCTTTATTACATCAGCAGTTAGGCTGATTCTACAGACATAACGTAGTTTGTTCCTTGAAAAATTACGGTGGCGAGCTGTTCACGACCGAAAAATCGCCGTTTCCATCTTCTAATTAGTTACAACAAAGAAAACTTCAGCCATGCAATTTTGAAAATTGTTAACACTATATGTATTTAAATTAGAAAAACTTCACTATCAAGTACTAAAACTGAACAAAGTTCATACTTTAAAAGCTATTTACTGTTCTCTAATTTGTCAATTCATCACACAACGTGTTTCGTCATATCACAACTCGTCAGTCGAACTAGGAGCGGCAGAAAATAGAACAAAATTCTAAGTACTTATCACGATACTAGGACAAAAAGTTTAGTGAGATACAATTTACATTTCTGACCGCTGTAAGTCTGGTTTCTGAAGGCATATCTACCCTCTCCCGCGGGCTGTTTAAGACCATAATCCAGTAGAGAGGTTGTTAAGCGAATTGCGAGCAATAAGCAGAGCGTTTGTTATTCGTACTTCACCTATATCAAAAAAGAAATATCAACTATCAAAATTGAACAAAGGCCATACTTGAGCAGCTATTTACTGTTCTCTCACCTGTTAATCCATTTCAGAACGCGTTTCGTCATATCACGATGACAAAGATTTTTATACTACATGGGGTGAAAAGTCTCGAAGCTTTCCAAGAGATGGCAGCACAAATAAAAAAACCCAATAATTGATGTAGAATTTTCATAACATTTTGTTTATTAGTTTCCAAATTAGAACTGTTTAAGGAAGTTCCGATGGTATAGGTGAAACCCAAAAGCAAATTGCGTTAGCTTATATTAGTATTTGTTGTAAGGCTACATTTATATTTTTAATGAAGTATAAGGTACTAAATAATTAATAGTATATATTACTGACACGTTTGACACTATTTTTTGATTATGTTCGTATTATTTATTAGAGTTTTTATATGAATAGACTAACTAAAAAATGTAATGAAACACTTTCATTATTTTATATTACTAATGAAAAACGCTGTGGTCTAGCATCACTACTAACCATAAAGTGTGATAAATGTCTAACATACAACACAGTATTAACACACAGTACACATATATCGAAGGACAATAAGGAACATTATAATGCTAACACTGAAGCTGCACTAGGTAATTATAAGTTAAACAAGTAAATTAACTAAATAATTAAAACAAATGCTTTAATTTATTTATTTTTATTTTATTTATAAAAACTAATATCAATTGCAAATTAATTATTAGTTTAACGTAATATTACTTACTTGCACCATATGTTTTAATTATATAAACTTGTACTATACAATTTAAAATATTTAAATTTCCCGCCATTACTACTAAATGTAATGTTGTCGCTATTTCAGAGATAAAAGGTAAATCATTCACAAGTACCTCCAATATTTGTTATTTTTCATAAACTTAAAGCTTTCTAATTAAATTTGAAATTTTTTTAAAATAATCGCGAAATTTCAATGTCTAAAATAGTTAAATTTCTTATTGATGGCATTTTTTTTTTCATTTGTTATAACAAAAAAATGTCATTTTTATATCAAATTGACGTATTCTCCATAAGACTATATGTATTGTTAATTTCGATTTTTATTTAAATAAGTTCCCTAAAGACCCCAAATTTTTCATAGAAAAACTAATTAATCTATCGAAATAAATTTATACAAAATAGTTTTCATATTTTACGTTTAACGCCTCAACCTCCTTAAATGGACACGTTTCCCATAAGGATTCCCGTATTTTTTAAATTTGATTTATTAACGAAGAGCTTCCTAAATGCCTTGAAATTTTTACGAAAAATTCTAGATTTTTTAATTTATCGAATAAAATCAAATTTTCAAGTATTTTTCATTATTTTCGTGTAACGCCCCAACTTCCTTAACCCTACTTTTGATTTTTGCAAAACGATGGAACAAAAAGAATTTCGTGTGTTGATTAAACATTGCTTTTTGATGGGAAAAAATACAGCCGGAACCTAGGAACGGCTTAAGAAATGTTCTGGCTCATCGGCTCCATCGAAAGCAACTATGTGTCGATGTTTTAGTGAACTTAAACCGATGATGCACCACGTTCCGGAGACGTTCAAATGAGGCATCACTCCAAAAAACACAAATAAAATCCAACATATTGTTCTGAATAACCGCAAAGTGAGACAGTCAATATGGTGAAGATATAACGCGTGAGGCATATTTTGCATCAATATTTAAATATGAAAAAGCCCAATGAGCACGGCGCATTCACACGATTAATCAAAAACAGCAACGTGTCGACGCTGTTTGGCACTGTTTCGGCGTAAGCCAAAGGAGTGTTTGCATGGCTTCTTAACAGTAAACGAATCACAGATCCACCGCTAACATCCAACAGGCAGTCTGCAGAGAGGGTGGAACGGCATGAAAGTCGACCGAAGCATCCAAAAA
Source organism: Pachyrhynchus sulphureomaculatus (assembly GCA_019049505.1). NCBI lineage: Eukaryota > Metazoa > Arthropoda > Insecta > Coleoptera > Curculionidae > Pachyrhynchus > Pachyrhynchus sulphureomaculatus. Next base: position 19,933,174 of record CM032446.1, read on the forward strand.
CAGAAACATCAGCTGGAAAGGTTTTGGCAACTATTTTTTTGGGACATGCATGGAATAATATCGAGTATCTTGAGAAGGGGGCGAACAATTATCGAAATATTGGTTTATTGGACCGTTTAAATAATGAGATCAAAAAAAGTCCGTGTTTAGTGAAGAGAAAAGTGTTGTTTCAACAAAATAATGCACCAGCTCACAATTCCATAAAATCGATGGCAAAATTGGACCAACTGGGCTACGAATTTCGTCCTAATCCGCCGTATTCACCAGATCTGTCCCCAACGATTATTACCTCTTTTCAAATTTGAAAAGGTGGTTCAGGGAAAGAGATCTAGCTTTTTTAGAGAGCTTGACAAATCGTACTATATGAAAGGTATTCAAATGTTGGAACATCGCTGGAACAAGTGTATCGCTCTTGAAGGAAACTCGGTTAAAGAATAAAATAGATTTTTGGCAAAAACATTGTTTTTTCTTAAAAAATCTCGAGACTTAGAACCCTAACAATTGCGCTGTCTAGCGGTAATTTTTAACAACTCGCTGAACAATTCTTCTATGGGTTTGCCTTTAAAACTAGACTTAGAACAGTCAGAGACGCAAATTGTATCCTACTGATAGAAAAACTTCGTTTTTCAGACTTTAGAATAAAGTAATCCCGATCGATCCATTTCATTTGGCATTCATAGCGTGCTTGATCACGTGTTTTTTTTTGAATTTTCTCCAGTCCGCTACGCGATACGCACACACATTGCACAAAAGTTGCGAACAATAGTGGGTGTCCAAATGAGCTTCGAGCAATTCTTTTTTATACGTTTCGAAATGGCAATAGTCTATGTGACACTGGTATTTTTTGATACTGTTCGATCCTAATTGGTGTTGAATCCATTCGTGAGTTCTTAACCTGCAAAATAATACAACCATAATAAACATCATTTATGAGTTTAAGGTTTGTAAAAAGTTGGCATTTACTTTTAAATGCAAAAGAACAATAATCCTCAACAACAATTTTACGACAATCGATAGGTTTTTTTTAGTTAATTTTTGAGGGTCCAAAAATAAATAAATAAACATCCAAAAAAAATACATAAGAAAATAAATTATTTCAAATTCTGGCATTGGGCCCTCTGACATATTTTTTACGTAGCCAAAAATTATTCAAAAATGATACAAAAAAATTTCATTTAAATTAAACCAAACCTTCCTTTTTGGAAATCCGTTGATAATAAAATAGCAACTTACGATTCTTCACTCGTAGTGGTAAACGGACACGGCTTAAAGCGACATTGCAATTCAAGTCGTTCCGACATGTTCCTTTTCTCCTCCATACCTTCCTTCCCACCGTGGCAATAACGGGAATGCACAGAGAAATTTTGTATGTTCTTAGTTTTGTAAGAACAGTTATCACAATAAATATCTGTTGCGTGCTTAAGAAGCTTATGTGCCTCTAATGCATTGGGTGAAATGGTTACGTAAGAACATGTTCTAAAATAATAAATATACACTTTATATATATATATATATATATATATATATATATATATATATATATATATATATATATATAAAGGGTATATATATATATATATATATATATATATATATATATATATATATATATATATATATATATAGGGTGTTTTTATAGAGGTATAAAACTTTAAGTTGGCAACACTTTTTTAACTGGCGGCCATTTTGTCAGCTGTCAAGTGATTTATGTTTAGTTTGGTTTGGCATTTCAACATGAATAGACTGACGCCTGAACAACGCTTCCAAATTGTGCAAATTTATTTTGAAAATCATGGTTCTGTTCGAAATACGTATCGCGCACTACGTCCATTTTACGGTCAACATAATTGTCCATCAGAGCAATTAATTCGAATAACTATGGAACGTTTTCGCACCACGTTTACTCTAAATGATAATACGCATCCACAGAGACGTCGAACAGTGCGTACAGAAGAAGTCATTGCTGCTGTAGAGCGTAGCGTAGAGGAAGACCCGAATCAGTCTATCCGCCATCATGCACAGGAATTGGATATGCAACAATTGAAGCAACACGATCACGTAGCAAGGCGTAGATTCGGTGAATGGGCCCAAAACAAGATTGCCGTTGATCCCGATTTTCATAAGCGAATTTTGTTTAACGATGAAGCTCACTTTTGTTTGAATGGATACGTCAATAAACAAAACTGCCGTATTTGGAGTGATGATAATCCTCAAGTGCATGTTGAGACACCGTTACATCCAGAAAAAAACTGACTGTTTGGTGTGCTTTATGGGCTGGTGGAATCATTGGTCCGTACTTCTTTAAAAAACGATGCTGGTCAGAACGTCAATGGTGACCGCTGTAGAGCCATGATTACTGACTTTTTCGTTCATCAATTAAACAACCACGATGTGCAGGAGCTGTGGTTTCAACAAGACGGCGCAAACATGTCACACAGCTCGTGCCACAATTGATTTATTGAAGGAAACGTTTGGTAACCGCATAGTTTCACGTTTCGGACCCGTGAATTGGCCTCCAAGATCTTGCGATTTAACGTCGCTAGACTACGCCGATAAGCCCGAAACGATTGACCACTTGGAGGACAACATTCGCCGCGTTATTGCCGATATACGTCCACAAATGTTGGAAAAAGTCATCGAAAATTGGGCCTCCAGATTAGACTACGTCCGAGCCAGCCGTGGCGGTCATATGCCAGAAGTCATATTTAAATTATAATGCCAGAAGATTATCTTTCGAATAAAGTAAATTTCATGTCAATTAAAAAAATTCATCTTTGTTTTATTCCATTTCAAAGTTCTATACCTCTATAAAAAACACCCTTTTTATATTTATATATATATATATATATATATATATATATATATATATATATATATATTATATATATATATACATATATACATATATACAAAAGTTTGGAAACATTTAAATTCCCATCTCTAGTCTTAACATTTAAACGGTTTACAATTACAATATTTATTTATTAATCGTGTACATTTGGGAGACTGAAACAGTTATCGTTCATAAGAAATGTGCTTAGTTTTTAACGTAACAAAAGTATGGAAACATTTTTGTTATAAAAATAAAAATTCCACTAAGACGATTAAAATGTCGAAAATATTTAATATTTAGTGGGATATCCTTTTGCATCAATCATTGCTTGACATCTTCTGCCCATAGAGTCAATAAGCCTAGCACAAAAATTGGCTAATTTGTTTATCTAAATAGTGCCAAACAAATCGGGTTCAAACCAGGTGATTCTGAAGGCCAGCGCATCACCCGAATCCTCTGTTCAGAACACCAATGCTTGGCCAAGCGAGATATGTGTTTTGGGTCATTGTCTGGGTGAAAAATCTTCTTCATAAGGAATCAAATTATTTTCCAATACCTCAAGATACATTTGAGCATCCATTCTGCCATTTATCTTTGCCAATGGCCCCGTACCAGACTGTCGACCGTCGAAAACAACCCCATACCATATTTCCGCCGCCATGTTTGACAGTAGGTACAAGTTACTTTGGGACATATCTTAGACCAGGGGTGCTCAAACGGTCGACCGCGAGTGCTTTTTGAGTCGATCTCGAGAAAAAAATTCACAACTATTCACAGATTTTGTTTTAAGTACCTAAAACAAAATGTAATGAATAAACTACTAAAATTTATTCGATCCACAATTAGGCCAGAATAACCCCCTCATTACTTTCTTTTATCATAATAACCCCCTGTTAGCGGCAAAAGGCGGCTTTATCAAAGGAACGCGCGGTACTTGTCAAAGAAAAGCCGCGTTTTTTGATTCCCGCCGATTTTTCTAGAAACTTAGGACGGCGTGTTTTTGACGGGAACATTCGAGACTTCGTTGGCGCCGATATAAATGTTGCGCCTGCAGGAATAGTCAGTCTGAGTTGTAACTTGAAGGCGATACATCGATACACAGTTTATTAATAAATAGTCCAAAATGAGTGCGGTGAAGAAAAATAAAACTTATCATTTTAATAACGATTGGGAGGAAGAATTTTTCTTTTGTACGGTAAAGGATAAGTGCATTTGTCTCATTTGCCGTGCGTCAGTTGCAATACCTAAGCGTGGGAACTTAGAGAGGCATGATAAAACGGTTCATAAAAACTATGAAAAAGATTTTCCGCCACAGAGTGAATTAAGAAAACGAAAAGTACGTGATTTGATAACTTGTTTGAAAAAAGAACAAACCATGTTCACAAGATCAGCCAAACAATCAAAAGCTGCAACGATCGCGTCATTTAAAATATCTCATATATTGGCGAAACACAAGAAACCATTTGATGATGAACTGGTTGTGAAGGAAGCATTTATTGAAGCGGGTGAGACTTTATTTGGAGATTTTAAAAATAAAACAGAGATTATGTCTGCTATTAGAGAACTTCAGTTATCTCGTCCGACTGTCACAAGGCGTGTTGAAGTCATGAGTCAGGACATGGCAGATAAACTAAAACATGATCTCATGGAATGTACATACTTTTCTTTACAGTTCGACGAATCCACCGATATGACAGACACTGCCCAGCTGTGTATTTTTATTCGAATGGTATTTGACAATGGTTCCTCTGGAAGGAAAGACCCGTGGCGAAGATATATATGACGTTTTCTTCAATTTTGTAACAAACTACAAGCTACCAATATATAAACTAGTGTGCATTACAACCGATGGAGCACCAGCAATGACTGGAAACAAAAACGGTTTTGTGGCATTGTGTCGTGTGTGTGCTAATGATGATTTCCCTTCATTTTTCTCCTTCCATTGCATTATACATCAACAAGTTTTGTGTTCAAAAGTTGAAAACATGGAGGAGATTATGGGCATTGCAATAAAAATTGTGAATTCTATCCGTGCACGTAGATTGCAACGACGGCTCTTTAAATTGCAGTTGGAAGATAGTGAGTAAGCTGAACACACTGATTTAGTTCTTCACACGGACGTCAGGTGGTTGAGTTGCGGAAAATTCCTAGAAAGGTTTCAAGAATTATTGCCCGAAATAACAGCTTTTCTGGACGAAAGGGGTGATGACACTCAGATGCTGAAAAACGGAAAATGGCTGACTGATTTGGCATTTTTGACAGACAACACAATGCATTTAAACACCATTAATTTGGAGCTTCAGATACAAAATTCTGGTGTTTTATATCTGAAGATAAATATCCGAATCTAAGGCAAATCGCCCTTCAACTGACGGCAATGTTCGAGTCAACTTACTTGTGCGAGTCTGCATTTTCTGAAATGAAGATAATTAAGTCAAAATATCGCAATCGACTAACTGACGAACATATGTCATCACGCTTGCGATTAGCCCTCGGTAATTACGTACCATCTTATGAAAAGTATGCTGAGGACATGCAGTGCCACGCTTCAACATCCAAAGTCACTCTTTAGTTAAGTTTAGACACTAGAACTCGTTTGTTTTGTAAGAACCAATAAACACGCAATTTTGAATAATTATGAGTTTTTCACTGACATTTTAGAGCAGACCTACACTTACCTTTACTAAAAAAATGCATATTGTGCGGAAAACTAATATCTATGCCACGATATACCCTACCTAGACGACAATCCTGCATCACACTTACTTGCAGCCTCTCAGAGTCGATCGATCGTAGTCTAACAATATTGAGGTAGATAGCCAGCAGTTCAAGTTTGAGCACCCCTGTCTTAGACCAACTGGTTTTCTTACATAACCTCTATGAAGAAATTTGCACTGTTTATGGTCAAGATACGTTACCAAAAGTAACAGCCAAAAGACGGTTCAGTCGCGATCCCATTTCTTTCAAACCCGACCACAGTTTCGGCCAACTCACCTTGTCAAACGCTTTCTGATAGTCGACGAAGCAGAGATAAATTGTGATGTTATATTCTCCTTTTGGTTTTCATTACGTATTTTAATTTTCTGAAATTTGACTATACTTGCGTTCAAACAAAAGTTAAATCATTGCTTCTACTCTCTCTCTCCACCGTTAATACTGAATCGCGTTGGGATGTAAACATGCGACGTCCTGTATGGATACATGTCATTAAAAAAAAACTCACCGACATGAAAAACGAGGATCCTCATCTGAATCAATGTGCTTTATGAAACTAAGTCGGCATGTCGTGTTGAAGGCGCATAACGGGCATTTATAGACTTTTTTCTTCACTCCGTCCGAATTTTTCCTTTTTTCCGTTTTTTGCTTCCTCATTTTTTTCTTATGATTAATTAAATGATTTAGTATTTCTGACCTGCCAGTTGTCAAAAACGTACAATTTAGGGGACACATATACATCAGATCTACTCTTCGAACGACAGTTTTCTCTGGAATTTGGTCTGATCTGTAAAAGAAACGTTACGTTTACATATAATAAATCCTTATAGGAAATTAACCCTGGTTTGAGAATTATTTCTAAAGAACTCCATATAGGGCAGTAAAAAAAGCATTTGAAATTGCACAGTCTAGATATGGTAATATAGTTGAACCCCGATTAACCGAGTCGCGATTATCCGAGCTCCGAATTAACCGAGCCAATCTAAGAACCTGATTATCCGAGGTACGCGCGTCAATACTGCGTATTAACCGAGCTTCTAAAATATGTATGTACATATTTCCATTTAAAATCGTCGGGGCCTTCGGGGAATCCCCCTGGCCTCTGGAGGACTTCATGTGGGCGAAATTGATGTAAAATTTTTTCCTCCAAATGCAGCATAATGCAACCAATGGATCAAGGCATCCTCGAAAACATTAAAAAAAAATTATAGGCGTTTATATCTTGAACATCTGTTAGAATACACAGAAAAGGAGGATATTATCAATGGGATGAGAAAGGTTACATTGAAAAATGTTATTTACTGGGTAAGTCAAGCTTGGGATTCTGTGCGTACTACCACTATTCAAAAATCTGGGTCAAAAGTTATTGATTTTGAGGACTATAATGACAGTGAAGACGATACTCCATTAAATGAATTAGCTTTGAAATTGAGAAGCCATGGAGAAATGTCCTGTTCAAATTTTGACAGCGAGATAGAAGAAAAAGAAAAAAGTTTATTTGAATTAGTGCAAAAATTAAAAGGTTGCGAAAATGTGACAAGAGAAGATGTTGTTGAATGGATTACAGCAGATGATTTAGAAGAAGAAATGAGTATTGAAGAAATAACGAATGCCTTTCAGAAAACCGAAAAATCAGATGACGATGACGAAGCGGCGGTGAATGAACAGTCTCCCACTAAGATCTCTCATCAAGAAGGTTTCGCTTCTTTGGAAAAAGCTTTGAGGTATATCGAACAACAACCAGAGGCAACCCCAGCGGATTTGCTTCTTCTTAATAGATGGAGAAACATTGCAGCGAGAAAAAGAAGATACAATATGAAACAGAAGCGCATAGATACCTATTTCACTGTTAAAAACGTTAATACATCGGTTTAAAGTATTGGTGTTTATTTTTTTGAATGAATAAAAAACAAATCCGGATTATCCGAGTTTTCAGTTATCCGAGGAGGGTGCCCCCCACGTTACCTTTGATAACCGGGGTTCTACTGTATTATGACATTATCCTCTCTGAGGTATCACCAGGAGTATTGTCTTGAGTTTTGGACCTTGAAAACCTGTACTCTTTTGTTTATAAACAATTTAAATTTTCAAAACGCGTTTTTTGAGCTTAAAATGTTAATAATTTCGGTTATATACAGTCAGTCCAAAAAGTCTCCATACACGACCTGCTTTCTATACTATTTTTCTGTTATGTTTAACCAATTAATTGGAACTATGAGAAAACATGTTTAAATAAATATTTGAAACTTAACCAACGAGGATCAGTATTAAAAACAATTACGGAACATTTTCTTTAGAAGTTACATCATTGTAAACAAAATTAATGTCAAAAAAAATCTCTATACATTCAAGAACTGCATTGAAAAAAAACACGTTATAATCAGCTGCATTTTATCAAGCTATCTATTGCTCGCTAAACTGAAAACAAATGAATAATTTTCGGCCATACTTTATAATCTGTCACTTATTGCTAGTACTTTTGCAGTAGGTTTTGAAAGTAGTATTAAAAAAAAACCGGTCAAGTGCAAGTTGAACTTGCACAATTAGTGTTCCGTACGTTGATTGTTTTTAAAATAAAAATTTTTGTTAGGGTAGTATAAAGTGATCAGTGACTTCACAAAACACACCCCAAATGAATTTTCAACAAAGTTTGTTTCCAATCTTTACTGAAAACTGGTGACCTTGAAATTTTGTTTTTTTTATTACACCAAATAAATTATTAAAGGTAATGCACTCGTGATAATTTTCGTTCAATCTATACCCCGTGGAGAATATTCCAGAATTTTTTCAAAATTTTTTGATCAGTATTTTTCGAGATAAGGTAGGGGACAGCGATTTTTTAAAAGTAATACGAAGAAAAGTGTGCGCAAGTATTACATTATATATATATATATATATATATATATATATATATATATATATATATATATATATATATTTTACTCGTGTTTTCACAAGCTTTCATTTGACACCACACTCGATGACCTAGTAAAAAAAATTTTTTTTCACTTCCGATTTCACCCCTCAAAACGAACCTCTTAAGTCAAAATTTATGTTACGGTGGTATAAAATGATCAGTGACTTCACAAAACACACCCCAAATGAGTTTTCAACAAAGTTTGTGTCCAATCTTTACTGAAATCTGATGACCTTGAAATTTTTGTTTTTTTTTTATATACCTTATAAATTATTAAAGGTAATGCGCTCGTGATAATTTTCGTTCAATCTACACCCCGTGGAGAATATTCCAGAATTTTTTCGAAATTTTTTGATAAGTACTTTTCGAGAGCGATTTTTTCGCGAATTTTTAAAAATAATACAAAGAAAAGTGCGCGCAAGTATAATATTATATATATATTTTTTACTCGTGTTTTCATAAGCTTTCATTTGACACCACACTCGATGACCTAGCAAAAAAATTTTTTTTCACTTCCGACTTCACCCCCCAAAACTAACCCCTTAAGTCAAAATTTAATTCTCAAATTCCTATATTATTACCAAATTTCACCTTTCTATGTCAAACAGTTTCCGAGAAAATCGGGTGTGACAGACAGACAGACAGACAGACAGACACCGAAGTGATCTTATAAGTGTTCCGTACGGAACACTAAAAATGAGCGAGAGAAATTGCGTAATTCCATTTCAAGTTCGAAATATCATAACTGATTTGTGGAAAGATGGAAAATCGTACATACGAAAAATTGTTAAAAAGTCGCATGCTACTGTTCAGTATAAATCAACGGGTTCCTATAAAATTCGACCATCCTCCGGTGGTTCCAAGAAAATGACTCCACGTAAAGAGACCAGTATTGTTAGACAAATAATTATAGATCCCAAGAAAAGTGCACCAAAATTAAAAGAAGTACGGGAACAATTTTCGAAAAATGTTTGTTCACAAACAGTGAGAAATTGTTTATACAGGGTAGGCTATAACGGTTGTGCAGCCAGGAAGGAGCCGTTAATTTCGGAAGCTAATCGCAAAAAAGCGTTTTGCTTTTGCTAGGGAATACGTTACTAAACCTCCTGAATTTTGGGAATCTGTAATCTTTAGTGATGAAACTAAAATTTATCTTTTTGGGTTTGATGGCAGAACTAAAATTTGGAGAAAGAAGAATACCGCATTCGATAATAAAAACATTTGTTCCACGGTGAGACAAGAGTGTGGCAGTGAAAATGAAATTTCCAACAAATCCTCGTTAGTTTTAAGGGGTGTGTAAAAAAAAAATTTTTTAGGATTTTTTTTCATAAAAAGTTACTTAAACTTCTGAAGAATATCCTCACCAAGTTTTAAATCGAAATTCGAGCTCTAAATGCCTCTATCGTGTCATGAAAGAGACTGTCTCTGACGGTTTAGTCACTTCACGTGTTGGGCCTTTCATTTGTTTATAATGTTGACTCAAAAAAATTGATAAAAATGAACCTAATTATCGCCCAAGTCGCCCTTCCGCCGGCATTACTCAGGCAATAAGTCCAAGGATATGCAATATATTGTGCAAGAAGAAGTTGGACCAAGTGCATCAGCTAAGAAATTGAAAGCGACGGAGGTTTTACCAAAAACTTTAAACGCCTTTTTCCAAAACGTAAAATTTCGCACGACATGCAATGTAGCTCAAAGAGTAATTCAGGGATTCACTTGAAATTTTATATTCATTAACCTATTGACCACTGAATGAATGTACAAAAATTATAAAAAGTTAATTATAAATATTATTTTTTGACAATTGTTTAGAAAAAAATGGTTAATTTTTTCAGAATAGTCCCAAATTCACAATTCTTTTTTTGGTGAATTTAAATTCATACAAAGAGTATAATCATACTCTAATGAATTTTTTTTAAAAGTTGAGGCTCTATTTTTGCAGCCAAAAAGTTGTTCTTTTTTATCTACTTTTTCTTTTTTGTATAAATATTATAGTTTCTTAATAAATGAATCACAAAAAAACAGTCGTTTACACAGGCCTTTCCCCCTTAAGTCGCTCGAGTGCGTACATAACCGACAACATTGAAAAACAAGCAAAAAAACTGTTTTTTTTTTCCATTTTATTTTATAGGTCGACTAAGTGAACCGATCGGCTTGAAACTTTCAGAAAATATGCCTTCTGTTATAGCAAAAAATAGCCTGAAATTTTGGTACAAAAATATTGAACCTCGTAGGCACAATTAAATTTGTTATTTAAAATTTGAATTGCCCGCTATTTTAAGCCATTTGGGCCCAAATTGATATTATTTTTTTCCAAAATCTAGGTCTCGACGCCAGCTTTCGGATGCCCTTAAAAAACATTTTTTTGAAGTCATATTAACCGTTTTTTTTTAACATTTCTTTATTAATCAAATAACAACAAATATGTTTTTTCGGTCACTATGAAAACAAAATTGTAAAATTTTTATCACCTCTGGTAGAGAATCGCGAGACGTTTATTCGTTAACGTGAATTGTTAATTAACAAATGCATATTTTTGGCTACAATTTGGACTGTATCGTTTTGAAACATTTTCCGTTCATGTGACACATCTAAAAAAATTTTAAGTCCTATAAAAACTAATTTGCAAGCATTTTAAGGTATTTCTTAGGAGTAACTGTTAAAAGTAGTTTTGCTTAAAATTTTGAGAAACAATAGATTCACTGCCTCAGTATAAAGATGGTTTACCACGCCGTATTGCCATAATTAATTGTAAGTTTCAGATATTTAACACGTAAAAGAAATTCATACTTTTTCTTCGATTCAAAGCATGCGTTTTTTACAATATATATATATATATATATATATATATATATATATATATATATATATATATATATATATATATATGTACAGTGGCGTGCAAAAGTTTCCGGCCAGTGGCATTTCGTACTCTAATTTATTTAAAAAAAAGACTAATGATTTTTAATCATTATGAGATGTGAGTATGAGATATAGGAAACAAAATAATATAGTAAAAGAATATTATTTATGTTTGTGAATATATTTATTAATATTATTCTTATATTTATATGTGCAAAAGTTTCCGGCCACATAATATACATTGACGCAGTAGAGCGTTCAAAGGCGTATTTACGAATAATAGCGCGTTGAATGTTCACATTTTGTTCATAAAAGGTCGTGGGAGCATAAACATGGCTCGGTATATGCAAATCTAAATTCGTGAGAGAGTAATAAAATTGTCAAAAGAAGGAAAATCGTCTCGTGAGATTGCTTCATTATTATCGATAGGTATATCAACCGTGAACGATATTATTGTAAAATACCGTTGTGGATATGGTTTAAAAGATCATCCGCGTAGTGGAAGACCAAGAAAAACGTCTAAAAAAGTAGATCGTATCATTAAACGCAAATCAACGGCGGATGTCAAGAAAACTGCTGCCGAAATTGCACGCGAGCTAAAGGATGAAAACCTAGCTAATGTTAGTCATAGTACTGTGACACGAAGACTACATGATGTGGGACTTTTTGGCCGTATAGGTATTAAAAAACCATTAATCAGTAAAAAGAATAAGAAGGCCAGGTTACAATTTGCCAAAGATCACCTAAATTGGACAATCAAAGATTGGAAAAAAGTAGCTTTCTCAGACGAATCTAAATTTAATCTTTTTGGAAGCGATGGTAGACAATATGTACGACGTCCTATTGGTACGAGAGATGATGTTCGGTACCAAATTCCTACTGTAAAACACGGTGGAGTAAGTGTGATGCTTTAGGGAATTTTCTCTGCACAAGGAGTCGGTCCATTGATCGAGATCAACGGAAATATGAACGCTGATATTTACAATAACATTTTAGAAAACAATTTGTTATGATATGCTGAAGAAACATCGCCGCAGAATTGGATATTTCAGCAGGATAATGACCCCAAACATTCATCCAAGTTGTTAAAACAGTGGTTTTCTGCTTTAAATGTGAGAGTTTTAAGCCGGCCATCTCAATCACCCGACTTGAACCCAATAGAACACTTATGGGAAACCCTAGATCGTCAAGTTCGAAATCATACATATTCAAATAAAGCTGCATTATTCAGATCATTGAAGGAAGAATGGGATAAAATTTCACCTGCTTGTATTAATCGATTAAGTCAATGCCACATCGTTGTGCGGCTGTTATCGCTGCAAAGGGTATTGCTACAAAATATTAACATAAAAATATAATTTAAGTCTATTATAGAGCATATGGAGTAATAATTTTTCTCGTAGTACAAAGTGGCCGGAAACTTTTGCACATATAAATATAAGAATAATAATAAATATATTCACAAACATAAATAATATTTTTTTATTATATTATTTTGTTTCCTATATATCATACTCACATCTCATAATGATTAAAAATCATTAGTCTTTTTTTTAATAAAGTAGAGTATGAAATGTCACTGACCGGAAACTTGTGCACGCCACTGTATATATAAATTACTTTGCTTTCGTTTGTTAAAATATGAAGGCAGTTTACCTCCTAATTGTTGCAAAAATATTTTGTCTAATATTACTTTTCAATGTATTTTATGAAGTGAATTTTCGATGTGGCAACGTAGCTTGAAGACTACGCGCGCTTACGCGAGCCTTTTTTCAAATTTTGAATCACCTATATGCATTGCATTGATCGGACTTTCTTTTAAAGATACTAGAATAAACGCGTGCTTAACACGCGCGTTTATTCAGTTATCAATACATATATTTTTAATAATTAGTCCAATGTATCGTTTTAATTAATTAATATACATCGATGCTAAATAAAAATAATTATGTGACTGCGTGTGGCGGGAAGCAAGCGAAAAGCTACGTTGCCAGATTCATTGTACTCTGAAAACTAAATTATTTCGCGTCATTCTCTAACATAATGCTCTCTCCGTCTTCTCGTAAGAAATACCTTAATATAATTGTTGCTAATTGAACTCAAAAGTGTTTTTTTTTATTTAGACATAGAGTTTAGTTGCATTAAATAACTCCTTTGTTTTTTAACATTTTAAAGACTTTATATATATATATATATATATATATATATATATATATATATATATATATATATATATATATATATATATACTCCTGGACAAAATTAACGCAACAATCTGAAAATTAATTTATCTTTTTCTTATGTCAGTTTTAAAGTTTATCGAGTATTTGAATAGTAAGCTATGTATATTTTGTTTCGTTGTTCATGACAGAAATCAAAACAATTCGTTTAGATTTACAGTTTTAAAGAACTTTTTAGAAGATAAACAATTTTCTTTAATAATGCGATAGATTTTCTTTAAAAGTAAGCTTATAAATTGTTCCCTTTTTCAAAGTAATACGTTTTTGTGGTAGACTGTTTTATTTTTGACCCCGAAGAATTAGAAAAATGAATCGAACAAGGAATTTAACTGAACACGAGGTAGTGCGAGCCTCATTTTATTGGACGAGGGATATTGTCAGAGTTATGTTGCCAATTTGTTAGGTAAACATCGTTTCACAATAAGTCGTATGGTAAGACGCTTAAATGAAGTAGGAACTTATTCTAGAAGGCTAGGGCAAGGGTGAAAACGATGCACTAGCGACCTAGATGAACGTTTTATAAGACAATATGCTTTAAGAAACAGGACTGTCACTAGTTCTATAATAAGAAACGAACTCGAAGCTGTTCGCAATGTCACAATTTCTTCTAAAACAGTTAGAAGACGGTTAAATGAAGCTGGATTAAACAGTAGGAGACCAGCCACTGCGCCCTTGCTTACTAGAGAGAACAGAGTTGCCAGGTTACGTTTTGGTCGAAATCACGAAAACTGGTCTGTGGATGATTGGAAACAAGTTTTTCTTCACAGATGAAACTAGGGTTAATCTAAAACATCCAGATGGTCGTGAGCGAGTATGGCGAAGACCAAGAGAGAGGTTTGCTCCTTGCAATATCTCTGCAAGGATTCCATTCGGCGGTGGCTCTGGTATGTTCTGGGGTGGCATCTGCTTTGATGCTCGCACAGAGTTAGTTCCTGTCCGTACGAGATCCATGAATGCTGACTACTATCTTGAGAATATTGTAATAGAACATGTGATGCCTTTCGGTCATTTTGTGGGGCCCAATTTCCTGTTTATGCAAGACAGCGCTCGACCTCACGTGGCTAGGGAGGTACTCGATTATCTCAATCAAGTTGATATACCGATTATCCATAGGCCACCAAAAAGCCCGGATCTGAATCCGATAGAACATGTATGGGATCACCATAAGAAAAATGTGAAACGTCATATACCTGCACCTAGAAACCTGAGGGAACTTGAAAATGCAGTTATCACAGAATGGGAGCAAATTCCCCAAGATTTTATCCAAAATTTAATTAGAAGCATGCCTAGGCGCATAAAACGCTGTCATCCGAAGTAGAGGAGGCAACACATGTTACTAGTGTCCCAGTTACACCATTAATTTTGCTACTAGTGTCCCAGTTTATTTTTTCATTATTACATAATTTCAACGATTTTGTTATTAGGTCTTAAGAATAATTTTAATTCGAATCTTATAGAGATATTTGGTAGCTAATTCACTTTTAAAGTATCCGAATAAGTTTTTTTTTCTAACTTTTAGTGTAACCAATGTTCATAAAAAATTAATTCATTATAGAGATTTGTATATTGGTGCGTTAATTTTGTCCAGGAGTGTATGTATGTTATTTTTTCCCCAATAATTCGATGAGAAACTTAGTTTTTCGTTATGATTCACTTCTTAAAAGTTAAAAAAAAAATAAAAATTATAACTTTTTAAGTAATTATTAAAAGAAAATAATTTATTTTTTAATTTTCAACTTTTGAATCTTGTAAAGTAAAAACGTGCTAAAAATGTACCATATTTAAGGCAAGGAATAATTAACAAAAGGCATATTTTGGACTCGAAGATCGTATTCCTAACATCGAGATAAGAATATGTATATTAAGGTGGAATTGGGCGGGGCATGTCGCAAGGATGAATGATAACAGATGGACACGCCGTATAGTTGAACGGAGGCCTAGAGAACACAACAGATGCAGAGGTAGACTAGAGACAAGATGGTCGGAAACAAACAAAGCTCATTGGCAACAACTTGGGGAGGCTTACATCCGACTAGGAATAGAATAAGCTGATGATGATATTTTCTGAAAGTTTCAAGCCGACACTTAGTCGACCTGTATGATAACATGAAAAAAAAGTTTTTTGCCACTTTTTATCAATTTTGTAGGTTATGTACGTACTTAAGCGACTTAAAACCAACGAAGATTTGTTGGAAATTTCATTACAAAGAGTTTGGTTTCTTTTTGTCTCGATCGAACTTATGTAACCGGAGTTATTCACATATTAAGCTCAAGAAAGGCGTTTTGAAAACTTAAATTGTTTATAAACAAAAGAGTTTTTCGAGGTCCAAAACTCAGGACAATACTCCTGGTGATACACCAGAGAGGATAAAATCATAATATTGCTGTATCTAAACTATGCCTATCTCATCATTATTTTGATCTTTTTTTACTGCATTAATACAGTCTATGTGAGAAAAGTGTGGCGGCGATTTTTTCGCAATTTTTAAAAAATAATACAAAGAAAAGTGTGCGCAAGTATTACACTATATATTTTTGAACTCACAGTTTTACAAGCTTTCATTTGACACCCCACTCGTTACGTCCGATTTAACCCCCCAAACTAACCTCTTAAGTCAAAATTTAACTTTCAAAACTACACGGTTCTGATGAAGCCATCAATTCCATCAAATATTGGTGCCAAATTTTAACTTTCTATGTTATATACAGGGTTACAGTCGTCCTAAATAATTAAGGACGTTATAGTTTAGGTCGTTTCTGAATGATTTGACTCTATGACATGATGTCCTAAACTTAACCGTTTTCGAGATATTGAAGTTTAAAGATTTTCTAAAAAAAAAAACATGTTTTTTTTTGCTTTTATGTCGATTTATTTTTATTAGAGGTTCTCGAGTGCGATTTTTTGGTTATTTTTAGTTAGTCTGTATGTCAAGTATCAAAAATCATCAAAAAAAATTTGAACTAGTTACTAACAGTTTCAAATGGCGGCTTGTTAATGTTTCTAAATTACGAATTTTTACCAAGTGTTTCCTACTTTAAATCAATAAAGAGAAAAAAAAAATGTATGGAAGTTATTCTGCAAATTATTTTAAAAACTTTTACGTCTTTTTAGCTATCTAAAACGGTATAATATCTACTGGATCTATTGAAAATTCTAAGAAAATGAAATTTCAATAGGCCCAAATGTAGAGTAACATAATAGAATTTAGATACTACCAATTACCGGTTTACTACCTGCACCTTCAAACAATAAAAAGGATTGGGTAAGCATTTTTTCCGGTCGGGGGTACTCTCTGTGCGAGTGACATTTTCTGTTCACTAAACATTATTGAATGATTTTTAGTCTGCTCATGCGATTCGTCCGTGGTATATCTGTATTTCATCTTCTGACTGTGTGAATTGGCTCGTAACTGGATTTTGATCTCTGCTTGTGAATATGGCAACGTATACCAACGAGGAATATACTGACATCCTAATGTGTTACGGATTTTGCGAAGGAGTGTCGTCGCGTGCACGTGATGAATACATACTGCAATATCCTACTCGTCGTGTACCTGATATTAGCGTATTTGATGGAACTTCTCGAAGACTACGAGAAACTGGTTCCGTACAAAGGCGGCGGACTGACATGGGACGACCACGTATCTTTGACGAAGACGAAGAAAACGGTGACTCTTTGAGGTGGACCCAACCACATCTACAAATGTTGTCGCACAACAGCTTGGTGTTTCGCAGTGGAAGGTATGGTTTGTAATGCATACTGTTGGGCAACACCCGACGATTAGAATTCTGCAGATTTATGCTCAATACCGATGTCGAAGATGCATCTTTTTTTAAGAATAAGTCGAAATTCGACAAAGACGGTCTTACAAACTACCACAATGCCCAATATTGGGCTTCTAAAGAGGAAGGCAACCCAAACAAAAAAAGAACGAAAGTATCACAAACAAGATTCAGCTTAAATGTGTTGATGGGTATAATTTCAAATTATTTGGTTGGGCCATTCTTCCTGCCAGATAATTTGAATGGCGAGGAATACGACAATTTTTTTCGGAACGATTTACCTAATTTGATGGAAGACCTATCTATTGGTTTGAGACAAAACATGTTCTTTCAACACGATGGCTGCCCAGCTCACTACAGAGGAAGTGTTCGTGCATGGCTCAATGACAATTATCCCAACAAATGGATTGGAAGAGGCGGACCCATACCTTGGCCGGCGAGAAGCCCAGACCTAACACCGATGGATTTTTATGTGTGGGGTCACATGAAAAGTCTCGTATACGACCAGATGACTCCTATCGAAAACGTGGATGTCCTAAGACAAAAAATAATTGATGCGGCTGACGAAATGAGGCGGCACCTCACAACCAGCGTTGTGAAAAGTAATTTAAGAAAAAGAATGAGAATTTGTGTTAGAAATAGGGGCGACCATATAGAACATGAATTATAATTAATAAAAAATATTAAATTGCAAGGTTTTTTGTTTTTATTTGTGTATTTTTCGTATTTTCACCTAGAACTAAAAATTTACCTTTTGCTACCCGAGCCCGCTTTAGGTGTCATTCTGTGTACAGTTTTCCTATTAAACTCCTAGTATTATACCTTTTTTGATGGCTAAAAAGACGTAAAAGTTTTTAAAATAATCTGCAGAATAACTTCCATATATTTTTTTTTCTCTTTATTGATTTAAAGTAGGAAACACTTGGTAAAAATTCGTAATTTAGAAACATTAACAAGCCGCCATTTGAAACTGTTAGTAACTAGTTCAAATTTTTCTGATGATTTTTGATACTTGACATACAGACTAACTAAAAATAACCAAAAAATCGCACTCGAGAACCTCTAATAAAAAAAAATCGATATAAAAGCAAAAAAACATGTTTTTTTTTTAGAAAATCTTTAAACTTCAATATATCGAAAACGGTTAAGTTTAGGACATCAAGTCATAGAGTCAAATCGGTCAGAAACGACCTAAACTATAACGTCCTTAATTATCTAGGACGACTTTCCCTGTAACCCTGTATAGTTCCAGAGGAAACCGGGTGTGCAAATAGACAGACGGACAGACACCGAGGTGATCTTATAAGTGTTCCATATGGAACACTAAAAAAAGTTATGAAAAATACGATATTCTATATACTCACTCCTCAGAAACAACAAATTCAACCTCTTCTTCGTCGACAATTTTAAACTCTTTTAAAACATCTTCTTCTGTAATTCTGTACCATAACTTTTCAGAAGCCTCTTTCACTTCTTTCCTACATACGCTTGAATTTAGGAGAATAGGTGGTCTGACTCTATCACTAACTACATCTATATCACTTGAACTATCGTCATTTAGAACTATACAATCGCCCGGCTCAGTGCGGTGGTCTTCATCGCTGCTCATAACTACTTCTAGTTCGTTTACGGTAGAATTTTCTTCATTTAATTTTATATCTTCCTTTTCCTCCTTAATATCTGAAATATTATCTACAACCATACATTTATCCGATTCTTTCGAATTTACAAATTGGAAATTAATGATTCTAAATGTGACCTCACTATCTTTACTATTTTTATCATGAACTTTTTCAATAATATTTTTATCGTCGGACGCTTCATATAAGGGCTTTTCCTCCCCAAAGAGTTCGTTGTGAAGTTCTTCAGAACAAATCAATGTTTTCTCCGACTGTTCTCTAACAAAATCTGGAATTACAATTTCCCTAAAAACAATACACAAGGTCAGATGCAAACTCTTCTCGTCGCTATTAATTTAAGATTATGATGCAGTGAAACTTCCATCTTTTATCATTATATTTATATTTTTTACTCGTGTTTTTACAAGCTTTCATTTGACACCACACTCGATGACCTAGTAAAAAATTTTTTTTTCACTTCCGATTTCCCCCCCCAAAACTAACCCCTTAAGTCAAAATTTAACTTTCAAAACTATACGGCTCTGATGAGGCCATCAATTCCTATATTATTACCAAATTTCAACTTTCTATGACAAATAGTTTCGGAGAAAATCGGGTGTGACAGGCAGACAGACGGACGAACAGACAGACACCGAAGTCATCTTATAAGTGTTCCGTATGGAACACTAACTAGGACGTTTTTTTTCAGCAAAGCAGCTCTTTCAACTCCCGCAACTGCTAATTTCTAACCTAACTGTATCTTGTTGAAGCCTGTTTCTATATATAAATGTATTTTAGAATATTGAATTTAGCTACTTTAATAGCACAGGTCTGCAACAAAAATGCTGTCTGGATGTTTTCAACTGATTTCTATGTATTTAGGTGTTCTGAAAACTAAAAAAATACTCAAAAAATTCCAGAACGTCAGGTTATTTTGCAAAACGCAAGATTTTATTATAAAAAGGGTTTTTTTCTGGGCTAACTTGAAGTCATAAATAAATAGGTACAATTTTATTTTGATTACTGTTTTTAAATATACAGGCCATAACTATCATTATTTTCTAAATAAAGAACGCCCTGTGTGAGCTAAATTAACAAACATAAACGTTGTAACCAGAACGTGCGCGCTCCGATAGTGTAGAAAGTGGCGCGGTACAAGTACGTGTTAACTCGTCATTGTTTTATAAATCTTGGTTCAATATAGTGCAATGTCATCTGTGCGGAAGTGTGTGAATTCGTCTGACAGTTTCTGTTATATTTGTGGCAAATATATGGTATTAAAGCAACAACTTAATATTACGGACTTTGTAAAAAAAGTATACTTCACGTATTTTGGCTTAAAACTTGGAAATCAGGATAAAGTTTGGGCACCTCATAAAGTCTGCAAACGATGTGTTGAAGACCTTCGAAATTGGTTTAAGGGCAAGAAAAAAGCTTTCCGATATGCGATTCCTATGGTATGGCGCGAGCAAAAGAACCATAGTGATGATTGTTACTTTTGTTCGTGTAATGTGAAAGGGTATAATTCAAAATGGAAGCAGTCCATTTCATACCCCAATCTGCAATCAGCTATTCGTCCCATCCCTCATGGGACCGAAATACCAGTGCCCAAGGCCCCTGCTACCTTGGAAGAGATTCCAAGTTCTGACGAAGATGGTGCTGTACCTGAACCCGATGACAAGTCAAGTTTTCAATTTGAAGATGACAGCAGTCCGAAATTGTTTTCCCAGGGCGAGCTAAATGATTTGGTAAGAGACTTGAATCTTCCCAAAAACGCTGCTGAGTTGCTTGGATCAAGGCTCAAAAGCAGGAACTTACTTTTGCCGGGAGTGTCTTCCTCCTGGTTTAGATATCATGAAAAGCAGTTCACTTCCTATTTTGCCCAAGAGAACGAGTTGGTTTATTGTACCAATATTGAAGGTTTGATGGATACATTTAAGATCTCATACGACCCAGCACAGTGGCGTATTTTCATAGATTCTTCAAAAAGAAGCCTTAAAGCAGTTCTGCTTCACAATGGCGGTTTCTATGCTTCCATTCCTGTCGGTCATTCCGTACACCTCAAGGAAACCTACAAGTGTGCGGTGATTTAAAAATCTTGGGCATGTTGCTCGGACAACAATCTGGGTTTACCAAATTCCCTTGCTTTTTGTGTGTATGGGATAGTAGAGACCGAGCAAATCACTGGACCAAAAAGTATTGGCCTCCGAGGGAGCTTAAAGTTGACGAAAAGAACGTCCTGCATGAAACTTTGGTGCCTCCTCATAAAGTTCTTCTACCACCGCTTCACATAAAGCTGGGATTGATGAAGCAATTTGTAAAGTCACTTCCAAGAGATGGAAATTGCTTCAAATACTTAATATCAAAGTTTCCAGGCCTCTCGGAGGCAAAGTTGAAGGAAGGTGTTTTCGTTAGACCAGATATTAGACGGCTTATGGCTGATCCACAATTCATCACAACCATGACGGATCCTCAAAGAGAAGGGTGGATTGCCTTTAAAGAGGTCATAGAGAAATTTTTAGGCAATAACAAAGACCCTAACTACAAACAAATCGTCAAAAGAATGTTAAAAGCATTTCAAGCTTTAGGTTGCCTAATGAGTTTAAAAGTACATTTTCTTCATTCCCACCTCGACTACTTTCCAGAAAATTTAGGAGATCTGAGTGAAGAGCAAGGTGAACGATTTCACCAAGATATTAAGGAGATGGAAAAAAGATACCAGGGAAGATGGAGCGTCTCAATGATGGCAGACTATTGTTGGACGCTTCAGAGAGACCTTCCAGATGCTTCCTACAAGCGAAAATGTACCAAAAGGAGTCTCACTGGGAAAAAGAAATGTGTTTAGTGCTTACTAATGAATGTATTTTAGATAAAAAAAAAAATAAGTTTTGTTACGCAATTATAAATTTAAGTCTTTTATCTTTTATTTTAAGATGGTAACTTGTTTAACATAGATACCTACATTGTCAGAAAACGTGACGTTCTATGACAAAATGAAAGTCATTTTCGGATTCAGTACACCCAAAAACATAAGAATTACGCAAAAAAAAACCAAAACAGCTCTCAATTTTTTTTTTGCAGACTTGTGTAGTTAATATATGTTCTTTGAATGTTAGTTTAAGCCAGTTTTTTTTATGTGGCGTGTTTTATATTTTATACTTTTTTAATTCTACTTTCCAATTTACTTTCAAAATTAAACTGGACTTGTCATTTATATAAACTGTTAGACCAATAAATGAATTTGGATTGATAGAATTTTTCAAGCTTTACAAAAGTCACGAACTTGTTGGTTTTTGACATGTGTAGGCTTCAATAATTCAACAGTAATTTTTTATCGTCTTTAAATAATAACTTGTTAAAACCATTGCTTCGCTACTTGTTAGGTTAAAAAAAAACCATTGTTAATATCAGTGAAATCAATCATAATTAAAATGGTAATTCAGTCACTGCATCCGACCGTTAAAACGAATAGGTTCTTTAAAAAAACACTTTGGTATTCTCCATGTTCTCTGGAAAAATCACCGTCTTACGACCTATACTTACTTTTTTTCTATATCTAGTAGTTGATTTATAGAGCATTCCTGTTCTTTAAAACTCTCTTCAGAAAAATAATTTATCTCTTCTTTAATGGTGGGACTATTTGTATTTTCTAAAAAATCCTTTCTAAAAAAAAGTAATACTGCTAAACTACGAACACATATAAGAAATGAACAGTATCCCAGTCTATGGTCATTAAACAATTCATACACTACTCAAAGGTTTTCCTATTAAAAAAAAAAACGGTCAAGTGCAAATTGAACTTGCGCAATTAGTGTTCCGTACGTTGATTGTTTTTAAAATAAAAAATGTTGCAACGGAAGTATAAAATGATCAGTGACTTCACAAAACACACCCCAAATGAGTTTTCAACAAAGTTTGTTTCCAATTTTTACTGAAAATTGATGACCTTGAAATTTCTGTTTTTTTATATATACCAGATAAATAATTAAAGTTAATGCACTCGTGATAATTTTCGTTCAATCTACACCCCGCACAGTGCGAAATTTAGGAAGTTTAGCGAAACTTTATTCAATTTTTGAAATACGTAAAATGCATAAGATTATTCATTATTTTGGTAGGTTAATATCCCATCTCTAAAACCTCATACTCAGTTTGGGGATTAACCCTGCGAAACAACTGCAAAATGCACCTGAAAGTTGCATTACTTATTCAATCATACTTTTTGCCTACAGAAAGCTATTCGATTTGTTTAAGTTAATAGAGTGGTACATACAAACGCAAGTCAGTAGGCATGATTTTTTCTTCATTTATTTTATAAGAAAATTGTCAATTATTGGCATTTAAATAATTGCAAAATCTTTTCTTACTCGCGTGTGATTTGTTCGTGAAAAAAGTGATTTTTAAGAAGTAAGTAAAATTTACATTTTTAACTTCAGTGGAGACTTTAAAAAGTGATACTACATAATACCAGTTTGAAACGCACAAAATTTGAAAGGTTTTTTTTCCTCTGTTGGAAACACAAAAGATCTTCTGCAATATTTTGCGATCTTCTTTTAAATTAAACATTTTCTAGAATGACTTTGCAAATTTCATATAACTGCATATTCCAAAAGTGGAAAAGGAAGAACCGACATCGGACGCCATCATTGGTTTTGTTTTGGAAAAAATAGGCTCACCAGGCTAACATCTGACGCTCTTTGCAGTTTAAAGGCAACTCTTCGTGCGCTGGTTTGTAAAATACAAAAAAGGTGGAGGGAATCCAGTCGAAATTTAGCATCATTTCTGAATAAAAATGCTAGCTGGTTTGAAAATAATGTAAAATTTTCAAATGCTGTAAGGGATGCATTGCCTAGTGGATCGAGGACCAACGCAGGCAGACATAAAAAGAATTTAGGGATTGTCATCCTAAAGTGCAAAACAGAGAAGTGCATCATCTTTTGAAGTCCGGTAGTCAAGACGAGTTAGCCAAAGCAACTGCAACAAAGCTATACCAATCTGGAAAACGAAACTCTGCAGCGATTGTCAAGGAACTGGCATCTGGTTCTCCAGAAAGGGGTAGCAAAATCAAGAAGGCTCGCATGTCTTCTTCAAACAGCCCACGAAAATTAACTCCAGACCAGGCTCTGGCGCTACTTATTGATGCAAACTTATCGTCAAATCAGTACAACATTGTTCGAGATCAAGCAAAAAATCACCGTTGCACTTTGTATCCACCTTATTATGTTGTAAAAGAGGCAAAGAGGTTGTGCTATCCAAAGGACATAATAATAACTGAAGTTTCAGCTAAAGTATCAGTTCAGTCGCTTATAAATCATACCGTAGCAAGACTTTGTACAGGGCTAGAAGGGATTCTTAGAACTTTATCAAACGTTAAAGCACTAAATATTATCGTAATGTGGGGCTGTGATGGGGCGGAACAAGTTAATTATCGACAAAAGTATATGGACAAACATAGCTCTGATGATAGTATGTTTAGTGTATCAATGGTACCAATCCAAATGTGCTCCGTAAATGATAATGGTGATAATCAGTCAGTAATTTGGAAAAACCCTGCTTCTTCTTCCACACGGTACTGTCGCCTCATTAAGTTCGTTTTTGCCAAAGAAACAGTCAGTGTAATTACCTCAGAAGTAAACAAAGTGAAAGAACAAATATCTCAACTTACTCAACCACTATACTTGTAGATGGCAAGCAATTTCAGGTTACAGCAAATATGATCTTTTGTATGATTGACGGTAAAGTATGCAATGCTGTATCATCCTGTGCATCATCACAAACATGCTACTTATGTGGGGCTAAACCTAGTGAAATGAACAACATCTGCGATATAGCTCAAAAAATATAAATGAATCCTTTTTATCCCTTGAACTATCACCCCTCCATGCATGGATAAGGTTTTTGGAATGTATTTTACATATATCGTACAAATTAAGGCATGGCAAGCTCGTGGAGCAGAAAATAAAAAAAAGTTGCAGAGAAGAAAAATACATTCAACAAAAATTCAAAGAGGAGCTTGGCTTGCTTATAGATATGCCAAAACAACAGACCGGAAACACAAACGATGGTAATACCGCGAGGAAATTCTTTAGAAATGCCGAAAAGTCTTCCGAAATAACTGGCGTTAATTTAGATTTGATCAAGCGTTTTCATGTGCTGTTAGAGTGCCTAAATTGTGGTCTTAAAATTGATTCAGAAAAGTTCGGCGAATATGCAAGAGAAACTTTGGAATTGTATTTGAAAGAATATTTCTGGTACTCAATGCCCGTAAGTGTGCATAAAGTCCTTTGTAATGGAAAGGATATTATAGCCTCTTCTTCCGATCGGACAATTTTCTGAAGAAGCTCAGGAGGCAAGAAACAAAGACTTTTTACTAGAAAAACATCCCGAATTGACACAAATACGGATTTATTTAATCGACTGCTTATTTCATCGGATCCGTACATCGCTTGCACCCAAAACCAAGCATAGTGAAGTTACGCCAGAAGTTTTAGAGTTGTTAGAAAGATTTGCAGACCCATGTAATGATTGCGAGTCTTCAGACGATTACAATGAGTCTCGTTCTGAATAGATGTTCAAAATGTTGTTACAAAATGTATGTTTTTCTATAATAAAAAACACAAATAAACTGAAAAACTTTAAATAAAACACATTCATTTTTATTAAAAATTTTAAAAAACCAACAAATAGAACTGTTTTACTGGTTTAAATAATTAAGTTCCGGTAAACTCAAGAAATTTCGCACTGTGCCCCGTGGAGAATATTCCAGAATTTTTTAAAAATAATACAAAGAAAAGTGCGCGCAAGTATTACACTATAAATATATATTATATATATATATACATACATATATATATATATATATATATATATATATATATATATATATATATATATATTTTACTCGTGTTTTCACAAGCTCTCATTTGACACCGTACTCGATTACCTAGTAAAATTTTTTTTTTCACTTCCGATTTCACCCACCAAAACTAACCCCTTAAGTCAACATTTAACTTTCAAAACTACATGGCTCTGATGAGGCCATCAATTCCGATATTATTACCAAATTTCAACTTTCTATGACAAATAGTTTCGGAGAAAATCGGGTGTGACAGACAGACGGACAGACAAACACCGAAGTCATCTTATAAGTGTTCCGTACGGAACACTAAAAAAGAATACTATAAATACCTTATAAAATTGCCTTCTGACCCATCTAAATCACAATTAATAAAATAATCTAGTTCCTGTTTCATGCTTCGAACATTTGTAATTTCAATACCAAAGGCAGATCCGTTTTCATGGTTTTCATCAGTATTCGATCGGTCTAATATAGAATCCTAAAAAGTTATCATAATTTAAAGTCGTTCATGCGTTAGTCGTGAGAATATCGACCTCTCAATACACGTACGATCAAGTATCTTAAATATACTCCAAAGGTCTTACAACGCAAGATATGCACCCCCACAAAATACAGGTGGCGCAAGAATTAAAGCTAATTGATTGTGTTCAACTATGTTAACATATATTTGAACCAGAGCATGTATTTTATTAATAAAAGTTTGATTTAATTGAAACTGCCGTGATCTCCGTACTAAACAATGTTAACACATGAATTGGAAAAGCCTTTTGACATGTTAGTTAATCATTGTGAAAATTGTATGAATGCTGAAAGGTGGTTATTTTGAAAAAATAAAAGCATTTTTATAAAAAGTTCTTGTTACTAATGCCTCCTACAGCAGAAGTTCTATTTATTTATCGACAACTTATTTACAATCAACGTGTTCCATTTATGAATTTGTTTTTACTATAAATATTTATGGGGCGCTTTGTTTATTAACATCATTACCTTATGAAGAGTTTCCTCTAAAATTGTCCCCTCTTCAGTTTGTTTGGCATCAATTTTTATTCTTTTGGATTTTATATTTGTTTGTCTGCTGCTGCTTTTTCCCAATTTCTTACAACACTCAAATATATGAGGAACTGCCTGAGGTCTCATTTTAATAATATTGAAATCTACGTATTTATTTAAAAATTTATAAGTATTATAGTTTTTCAAATCTTCTTCGAGCTAAAAGAATAATTATAATTGTCAGATCAACAACTAAAACTGTGTATTAATTCATAACAATCAAAAGATTATATAACAGTGGGTGCTTCTTAACTTATCTACCATGAAAATAACGTCCTATAAGAAAATTGTTTGGTGGGATGTGATTTTTGCCCAGAAAAAGTTTCTCCAACGTGCTTCATGAGTAAGAAGAGGTTGTCGAATGGTCTCAAGGGACCCATTCAAACCCGATTTTCTTAACTTATGGCATACAGGAGGAGCTTCTATATACGTGAAAGAAGAACTTCATTATAGGTTAACTATAAATATAGTAATAGATGGGAATTTATGGTTGGTTGGTATAAACCTATGTGTTAATGGCAAAAAATACAATGTTCATAATGTCTACCATTCTCCTAATGCCAGTGATATTGTATTCTTGGATAAATTAGAAGAAATAATAGGAGAATATGCTGTAAAACCTGACGTGTTTATTGTAACAGGAGATTTCAACATCAATGTTGCAAAAGATTCATATTATTACATAAAGATATTATAAAAAAAGTAATGGTATGTATCAAATCGTTCAAAACTTTACAAGAATTACACAGAATACAGCAACAATGATTGATCTTATAGTAACTAATGAAAAAAGTATTGAATATCAAATTCATCACTCACCCAAAATAGCGGATCACTCCATTATAACTACAGAATTTCCTTCTTTTAAAATAGTTAAGCAAAAAACAAGTGTCAGAGATACGAAAAACTTTAATGAACTTCAGTTTCAATTGGATATTATGAGCTGTGTATAGCCTATAACCTTGAAGTCCACAAACGAGATTGCAAATTATCTGGTACAAATTATAACTGAGAAATTAAACAAGCATGCTCCAATAGTAGAAAGAGAGGCAATGTGCAAATGGGGAAACAAAAAATGGTGGACGCTCAGAATTAAAGACGCAATTTCTAATAGAGACAGATTGTACAGAAGAGCAATGATAACTAGACTTGAGGATGACTGGATAAGCTATAAACAGAATAGAAACAGAGTGGTTCAGCTTATTAAAGAAAAAAAGCAAACATATTATAATAGAAAAATAGATGAAGCTAAAGGAGATTCTAAAGAAATGTGGAGGACTCTGAAGGGTCTAATCATTTCTAGTAAAATCAATAAACGACAAGAAGGCATTTTTTTCAAGGGAAAGATGGAAAAGGATAACAAAATAATAGCAGAAAAATTTAACGACTACTTTTTGCAAAGTATTAGTGCCATAACAAAAGACATGGGGGAAATTGAAACACATGAAGTTCTAAACAATATCGAAACCCCAATAAATAAGTTTAATAATTTTGATACATTAGAACTAATTGTAAAAAATTTAAAAAATAAGACAAGTAGTGTTGATGGCATTAATGTCAGAATTTTAAAACTAGCATTTGAAGTAATTGGTGATTGCTTTCTGAAACTAATTAACACTAGCCTAGTAAGAGGAAGATTCCCCCAAGAATGGAAAATGACAACGATTATTCCTATTGAGAAAGTAACTAACACTAATAGATGTGAAGAATATCGACCAATTAATATGGTAGCTACATATGAAAAACTTCTTGAAACTCTTGTAAGCAAACAAATGAGAAAATACGTAGAAGAAAACAAGTTGCTTACATATTGTCAGGCTGGTTTTAGGAAAAATCGTTCTGGTGAAAGTGCACTACAGACTGTTATTTCCAAGTGGAAGTCTTCTATAGGTGAGAAAAAATTGGTTGGTGTACTTCTACTTGACTTTCAAAGGGCTTTTAAAACTATAAACAGAAAGTTGTTGGTTCAGAAATTGGAAAAATATGGTTTTGAGGGAAATGTGTTAAAATGGTTCTGTGAATATCTGGACAGCAGAACACAACAAACAAAATATAATGAAGCGTTATCTTCTGTTAGGATCAATAGTCATGGTGTTCCACAGGGCACAGTGCTAGGACCTGACTTATTCATATTTTATATAAATGATATAGTGAAAGGCATAAAAAAAATGTGAATTACAGCTATTTGCAGATGACACAATCCTCTATTATGAAAGTGATAACATAACAGATCTAGTGCAAACAATAAATGAAGACTTAGATAGGTTACACAAATGGCTGTGTTGTAATAATCTTAGTGTCAATGTTAAAAAAAAACCAAATTTATGATACTAAAAGGCAAAAATAATACTCTAGATAACACTACTCATAATGGCATTGTGATAGGCAATGACAGAATTGAACAAGTTAAAGAATATAAATATTTGGGTGTAGTTATTGATGAAAATCTGTCATTTTCTAGTCATGCCACTTATATCACAAAAAAGTATTAAAAAAAAATTATTTTTTATGTAGAATAGGTAAAAATTTAAGTACTTGGGCTAAATTGCTAATATATAAGTCGATAATAATGCCCCACCTCAATTATTGTTCCACAATTCTCTATATGTTCAACAAAAGAGATATAGACAATCTCCAGAAAAATCAAAACTGGGCATTAAGATGTATAATAGGTTGTAATAGGTATTCAAGAATAAACGATATGTTGAAAACAACAGACTTATTAAGTGTAAAACAAAATATCTTTTAAAATACAATGATAGTTGTTTTTAAAATTAAAAAACAGAATGTACCCTGAATATATTTTAGAAAAATTACAATATGTCAATGACATTCTCCATATAACACTAGAAATAGATTGGACTTTTATGTTCCCACTGTGAATTCATCATACGCTAAAAATTGCTTATTCCATCGAGGACTTATAGAATTTAACAATCTTCCAACAAATTTGAAAAATGCAAACTTCCTAAAATTTAAAAAATTGTTAAGAAGCTACATAATAGATAACCATAGCATTTAAATTAGTTTGTAATTATATATATATTGTAATTGTACTTGTTTAGCTTTGCTAATAATAAAGATTACACTGGTCAACAAAAAAAAAAAAAATTGCTTGTTTCCTGTGATTTTTTTTTTGTTTCTATCTCAAATTGATGCTTTTTTTTAAATATGGCAACAATTTTTCTCTAACAGCTTTTGTTTTTGAGTTATAGCTAACTACCCTTATTTACTATTTTTACTTAGATTTTCGTTTTTTTATTGGACACTAAAATATATTTTGTTGTTGTTTTAGATATGGCTTCGTCAAGAAGATGTTGTGTGCTTAATCCCGATTGTTTTTGCTATATTTGTGGTGAATATATATTTGCAAAATATCGAAACCTATATCGGACTTTGTGAAAACTGCGTATCATCAATACTTTAAAATAAAATTGTGTCATCAGGACAAGCCATGGGTTCCTCATATTGTATGCCAGAAATGTGTGTTATGGTCCAGTGGAAAAAGAGATGCAATAATGTTCGTAACACCCATGATTTGGCGAGAACCTCGAAATCATCATGACGATTGCTACTTGCGTTGTGAAAATAAACGGAATTAACCCTGGAAATCGAAGTAAGTGGTCATATCCTAACTTCTTCGATTCTTCTGCTCAACGACCTCAATTAAAATCACAAGAGGTACAACCCAGCACATCTAAATCTTCTGATGATCCAAATCTCTGTGAACCCGAACGAAATACATCAAGTGAAAACTCTGATTCAGACTACAAATGTACCCTTTCAGAACCTCAACCATTTAATCAGAAAGAACTAAATGACTTAGTAAGAGATCTGAACTTACCAAAAGAAGCTTCTGAAATTTTAGCATCTCGTTTAAAAAGAAAAAAATTTGCTTACTCCGGAAACCAACATTACATTTTATCGTACCCGAGAAAAAAATCTGTTACCGTATTTTTCTCAAGAGAAGGATTTAGTTTTTTTGTAACGATGTTGGTGGTATTTTGCAGCAGATGGGATTAAAACAGTACCAACCTAGTGATTGGCGTCTTTTCATAGACAGCAGCAAAAGAAGTTTAAAGTGTGTTTTGCTTCATAACGGTAACAAGTACGGATCTATACCTATTGCACATTCCACGACTTTAAAAGAAGAATACGTATATGTTTCTAAGGTTATGGAAACAATTAAGTATCAAGACCACAAACGGGTCATTTGTGTTGATCTGAAAAATGGTTAACTTTCTTTTAGGTCAACAAGGGGGGTACACAAAGTTCCCTTGTTTCATGTGTCTCTGGGATAGTCGTGACAAACAACACCATTGGTCACAAAAAGTTTGGCCAGTGCGGGATGAGCTAAAAGTTGGTACAAAAAATGTTATAAAACGTGCCTTTAGTTAGCCGAGACCGCATCATACTTCCACCACTTCATATTAAAGTCGGCATAATGAAACAGTTTGTGAAGGCGCTTGACAAAAGTGGCGAATGTTTTAATTTTCTTTCACGCAAGTTTCCAGGGTTAAGTTCAGAAAAATTGAAAGCTGGTATTTTTGATGGGCCACAGATTAGGCAACTCGTGAAAAGAACCTAATTTTGTCAAATCAATGACTGAAGTCGAATCCAAAACTTGGAATTCATTTGTTTTGGTTATGAGTAGCTTCCTAGGCAAAAAGAAATCTGACGACCATGTCGAGCTTGTTGAGTGCATGCTATCGAACTTGCAAGAGCTAGGGTGCAACATGAGCATAAAAATTCACTTCCTGCACTCGCATTTAGACCGATTTCCATAAAATCTGGGTGATTTTAGTGAGGAGCAGGGTGAAAGATTTCATCAGGATCTTCGGACAATGGAAGAGCGTTATCAGGGGCGGTGGGACTCACATATGATGGCAGACTACTGCTGGAGTTTGCAACGAGATCTATCTAAAGTCGTTCATTCAAGGAAATCTTATAAAAGATCATTTGATAGTGTTCAATAGAAATTTTGTTAACATAATGTATTATTTTTTTGTATTTTTTTGGCAAAATAATAAAACTGTATATTTCAAAAGGTAAAGCTGTTAGCAATCTCCCAGTATTTTTTTCATAGTCAGAGCCATAGAAATACCCAATAACAGAAAAAAAAAAATAAAGGAAACAAGAATTGTGTGTTGACCAGTATTATTATTATTATTATTATTAACTTTGCCGCTCGTTGACGTAGTGTCAATTTCGGGTCCCATAAAAACGACTTTTGGAGTTACTTTGCCTACCAAGTTACATTTTGATAAGTCGTCGACATTTTTCGTCTGGTTAAAATGATTGAAAACACTTCTTCACAAACGATACCGACTTTTTAATATATTTAGCGGCCGCGGAATGTGTCATTTTAGGCCCCTTTAGATGGGAATAAAGAAAGGCTGTCTCGAACCGACGTGGAAATAAGTGACTCTTTTTTTGGATTTTACGTGATTTCGATGCAAGTTCGGAATCGACTGATACTTTTACTAAAATGCGTCGTAGACAAAGGTTCCCTCTACCGATTTTTTGTTGAATCGCTAGAATTGCATCTACCAAAAATGAATTATCATCGCGGACACGTTCTTACTTGACAGACTGTACATAATGTTTCCGGATGAAATTTTGTAGATATTAAACCATTTTTAGGGGATGCTGAAGAGAGAGAAAAAGTCCAGAAATGGTTGCTTTGGTGCATTTTAACGTATACAGACCCTATCAAGCACATTTCTGTAATACAAACAGCATTAGTGGCGGCGAATGGCGGTCGACGGATTTCTTTCTAATACCTTCACAATCAACGCCGGTGTGCCCCAAGGCTCCATACTGTCTCCTACTCTCTTTCTCATTTACATTAACGATCTGCTGGAAAAGACCGGGAATCCAATTTACAGCTTTGCAGACGACAGTACGCTTATCTCTTCATTCGCTTTGAACGCTCGGACATCGGCTGCTCAGGTGAATATCCGCAGACAGCAGGAGGTCGTTCAACTTAATAAAGACCTGGAAGAAATTCTATCTTGGGGTGACAGTAACCAAGTGGAATTTAACGCTACAAAAACCCAGGCCGCAGTTTTTTTTAAAAAAGTTAACGTTGCTGAACATAGTTATGTCGGGGTACTCCATTCCCCTAGCATCGTCGCTCAATTTGTTGGGCGTTAGTTTTGGGAGCAAATATGTCCTGGCATGAACATGTTGCAGGCATAGTAGGGAGAGCTTCTCAAAAGTTAGGAATATTATTTCGAACCAGAAAGCTTTACACTCCACACCAACTGTTAATTCTTTACAAAGCTCAAATTCGACCAACTATGGAATATTGTTCCCATGTTTGGGGCTCTGCTCCCAAACATACACTGCATTTGTTGGATTCTGTTCAGAGAGGAGCTGTTTGTCTGATTGGAGACCCGGAACTGACCGGCGGTCTTGATTCGCTGGAACATCGAAGAACGGTTGGAGACTTGAGTCTGTTCTACAAGTATTTTCATGGAAAGTGTTCGAAGGATGTAGCCCGCTTAATTCCTCCCAAAAGCGGTGCATGGTGCTTCACATCCGTATGAGGTTCAGCTTGTTACTCCGCGTACAACGCTTTTCAAGCAGTCTTTTATATTGAAAACAACATTCCTTTGGAATAATTTGCCCAGCGCTGTGTTTCCCAGCGAGTACAATTTACAGCGATTCAAGAACAACGTGAATCGCTTTTTTCCGCATACGTGCCGTTCCTGGAGCGATTTAGGGACTTGTGCTAGACCCATAAAAAAAAAAATTAGGATTTTATCATGCAATAAAACAATAGATAATACCTACATTAAAGTGATCTTCACAACAATACTTTGAAGAAGAAGTCAACTTTACACGGCTAGAGCTATTTTCATTAATTGCTTTGAGCCACTTCTTTCTTCTCGCTATATTTTTAGGAAAACCTATAAATGCTTTATCTGGACTGGTTGTGCTTGTATTTTTACATTCTGGAACCACACATACTTTTACGGACATTGTTGCTATGCTCTTAGAACCTAAAACAAAAAAGAGATAGAAACCACTGATACTATTAGGCTAAGCACAGTGGGTGATTAATGAAATGTTGCTATGTTTTTAAAACCTAAAACATTGTTGCTATGCTCTTAGAACCTAAAACAAAAAAGACCACTGATACTATTAGACTAACATGGTCGGTGATTAAGAAATGTTGGGGAGTTGGATTTGGGGGGGGGCTGTGGGCACATGGTCTGAAGTTCATAATTGGTTTCTTTCCAATAAATTAAGCATCCTCTTCTTTTTTCTTATTCATAAGCCACAATTTCTCCTCTACATGAGATGTTAAAATATGGAGCAGAAAACCTACATCAACAACTAGCACAGCTCTTTACAAACATAGTAAAAAATGGACAAATACCCACAGATTGAAAAACTAGCATAACAATCCCAATATTCCCATATGCAAAAGACATCACCTGAAATCTACCACGGAATAACGCTCCTAAATACTACCTTAAAAGTATTGACGAAAATCATACTGGAAGGAATGAGCAAAGATATTCAAAAAAGAGAGGAACAACAGGGATTCCGCAAAAATCGATCGACTATAGATGCCATATTTATAGTGAGGCAGATAATGGAAAAAAAAACTATACGAAAAATGGCTGAATACAAAATCAGAAGAAGATCTACAGAAATATAAAGAGAAAAATCCAGAAACGAGGAGGATGATAAACAAAGAAAAGAACGAGAGATGGGAAAAATCGTGCGAACATGTAGAACAGTATATAGGAGGAACTAGAAGCACAGAGTTATGGAGAATAATTAAAGCATTAAGGACGTATATAGAGTACATCCCAGAAAGCGAGTGGGAAGAATATTATAAGAAGCTGCTAACAGAAGACAGACCAGAATTCCAAGAAAAGAACCCTGAAGAAGAACAGAATAAGGAAATAAAAGAGATAGAACTAAGCTATGAAGAAGACAATAAAAACACTCAAAAATAATAAATCTGCAGGGCCTGGGGGTGTGGTAAATGAAATGATTAAGTACGGGTCTAATAAATTACATCGAATGCTAAGAAACATGTTCCACAGAGCGATAAATGGAGAAAAAATACCAGAGGAATGGTCAAAAGCTTACGTAGTATCTATATTTAAAAAGGGAGACCGCAGAAAAGGCACAAAACTATAGAGGCCTAAGCATAATATCGAGTATGGGACGTTTATATGGAAAAATTATTAAAAATATCATAGAGGAAAATATAAAAGGAAAAATTGGAGAAGACCAAGCAGGCTTTACGGCCGGAAAATCATGTATAGACCACATATACACTATAAAACAAACAATGGAAAAAAAACTGGCAAAGAATAGAGAAGTTCATCTAGCCTTCATAGACATAAGAAAGGCTTATGACTCAGTAACAAGACAAAGATTATGGAACGCAATGAAAGAAATAGGCATTGACAAAGAACTAATATACGCAGTAAAAGCTCTCTACGAAAACAACACAGTGAACATAAAAAGGACATAAAATAGGGAAGAGACTCCAAACATCAAAAGGCCTATTACCAGGATGCTCTACATCCCCAACACTATTCCAAATATACCTCGAACAAACATTAAAAAAAATGGAAGCAAAACTGTAGTGGAATGGGAGTCCCAATACGAGAAGATTACTTATATACTCTAAGTTTCGCAGACGACCAAGTAATCATAGCGCAAGATGAGGAAGACCTCAGTTATATGGTAAGAAAACTGAAAGAAGAATAAACTAAAGCAGGATTAGCAATAAACTTCGATAAAACGGAATATCTAACAACAAAGGAGGGAAACGTGGAGAATCTAGAAGTCGATAACGAAACAATAATCAAAGGAACCGATAGATTTAAATATTTAGGAACCATCATTTCAGAAAACGCAACATCAGAAGAAGAGATTAAAGCTAGATTAGGACAAACGCGGACATGCATTAAATTCGATCCTGTGGGACAAGCACATTACAAAGAGAAACAAGACACGCATATACAAATCAATAATACAAAGCATAATGACATACGGGTCAGAAACATGGACGATCAACAAAAGAAATAAATCTAAAATTAACGCGGTAGAGATGGAGTATTGGAGAAGATGTTGTAGAGTGACACGTATGGAGAGAATGAAGAAATAAGAAGTAGAATGAACATCAAAGAGAACGCAATAAACACCATTGAAGAAAAACGATTAAAATAGTATGGTATAGGGAGAAGAAAAAGAGGAAGACCCAGACGATTGTGGAGACACGTTGTGGACGAGGCTATGGAGGACAGGGTCTAACAGATGGAGACTGGGAAGATAGAAACGGATGGAATCAAAGGCTGAGAGAAGGAAGACAGCGTTAGCTGTAGAAAATCCCTGATATATATATAATGGAAAAAGCTAAGGAATTTAACACACCTGCATATATATGTTTCGTCGACATGACTCAAGCCTTCGATAGAGTGCAATTAACAGATATTATAAAAATATTACAAGAAAAGCAGACAAACCAAAAGCTAATAAAAATCATTACATACAGAATGTAAAACAAATATAAAAGTGGGACATCTACTGAGCAAGGAAGCAATTCACTTCCTCGCTTGATCTTCAACGTCGTCATGGACAGGATAGTGGAAAATTTTTCGAAAACTAGAGGATACAAAATGGGCAAGACACACTTCTCCATAATCTGCTACGCTGATGATACAGTCCTCATCTCCGATTCTGAGGACAACCTTCAGAAGATCTTAAATTTGGAAGCAAAAAAACTAAACCTGATTATTAACACAACCAAGACAGAATGTATGGTAGCTTCCAAAGAATTATTAAGATGCAAGCTGGAGATCCAAAGAAGTATTATTGAACAGGTTAATAATTTTAAATACCTGGGAAGAATGATAACAAGCTCCGGAGACTTAAACAGGGAAGTAAAACAACGGTCTATGAAAGCATCAATAATAGCAGGTTGCTTGACGGATATAGTCTGGAAAAATAAATACCTCATAGTGTAAAGCAAAATAAGAATATACAAGACAAGAGTGAGACCGATCCTCACATATGCTGTAGAAACAAGAGCTGACACATGTAAAACAACACAAATGATGAGGACAACATAAATGAAGGTGAATAGGGACATACATGGAAAAACTATCCACGACAAAATCCGCAACAAAGATCTACAAGAACTAAGTAAGATCCAAGAAAGATCCAAATGGACCAGAACTAGAAAAAAACAACGGTATTAACATATAGATCGGATGGACGACAACAGACTGCTAAAAAAGACCAAACTCAATAAACCTGCGGTAGAAGAACTAGAGGCAGACCTCCGAAAAGGTGGAAGGAATGCTGGACGTCCACATCGGAAGAGATCTTCTTCTTCTAACAGTCCTTCACAGTCCACTCCTGGACATAGGCCTCCCCCATACTCTTCCATAGACTTTTGTCCTGTGCTAGGTGATGACATTTATTCCCACATTGTTTTTGATGTCATCTAGCCCGCGTAATTGAGGTCTGCCAACACTGCGCTTATGAAGGCGAGGTCTCCACTGTACAATACGCCTTGTCCATCTTGAATCGTCCTGTCGTACAACATAGCCCACCCAGTTCCACTTCAATTGAGCAATGCGTTCTATAACATCTTCAATTGGTAATAATATAGGAATTAATGGCCTCATCAGAGCCATGTAGTTTTGAGAGTTAAATTTTGACTTAAGGGATGAAATCGGAAGTGAAAAAAAATAATTTTTACTAGGTCATCGAGTGTGGTGTCAAATAAAAGCTTGTGAAAACACGAGTAAAAAATGTATATATAATGTAATACTTGCGCGCACTTTTCTTTGGATTATTTTTAAAAAATCGCGAAAAATCGCTGTCCCCCGCCTTATCTCGAAAAGTACTTATCAAAAAATTTTGAAAAAATTCCAGAATATTCTCCACGGGGTGTAGATTGAACGAAAATTATCACGAGTGCATTACCTTTAATAATTTTTCTGGTATTTAAAAAAAAAAAAACAAAAATTTCAATGTCATCAGATTTCAGTAAAGATTGGAAACAAACTATGTTGAAAACTCATTTGGAGTGTGTTTTGTGAAGTCACTGATCATTTTATACATCTGTAACAAAATTTTTTATTTTAAAAGCAATCAACGTACGCAACACTAATTGCGCAAGTTCAACTTGCACTTGACCGGTTTTTTTAAATAAAACAATGAACTCTCAATAGACTAAATAAAATTTTTAATTATATTTTTTATTTAATTTCTTTACACATAAATCTGACTTACCTAGAATCACGGATGAGTCAATATCAGAGACTTCGTTTCTTATCACTCCAGTATTTACTAAATTACATTTGGTACAGTTGACACATTTTATTTTGAACTTCGAATGAGGCCCTTCCCTTTTGAAATCACTTAGTTTTTCCATATCTAAAAGTCTCCTGCAGTCGGTGCATTTCGGATTTCGAGCTAACTCTCTCAATGAAATTACACTATTCTCATCAGGAATTTCAGATTGAATTATTTCATCGACTGTTGTTTGAATTTCCTGTTTTTTTGCATCCGACATACTTGCTAATGCTATATTTATTTTTTCAGCAGTTTTTTTTTTAACAAATCTGCCATTCTTTAATCGCGAAGTCATTATTTATGAACTATTAAAATTCTCTAATATAAACGTAACCTCAAAAAATACTCCAAAACATTAAAACCCAACATAAACAACGCGTGTCTCGATTAGAGTAAGAATGTAAAAACGATGCAGTGGGCTTCAACTAGTTTTTATGGTACTGATGGACGTTTACATAGGAGGGATCTTTCTTAAGTTGAGCATTGATTACTCCTTGGGAACGTCCTTAAAAGGCAGAGCATCTCAATATGATCTGTTGTTCTAAATTCCTTATGAAAGTCCACCTGTTTGACCGGTTAGTAGTTCTCAAATTTATTTGTTAGATAGTTTGTGACAATTTTAGTAAGAAGCTGGTATAAATGTGATAACCAGCTTATGGGGAGGTAGTTTTCAAGGTTTTTGTGATCGCTTTCCTGGATAAAAGTATGACCTCACTGTTTTGCCAATGTACAGTTATTTTCTGTTTTTCGATGCATTTGTTGAGTAATATCTGTATTGCTGCAAAAAGTTCATTTCCTCACATTTTCAATATTTCAAATGTTATTTTATCTTCATCTGGAGCATAAATGCAGCTAAACTGCAAACATTAAATTCTGCTGTAAGGCCAATAGGAAAGAATACAAATTCCGTCAAATTTTATTTATTTATCACTGAGCCCAACATAAAGTAATAATTAGAGACATATAAACTAAGTTGGGAATGTGGAATCTTTGGCACAATGACACTACTCAGTATATATGACCACTACACCAAACACTTTATTTTTGCACTCGACGTGCGTTTCGCTAACCATGTTAGCTTCATCAGAAGCGATGATTGACTAAAGGTAAACTACAAATCTACCCTATTTATACTTAGACAAACCCTTGTCTTTATTTAAACTACTTTTATATTTTATAATTTCCATACTTTCGTATGCGTTCAACAATCTCCTATCAGATACATTTTTTATTAATCTTAGATTATCTAATGTTACAATATGATCAGCTTCAAGGGCATGTTCGGCAATGCTAGACTTTTCTGTTCAACTGTATTTTAAGTGTGCTAAATGTTCTTTAAATCGTGTTTTAATTGACCTTTTAGTTTGCCCAACATACTTTTTGTCACAATCATTACAACTAATTTCATAAATTCCACTTTTCTCACAATTAGGAATCTTATCTTTGGGATTTACTAAGATGTTCCTCAGATTGTCTGATGACTTATAGACTAAGGTGAGGCCTACCTTATTAAATACCTTATTGAGTCTCTTGGTATATTTCGGATTATATACAATACATTACATTATCTAAACTTTGTATGGAACAAAATTATTTCCAATATAATAGTCAATTTTATGTTCAGAAAGAAGGAACAGCTATGGGTAATTGCTTATCACCTTTCATAGCCAATTTATTCATGAGTAAGTTTGAAAGCGAAGCCAGTCAAGAATTCGAATATTTCCCAATGGTATGGTATACAGTCCCTGGCCAAATTATTAGACGCACTGCAAGATTTCATGTAAAATATTAATTACCGAGTGATATTGTACCGTTTTATTATTTTAAATTGATTTGTTTTTTATTTTTATATTATCCAATCAATTACCTATTTATTTGACATAAATAAAATAGCATTAATTTAGAAAAGCATAAGTTTATTAAGTTTTAAAGAAAAGTGAAATTAATGTTAGTAAAAGTCAATATTTAGTTGAGCCACCTTTAGCCGCTATCAAAGCTTTAATTCTGCGCGGCATGCTATCAATGCAAGATTGTACTGTCTCCTGCATTTGAGGATGATGATTCCACACATGAATAATCTTTTCTAGGAGCTGGATTTTGTTGGTAATCACATCTTTAGCCACTTCTCTTTTCATCAGCTCCCACACATTTTCAATGGGGCTATTACCCGGCCAATCCAAAAAAGCTTTAACAGACCGAGCAGTGTGGCAGGGAGCTCCATCTTGCATGAAAGTGAATGGTTCCCCATTTGGAAACCATTCTCTGAGCTGCGGAATCAACCGATTTTGTAATACTTCTTTGTATTGATCTTGCCTCATTATTCCTTTGACGACGTACAGACGTCCAGTGCCCTTGCCGCTGATGACTGACCAAATCATCACTTTGGTGGGATGTTTAACCGTCGGGACGACACAATCAGGATGAAACTTTTCTCCATGACGACGACGCACATACTGAGCTTTATTCTGCAAAATTTCGAATGTGCTTTCG
This sequence comes from Pachyrhynchus sulphureomaculatus, assembly GCA_019049505.1. NCBI lineage: Eukaryota > Metazoa > Arthropoda > Insecta > Coleoptera > Curculionidae > Pachyrhynchus > Pachyrhynchus sulphureomaculatus. The sequence goes on from CM032446.1 coordinate 19,973,882, forward strand.
TCACTGAAGCAGACCTGTCAAAAATAGGAAAAATATATAAACTTCCATGTTTATTTACTTTATTTAACTGAAAATGATAATAATGTATCAATTAATGATTAAATTGCTGTATTTTATCGATCTCCAGAAGTCCACATCTTTGTCTTGCCATTGTTTGGCCCACTTCAGGCGCTTTGCTTTCATTGCAGCTGTTAACTTGGGCTTCCTGGCGGGGCGACAGGCCTTAAAATCTAATTCTTTCAATTTTCTTCGAGCAGTGCGCTCAGAAGCATTTACGCTAGCATCCTGGAGTTGTGATTTTATTACCTTTGTGGTAGCAAATCTGTTTTCTACACAAATTTTCTTCAAACATCTCTCTGACCGTGGAGTGAAAATTGGTTTTCTACCGCATCTTTTCTTTCTTTTCGGGCTTAATTCCTTCCCTGACTCAATTTTCTTTTTTATGCGTCGTACACTAGCTTCAGAAACCTCCAATCTTCATGACATTTCTCGGTTTGTAAATGTTTTCGCAATCACAAGGGCCTTCACTTCAGCTTTTTTACGTGGTGAAAGATCGCCTTTTCTACCCATAATGAAAATAGTCCAATTACTTTTTTAAAACACTGCATACAAAATAAACTAATAACTGAGTAGTATAAAACTGTTAAACAAACAATCACAGTCCATAAAGCTACCGAAACACGTCCGTACCTGACTCGATTCCGATCGCGACTGATACAGGTTTGTAGTTGTTTACGTTCATGTATCACTTTGTCAATACAGTGTTGCCATATGTTAAAAATAAATACAAATATGTAGTCTACAACAATTCTTTTAAATAAAAATCAATAATATTGTAGTTTAAATATACCATTATTGCATAAAAACTCTTAAGAAACATAAAATTACTAAAAAAAAAATACAGTGCGTCTAATAATTTGGCCAGGGACTGTAGGTATGTGGATGATATTTTCGCGATTTTTGATACAAAGAAAGCAAATATTGATGTTTGTTTCTAAATTAAACAGCCGGTATGATTCCATTAAATTCACTTACGAAGTTGAGAACAAAGGACAATTGCCTTTTCTAGATATTGTAATTATTAAAAATAATAATAGAGTAGAATTTGATATCTATAGGAAGGACACAGTAACAGATAGATATATTCCTAATGATTCATTTCATTGCAAACAACACACATTATCCCCATAACATTTTTTAGTTCATCGTTTGGTCACTTTCCCTCTGAATAGAGTAAACTTTAATGAAGAAAGGAATCGTATTAGAAATATAACTAGAGTTAATGGTTATGACGATGATTTAGTATATAAGCTAATAAATAGACATAAGTTTAGGTTTAATATTCAGAATTCCACTTTATTTACACGCGAAGAAAATAACACCAAGTATGTCTCCATAGCATATAATCCGAAATATAGCAATTTAAGAGGGTAGGCCTCACCTTAGTCTATAAGTCATCAGACAATCTGAGGAATATCTTAGGAAATCCCAAAGATAAGATTCCTAATTGTGAGAAAAGTGGAATTTATGAATTTAGTTGTAATGATTTTGAAAAAAAGTATGTTGGGTAAACTAAAAGGTCAATTAAAACACGATTTAAAGAACATATAGCACACTTAAAATACAGTAGAACAGAAAAGTCTAGCATTGCCGAACATGCCCTTGAAGCTGATTATATTGTAACATTAGAAAATCTAAGATTAATAAAAAATGTATCTGATAGGAGATTGTTGAACGCATACAAAAGTATGGAAATTATAAAATGTAAAACTAGTTTAAATAAAGACAAAGGGCCTATTCCTTTTAGTCCCCTCTACTGGTTACTTGACCGGAACTGATGGCCTTGCCTATGCCATTAGCTCCGCCTAAGTAATTCAAGGATTAGGCTAAGTATAAATAAGGTAGATTTGTAGTTTAGCTTTGGTCAATCATCGTTCCTGATGAAGCAAACATGGTTAGCGAAACGCGCGTCGAATGCAAAAATAAAGTGTTTGGTGTAGTGGTGATATATACTGAGTAGAGACATATAAAGCAAAATGTCTATACTCAACAATGTAAATAAAAAACAGCACGTCAAACACATATGCATATGTCACTGCTGAAATGTTTAAAAAGCATGCCAAGATCACATTGATGTTTTATTTGGTTATAAACTGAACATATTTTGTACACTGGTAATTCTAACATAACATTCGTAGTAGTTCTTTGTAGATAGAAATAGTTTCTTGATCTACCAGGATCACCGGGAATAACAAACCAGAGTTCCTCCAACAAAGAAGAGCAAATAAGACAGCCATTAACGATTTTAAACAAAAATACTATTGGATGAAATTCTCTGAATGTATGAAACCTATCAAAATTAAACTGATGCAATAGTATTGTATTGTCTATCCCTGTCTGTGGGTATACTCCATTCTCTTTCAAAGAAAGATATTTTAAAAATTTTCCTCGCACTTGCTCGAACGCTAATGTGGCCCAGTCGCCAGAGGTTTTGAGCTCTCATTAAATGTTAACAGGCTGCATTTTGGCACACAGGTAGTTTATACCTTAAGTTTCAACATAAGAATAATTAAAAATACCCACATTCTCTACGTTAATTAAAATTAAGTTTTTAAAATATGAAAATTTGCATGCTGTAGTGTGCCGCTTGCAATTTTACGTTCAAAACAGTACAAAATGGTCAAAAAAAGTAGGACATTTTTTTTTAGTTACAGTTAAAAGTATACTTCATATTAGAAAATCATTATTAAGAGCATAATTGCAAAAAAAACTTTCTTTTTTTTTGCAATTATGCTCTTAAAAAATGTTCATGATAAATGTATTTTTTGCTTATTATTAAGCATACAACTTAAACTTAAAAAAATATTTAAAGGTGAGAAATGAAAGATAAAAGTCTAAGCTTTAAATATAAAGTATTTATATTTCATTTAAACACCCAGGTACAAAGGAAACAGTTATTGAAAACACAAAAATTCTAAATTACTCAAAGAAATTAAATGAATTACATACTCTCTGGGTGTCATATTGGATCTCCCATTTTGAATTCTTCAAATCTGTGATCGGATTCTTAATCAGCACCCAGAAACCCCTTAATAGCCAATTTCAAAATATTTAATATAGAAATATTAATATAATCATAAATGAGGTTAAGTTGGGAATGTGGAATCTTGGCACAATGATACTACTCAGTATATATCACCACTACACCAAACACTTTATTTTTGCACTCGACGCGCGTTTCGCTAACCATGTTAGCTTCATCAGGAGCGATGATTGACTAAAGCTAAACTACAAATCTACCTATTTATACTTAGCCTAACCCTTGAATTACTCAAGCGGAACTAATGACATAGGCAAGGCCGTTTACACGCGAAGAAAATAACACCAAGTATGTCTCCATACCATATAATCCGAAATATAGCAAGGGACTCAATAAGGTATTTTAATAAGGTAGGCCTCACCTTAGTCTATAAGTCATCAGACAATCTGAGGAATATCTTAGGAAATCCCAAAGATAAGATTCCCAATTGTGAGAAAAGTGGAATTTATGAAATTAGTTGTAATAATTGTGACAAAAAGTATGTTGGGCAAACTAAAAGGTCAATTAAAACAAGATTTAAAGAACACTTAGCACACTTAAAATACAATAAAACAGAAAAGTCTAGCATTGCCGAACATGCCCTTGAAGCTAATCATACTGTAACATTAGATAATCTAAGATTAATAAAGGATGTATCTGATAGGAGATGGTTGAACGCATACGAAAGTATGGAAATCATAAAATGTAAAAGTAGTTTAAATAAAGACAGAGGGCCTATTCCTTATAGTCCCCTCTACTGGTTACTTGACCGGAACTGACGGCCTTGCCTATGTCATTAGTTCCGCTTGAGTAATTCAAGGGTTAGGCTAAGTATAAATAGGTAGATTTGTAGTTTAGCTTTAGTCAATCATCGCTCCTGATGAAGCTAACATGGTTAGCGACCCGCGCGTCGAGCGCAAAAATAAAGTGTTTGGTGTAGTGGTGATATATACTGAGTAGTATCATTGTGCCAAGATTCCACATTCCCAACTTAGTCGAGATGGCTTCACGGTCAACGGAATTAAACCTTTATCGTAAGTACAGTAGTAAGATTAGATTAGTAGGTGCAGATATTTGGTTTTTAAAGTCATGCAAGAAATTTAAAGTTTTTCCTAATTTTATTAAGGTTAATTTACCAAAATCAAATATTTCAGAAAAAGTTTCATTCTTTGCTAAACAAAAATGGCTTGACTTAGAAATCAAGAATTTGTACACAAAACGTAGTATGTTAGAAGTAGAATCATACAGCATATTCAAAAAACTTACTTCAGGATTAAAAAATATTGAATATGAAGTATGGAGCGAGTTCCAGAGGAAAATGTTTTTAGTTATTGATATTCAATATAAAAAGAAATTCTCTATTCTAAGTAAAAAATTAAAAAAGCTCTTACCGAAGAAAAATAGTCCTCAGGAACTCGTAAATATTGTAGAAAATCATTCATCTCAATCCTTTACACAAAATGAAATTCACATCTTAAACAAAGGTCTTAACTTTGCAGTACCCCCTCCTAGAGTTAATTTATCAGAAATAGTTGCTCACATTGAAAGTTCCATTAGTACACTTCCAGAAAATAGTAAATCATTTGTTAGGGAAGCATGTCGCAATCAAATATCGAAAAACATGGTTAACAACACAAATTCTAATTCACGAAAAGACATAAAAGTAGTTAAAGGATTGAAAAAGAAAGATGTTTTCTACTTAAAAGCAGATAAAGGAAATAAGGTTGTTATATTGGATAAGAAAGATTATTTTGAACGCGTAGATAATCTTATCGAATCTGGCCCTTATGAAAAGGTAATAAGAAATCCATTACCGAGAATGATATCAGAGGTTAAAAATTCTTTAAAAAAATGTAAGAACCTTGTCTCCGATTCGCTCAAATTTAAATTAAATGTGAGTAATCCGACCGTACCAAAATTGTATTGCTTACCCAAAATTCACAAACCTGAAAAAGCAATGCGACCCATTGTTTCATCGGTCGGATCACCCACATATTTAATATCCAAATGGTTATCAAAAGAACTTGAGAAGTTATCGTTAAATACTTTCGCAGTGAAGATTTCCTTAGAATTCATTAATAAAACAAAAAATCTAGTTCTTAATGAAGGTGAAGTCTTAATTTCTCTTGATGTTAGTTGTTTGTTCCCAAGTGTGCCAATTCCACAAACTTTACAATATCTCGAAGAATTACTTAGAATGAATGACTTTGAAGACGAAATTATTCGTGAATACTTAACATTATCTAAACTTTGTATGGAACAAAATTATTTCCAATATAACAATCAATTTTATGTTCAGAAAGAAGGAACAGCTATGGGTAATTGCTTATCACCTTCATAGCCAATTTATTCATGAGTAAGTTTGAAATCGAAGCCAGTCTAGAATTCGAATATTTCCCAAGGGTATGGTATAGGTATGTGGATGATATTTTCGCGATTTTTGATACAAAGAAAGCAAATATTGATCATTTTGTTTCTAAATTAAATAGCCGGTATGATTCCATTAAATTCACTTACGAAGTTGAGAACAAAGGACAATTGCCTTTTCTAGATATTTTAATTATTAAAAATAATAATAGATTAGAATTTGATATCTATAGGAAGGACACAGTAACAGATAGATATATTCCTAATGATTCATTTCATTGCAAACAACATAAATTAGCCTCATTACATTTTTTAGTTCATCGTTTGGTCACTTTCCCTCTGAATAGAGTAAACTTTAATAAAGAAAGGAATCGTATTAGAAATATAACTAGAGTTAATGGTTATGACGATGACTTAGTAAATAAGCTAATAAATAGACATAAGATTAGGTTTAATATTCAGAATTCCACCTTTTTTACACGCGAAGAAAATAACACCAAGTATGTCTCCATACCATATAATCCGAAATATAGCAAGGGACTCAATAAGGTATTTAATAAGGTAGGCCTCACCTTAGTCTATAAGTCATCAGACAATCTGAGGAATATCTTAGGAAATCCCAAAGATAAGATTCCCAATTGTGAGAAAAGTGGAATTTATGAAATTAGTTGTAATAATTGTGACAAAAAGTATGTTGGGCAAACTAAAAGGTCAATTAAAACAAGATTTAAAGAACACTTAGCACACTTAAAATACAACAGAACAGAAAAGTCTAGCATTGCCGAACATGCCCTTGAAGCTAATCATACTGTAACATTAGATAATCTAAGATTAATAAAGGATGTATCTGATAGGAGATTGTTGAACGCATACGAAAGTATGGAAATCATAAAATGTAAAAGTAGTTTAAATAAAGACAGAGGGCCTATTCCTTATAGTCCCCTCTACTGGTTACTTGACCGGAACTGACGGCCTTGCCTATGTCATTAGTTCCGCTTGAGTAATTCAAGGGTTAGGCTAAGTATAAATAGGTAGATTTGTAGTTTAGCTTTAGTCAATCATCGCTCCTGATGAAGCTAACATGGTTAGCGAAACGCGCGTCGAGTGCAAAAATAAAGTGTTTGGTGTAGTGGTGATATATACTGAGTAGTATAAATGAGGTTGGAAGCATGATTTCCACAACTGAAAAGGTTAAATCAGCCATTTTATTTCAAATATTTTTAGTGTTCCGTACGGAACACTTATGAGATGACTTTGGTGTCTGTCTGTCTGTCCGTCCGTCTGTCTGTCACACCCGATTTTCTCCGAAACTATTTGTCATAGAAAGTTGAAATTTGGTAATAATATAGGAATTGACGGCCTCAATTACTAGGTCATCGAGTGTGGTGTCAAATGAAAGCTTGTGAAAACACGAGTAAAAATATATATATATATATATATATATATATATATATATATATATATATATATATATATATATATATAATGTAGTACTTGGACTCACTTTTCTTTGTATTATTTTTAAAAAGTCGCGAATAATCGCTGTCCCCCCCACCTTATCTCGAAAAGTACTGATCGAAAAATTTTGAAAAAATTCCGGAATGCTCTCCACGGGGTGTAGATTGCGCGAAATTATCACACTTATCACCTTTAATAATTTATTTGGTATATAAAAAAACAAAAAAATTTCAAGGCCATCAGTTTTCAGTAAAGATTGGAAACAAACTTTATTGAAAACTCATTTGAGATGTGTTTTGTGAAGTCACTGATCATTTTATACCACCGTAACAACATTTTTTATTTTAAAAGCAATCAACTTACGGAACACTACCAGGTATACAAGTATGTAAGGCGGATTTTTTTTCTAAAAAAAACATGTTAAATTCGGAAGAATGATAAAAAGTGTGCTTTATTCAAAGTATGCTCCATCACTTGTTATACATTTTTCCCATCTTTCGGGCAATTTGTGAATACCACGCCAGTAAAAATCTTAGTACGAACCAAAGTGCTTCTCAGCAAGTGCGTGACCCATCGATGCAAATAAGTGGTAATCGGAAGGAGCCAAGTCTGGTGAGTAAGCCGCATGGGGTAGAACTTCCCAGCTGAGTGCTTCCAACGTGTCGCGAACTGGTTTTTTGCCATAGGTGATGGAGCATTGTTATGAAGAAAAATGACTTTGTATTGCCTCTTTCGGTATTTCTGGCCTGTTTTCAAGCAGCAAACGGTTCAAATCGGTCAATTGTCGTTGGTAACGTTTAGTATTAACCGTTTCCCAGGTTTTAAACAGCTCATAATAGACCACGCCCCTCTGGTCCCACTAAACACAGAGCATCGTCTTTCTGCCAAAGCGATTCCGTCTTGCGGCCTGGGTCTACCCATGATTTTTTATGCTTGGGATTCTCAAAATAAATCCACTTTTCATCCCCTGTAACTATACAATGCAAAAACGACTTCCTTTTGTACCGAGCGAGCAAAATGTCACATGTTTTTGCGCTTTTCCATTTGCCTGTCGTTTAACTCATGTGGTACCCATCTATCGGACTTCTGAATCTTTCCCATCTCTCGTAGCCGATTGGAAACAGCTTGTTGACTAACGCCCAATTGCTCGGCGAGTTCTTTTTGTGTTTGCGAATCATCTTCGTCCAACAATGCTTGCAATTCCACATCTTCGTATTTTTTTGGCGGTTTTCCACGTTCCTTGTCTGCAATATCAAAGTCACCACTTTTGAAACGCCGAAACCATCGTTCACACGCATCTTGCGATCGAGTATGTTCACCATAAGTTTCTCGAAGTAATCGGTATGATTTTTTCAAATGAAAACAAAAAATTAATGCTGTCCGCGAATGCTCTTTGTTCGGTATAAATTTCGACATATTGAACACAACACTATGCACAATCTTTTTAATTTATCACTCGTGCGCGTCTGACACTTGTTGATCACACAACAAAATGGCGCAGTGTCAAATCTTTATAGCACAAACTGCATTGGTGTACCATCTGTTGTCTGAAATCCGCATTTCATACTTCTACACCTGGTAATGATGCAAGTTCAACTTGCACTTGATCGGTTATTTGTTAATTATGGTAAAACTAAAAAAATAATCTATATACTATTTTTTTATAAAATTTCCCGTTCTTTTACGTGGCGCTATTAGTTTTTCGACATTATTTTTAGAGATATTCGTGAAAAACCAAATTTTTCATTTTATTTCTGATTTTGTAGGCTTAGCATACACTTTAGAGCAGCAAATTATTTTTTATTGTATTCCACATCCAAAATGCAGCCTGTTAACATTTAATGAGAGCTTTTCATCCAAATTTGCCTGACGACTGGGCTAATATATATTTACTAAAAATGGGTGACCATATCAAGGCACCATATTCCAATTTGCTTCTCACTCAGTAAATTTTTTGACATGTACCTGAGTGCTAAATGGACACAGGAAGAACATGTCGCACAACTGTCAAAAAGAAGAAGCAAAAACATCTTTTCTATTAGAAGCTTAAAAACAGGATTATCAGGAATGCCTACTCTGCATTTATACACATACATCTTACTTATGGTATACTGTGTACTGCACACACCTCAAAAGCATTTGTTGTCCATAGAAAATGTAATTGTTGAGTTAAAACACTCAAGTGCTGCAGGAGATCCTTTGACTCCCTCAACATGGTTACATTGCCACCATATTTTTAGCTGTCTCATGCATGTTAAAACTCATTTAAATAAATACAAGCGCAATAGAGAGTATAGTACGAGGGCTAGGGACAATTTAACTATTAACTACAGAAGAACTGCAAGGGTTGCGGACTGACAAAACCACTATTTAAATTTTATGTGTTGCCTAATAAAATTAAACAATTTAATCTGTAAGCATTTAAGCAGTAATTTTACTGGACTAAACTAGTTCTAGAAAGGCAAGGTAATTTTTTGACCCTTGACTGTCTATGTACAAGTAAGCTTAACTGCTTAACATTTGTCTTGATGCATTGTCTTCTGAAATAAATGTAATTTAATGTGTTTGCTATGTGGAGTATTTGTAATGTACTCTTACATATTGTGACCTATAAAAATATAATGCATGTACTTCATTAAAAAGGTTTGAATTGAATACCACCCTGTATGATTCAAGATCAATGTAAAGTACTATTTCCGTACACCCTTTGCTTTTGTAATGATATGACAATTTTTTTACATGGTGTTTGCTGTACCCAAAAAATCACCATGTAATTGTGTCAAAAATAATAAAAATAAACGCAAATTTTAAAATGTCTGATCTTGTTCAATTAACGCTTGTTAGGCCTATGGGTTTCCTAAATGTTTATACTTTATTCATTATTGTTTATAGTGTTTTGATGAAACACTAATTTAAAGGGTTTTGTATTTTCCTGTTTTACTCACAGGCTGGGTATATTTTCACATATTCCTAAAATTATTCAATGTCTATACGTAAAAACTCACAATATTTCAGTAAAATAATTGCAAAATTATAACGAACAATAAACAAAACACCACTTTTTCAATTAAAAACTACACGAAACCTTTCCATTAGCAGCCATGTTACGTAGGATTGCTATGTTGCCAAGACTAATTTATTTTACTCGCATTAATGATACCTATTATTCTTGACATAATTAAAAACTTCCCTTTTTAGTGTTCCGTACGGAACACTTATAAGATCACTTCGGTGTCTGTCTGTTTGTCTGTCTCTCTGTCTGTCTGTCTGTCACACCCGATTTTCTCCGAAACTATTTGTCATAGAAAGTTGAACTTTGGTAATAATATGGGAATTAATGGCCTCACCAAAGCCGTATAGTTTTGAAAGTAAAATTTTGACTTAAGGGGTTAGTTTTCAGGGGTGAAACCGGAAGTGAAAAAATTTTTTTTTAGTAGGTCATCGAGTGTGGTGTCAAATGAAAGCTTGTGAAAACACTAGTAAAATATATATATATATATATATATATATATATATATATATATTTATATATATATATTATATATATATATATATATAATGTAATACTTGCGCACACTTTTCTTTGTATTATTTTAAAAAATCGCTGTCCCCCCCACCTTATCTCGAAAAGTATTGATCAAAAAATTTTGAAAAAATTCTCGAATATTCTCCAGAGGGTGTAGATTGAATGAAAATTATCAAGAGTGCATTACCTTTAATAAATTATCTGGTATATGAAAAAACAAAAATTTCAAGGTCATCAATTTTCAGTAAAGATTGGAAACAAACTTTGTTGAAAACTGATTTCGGGTGTGTTTTTGTAAAGTCACTGATTATTTTATACCACCGTAACACCATTTTTTATTTTAATTTTATTTTAAAAGCAATCAACGAAGCACTAATTGTGCAAGTTCAACTTGCACTTGACCGGTTATTTTTCTATTAAATTATATTTTCCTGCGCCTTGTATATTATTATTTAGTTATAAAAAATGAAAAACAAAACTCATTTAAGGTCTGTCTAGAAAAGATAATAAAATTTATCAGATGGAAAATAAAACAGCATTTGCAATTTTAATCAGCACAACAGAACATCCATAGAAGAGAATCAAAATTGTCTATAGAAATTTCTGAAAAAATTCGGTCAGGTAAGTATAAAGTGTTGCAAGTTGTGCATGTTCACATTTGGCACCTACGCCAAATGTTCAAAATAAAATATTAATTACCTTCCTTACGTCAAAATTACATAATATCCATATTCAAAATAGATAATTATCTTTAGGGTCCAATTATTTCAGCCGGAATTAATGCCAATATTATACGTAAGATCCTTTATAGTTTTTAGGTTTCATTCTAAGTACTTAACTCATCCAGTTGGGGTTAAATTCCATAATTTTGGTCCAAAATTGTCTTTTCTCTATAGTAATTTTTATTTTATACACGTGGCAACTACTGTTGTACCAATTCCACCAATTACCAAACTGATATATCCCTAACCAAAAATTATAAATAATCAACAAAAAAAAAGTCGTGTTGTAAAGATAAAAATAGATAAGGAAGCTCGATAAAAACTCGAAAAATTGGCAAAAAATGCCTCTACAGTTTATGGCCATGGCGCAGGTATAATTTACAATTTTTCCGATATTTGCAATTTTTGCTTGTCAAATGTCACATTTTTTCTCTTAAAGCCGGTTTGGCATAAATAAATTTTTTGAGAATTTGTTCAATATTAACGTTAAAAAATGCGATTTTTACAGAACGCAGTGGAACCTATGCAAGTAGATGCCCCTCCGGAGGATAACGACAACAATGAGGAACCTTTTTATGTGGTCGAGAACCCCACCATAGATTTGGAGGCCTATGCAAACAGTTACACTGGATTAGCTAAACTACACAGGCTTATTTTTATTGTTGATCATTGTCCAGCTTTGAGACTGGAAGCCTTAAAAATTGCTATTTCTTATGTTATGACTACTTATAATGTTAATTTATATCAGGTAAGTACTGTTTCAGTTTACAATCACTGTAACAATCTTATAAAGAATAGAGTAATACTTCCTTTTAAGGGTTTTATGCCTAGCGAAGTTCTTCGGTTGAGACTTTTGTATGCATATAGCGGCATATAAAGGCATGAGATAACAGTTCAAATGTATCAAACAAAGGGTTGTCCTCGTTTATCCTCTAATCTTTAAAATTTCGCGTTAATGTAAACATTTTTAATTATTTAATTTTTTTTTCGTGTAGAGTACCTTTATTGAGAGATTTTTGAGATTTTAGTAAAGAAATTGTCCTCCCAAATAGATAATCTAAGATACAATATTGCTATGTTAAGAAACTTCAATCTACTAAAAATTATATTTCAAATTATAGGTTTTAATTGTCATTAAGTAAACTTCAAGTTTGTATTAGGTTCTCCATCAAAGACTGGCAGAACTAACAAGCAATATGAACGTCCCAGATGTGGCAGCTCCTTCTGCCTCTCAAGATGTGCCAAGTATTGATAATATGTGGATGGAAACGAGACTTAAAAAAGCAGCTCTTAAGTTAGAAAAGTTAGATAATGATTTAAAAAATTATAAAAGTAACTCAATTAAAGAAAGTATTAGAAGGTAAGAAAATATTAGGTCTCTAATGAGCTATTTTTATTATTTCCTTTCTATTTTTATATAACTGTCAATTTTCTATATTTGTATAATTATTATTTAGCATTGTTTATATTTAAAAAAACCTGCTCAATTTTTAGGGGACATGATGACTTAGGAGACCACTACCTAGACTGTGGAGACTTATCAAATGCATTGAAGTGTTACTCACGGGCAAGAGACTATTGTACGAGTGGCAAACATGTAATTAATATGTGCCTGAATGTTATCAAAGTGTCTGTGTATTTACAAAATTGGTCTCATGTATTGAGTTATGTGGCTAAGGCAGAAGGAACACCAGGTACATTAATATAATTTTAAAAAAATATATGTTAAAATAATACTTTGAAAAACTATTGGGGAGTAATTAAAAAGAGATATTGCAAATTATGAAGAATTGGAATAGCAAAATATGGCAGAAACAGAAGATAGGGAACAAATAGAATGGAAAGAGTTGGCGGAAGTTATAAGAAAATTGAAAAATGGGGAAGTCTCAGGCAGCGATAAGATAACATGAAATGATTAAATACATGTGGAGGAAAGGAAAAATAATATTGTTAGAAATAATTAATAGTGCATGGGAGGAAGAAAACTTTCCAGCTGAATGGGGTATATTGTTTATTACACCAATCTATAAAAAGAGAGAACACAAGGATTGTAATAATTACAGAGGAATTACTATACTGAACACAATTGTCAAAATTTATGAGGGCATTATTAATAATAGGATAAAAAAAGTAATAGAACCACAACTATCGGAATCGCAAAGTGGATTTAGACCAGCAAGAAGTACACAAGACCACATATTTACACTGAAACAGATTATCAAAAAAAATCAAAACAAAATAAGAGTCTACACCTTGCTTTCATAGACTTAAAAAAAGCATTCGACAGTGTACCGAGAAATAAAGTGTGGAAAAGCCTAGAAAACAAAGGAATAAACAAAAAGACAATAAGAATAATAAAGGGAATATGCAGCAACAATGTCCAGTATGTAATAAAAAAAAACCGGTCAAGTGCAAGTTGAACTTGCGCAATTAGTGTTCCGTATGTTGATTGCTTTTACAATAAAAAATTTTGTTACAGAGGTATAAAATGATCAGTGACTTCACAAGACACACCCCTAATGAGTTTTCAACAAAGTTTGTTTCCAATCTTTACTGAAATCTGATGACTTTGAATTTTTTGTTTTTTTTTAAATACCAGATAAATTATTAAAGGTAATGCACTCGTGATAATTTTCGTTCAATCTACATCCCGTAGAGAATATTCCAGAATTTTTTCAAAATTTTTTGATAAGTACTTTTCGAGATAAGGCGCGGGACAGCGATTTTTCGCGATTTTTTAAAAATAACACAAAGAAAAGTGCGCGCAAGTATTACATTATATATACATTTTTTACTTGTGTTTTCACAAGCTTTCATTTGACACCACACTCGATGACCTAGTAAATTTTTTTTTTTTCACTTCCGATCTCACCCCCCAAAATTAACCCCTTAAGTCAAAATTTAACTTTTAAAACTGCACAGCTGTGTTGAGGCCATCAATTTATACATTAATACCAAATTTCAACTTTCTATGTCAAATAGTTTCGGAGAAAATCGGGTGTGACAGACAGACAGACACCGAAGTGATCTTATAAGTGTTCCGTACGGAACACTAACAACATGAAGTCGGAGGGATTTACAACACAGGAAGGTTTGAGGCAGGGATGAAGCTTGAGCCCAACATTGTTCACTGTATACATGGATGAAATAATCAAGAAGTGCGAAATAAAAGTGAAAAGAATGACAATAGGATACTGGAAACTGAAAAGAATAGAAGTATCTGAAGCGGCTTTTGCTGATGATATTGTGCTGGTGGCGGAAAATGAGAGACAATTACAAGAAAACCTCGATATTTGGAATAAAGCGTTCAAAGAAGAAGATATAAAAATTAATATAGATAAAACAAAAGTAATGACAATGGAAAACCAACAAACATTTACATAGAACGGAATAAAATACAACAAGTGGAACAATATAAGTATCTGGGAGTGATAATGGATGAAACTGGAAAACAAGACAAAGAAATTAATGAAAGAATCGAAAAAAACGAAAAACTTTACCCTGCAATAAATAATAAATTCATTAGGAAGAAAGAGGTGACGAAACAAACAAAAATGAAAGTGTTCAAGGCAATTTTTAGGACAATCCTGACATATGGCTGTGAATCATAGACCCTAACAGACAGGCAGAAAAACAAGATACAAATCGCCGAAATGAAATACCTGAGAGCAGTACAAGGAGTTACACAGAAGGACAGAATAAGGAATACAGAAATAAGGAGAAGACTGAGAGTACAAGCAATTATGGAATATATACAACAAAGACAGCTGGGGTGGTGGGGACATGTACAGAGAATGAAGGATGATAGACAGGTGAAACAAGTGTATGGAGCCCGAATACAGGGAAAACGGAAGCGAGGAAGACCTAGGCAATCCTGAAATGGGAGTATTGGAAGTATACTTAAGGAGAAGGGAAAATCCTGGAAAGAAGCAGTGAAAATGGCAAAGAATAGAGACAAATGGAAGAAGTTTATATGTGGAGATTGAGAGGGAAAAAAGGAGAATGTATAACTGCCCTACAACATATGGTAGAAGGGATATAATATTATCTATATATATAACACATGGGCTGAAAAGTCCCGGGCCTAACAAAGAAAACACGGTTTTTTTGGTTCAAAATTAGCTTTATTCATCAACGTAATCTCCATCAAGAGCAACGCAATCATTCCAGCGCCGCTCTAACAATGGCCAAACACTGCTCAGAATCATCAACACGTTCTTGTTTTTGATAAGCAGTGAGCAAACGCGGCACCCACTTTGAACAGAGCTTTCTCATAGTCAAATGCTCATGCAATATAAAGCCAACACGTTCTTTTGATATCTTTACGATGTCAGCTAACTCACGCAACTTCACTTTTCGATCATTCAAAACGATTTTATGGATTTTTTTGATGTTTTCTGGTGTTACCGCCTCATTTGGACGTCCACTGCGTTCTGCATCATCGGTGTCTCTACGACCACGTTTGAAGTCAGCAAACCAACGTTTTATTGTTGTTTCTGATGGAGCGGAGTCCCCATAACACTTTTCAAGCCATTGCTTCGCTTGAACGGTATTTTTCCCATCAAGAAACAGTGTAAAATTAAAACACGAAATTGTTTTTGATCCATTGTTTTGAAAATAACAAAAGTAGCGTCACTCTTAGCACAATAACTCACAAACTAATGAATAGAATATCATGAAATTTTAACAGCTGTCTTTTGAAGGTTAGTATTAACTGAAAAAAAGGTGACTGCAATAAAACTAGCGCCATCTATGTGTTAGGCCCGGGACTTTTCAGCCCATGTGTTATATATATATATATATATATATATATATATATATATATATATATATATATACATATATACATATATACATATATATATATATATATATGAGGCTGGTTTGAAAAGTCCGTGCAAAGTCCGAGAGATGGCACCACCGGCGCGTATCGAGGTCATGTTTAGTTAGTAGCATCTCTTGAATGAACGCACACCAAGTTTCAGCCATATTGGTCTATTTTTTTGTGTTTGGCATTCGTGTGAATCAAGGAAGTCGAGTGATTTTCAAGAAATGGACGAAAAAGAATTTCGTGTGGTGATTAAACATTACTTTATGAAAGGCAAAACGCCTCAGGAGACTAAAGAGAAGCTTGATAAACATTATGGTGACTCTGCACCTTCGATTAGAACAGTTTATAAGTGGTTTCAAAATTTTCGGACTGGCCATATGGGCACAAGTGACGCTGAACGTTCTGGACGGCCTGTGGAGGTTACGACTCCAGAAATCATTGATCAAATCCATGATATGGTGATGGATGACAGAAGAGTTAAGGTGCGTGAGATTGCTAGTACTGTGGGCATCTCGACTGAACGGGTACATAATATTTTGGATAAACATTAGGACATGAGAAAGCTATCCGCAAGATGGGTGCCGCGATTGCTCACGCTTGACCAAAAACGGAATCGTGTGAAGTGTTGCAAGGATGGTTTGCAGCTGTTCCAGAAGAATCCGGAGGACTTTAAGCGTCGTTTCGTCACTGTGGATGAAACATGGATACATTACTGTACTCCTGAGACCAAACAACAATCTAAACAATGGGTTACCAAGGGGGAATCTGCACCAAAAAAGGCGAAGACCGTTCCTTCGGCCGGAAAGGTTATGGCCACTGTCTTTTGTGATTCGCAAGGGAGAATCCTCATCGACTATCTGGAAAAGGGTAAAACTATTACAGGTGAATATTATTCATCGTTATTGGACCGTTTGAAAACCGAGATGCAAGAAAAACGCCCGCGATTGGCCCACAAGAAAGTCCTTTTCCATCACGACAACGCACCAGCACACACCTCAGCAGTTGTGGTCGCAAAATTAATGGAAATAGGATTCCAACTCGTTTCACATCCCCCCTATTCTCCAGACTTGGCTCCCTCGGACTACTATTTGTCCCCCAATTTGAAGAAATGGCTGGCGGGACAAAGATTTTATTCAAACGAGGAGGTGATTGCAGACACTAATGGATATTTTGCAGACTTGGACAAATCCTATTATTCGGAAGGGATCAACAAACTAGAACATCGTTGGACGAAGTGTATAAGCCTCTTTTAGGCTCCTTTTGAGACTATGTCGAAAAATAAAAAAGGTTTACCCCAAACACATAAGTAGTTTTTATTTTTGCACGGACTTTTCAAACCAGCCTCGTATATATATATATATATATATATATATATATATATATATATATATATATATATATATATATATATATGTTAAAATAATTTGAACTTTAATTTTATATTTTTCTTGGTACTAATGTAGGAAATACAATTATCTGTTTGATTTTATGAAACACTGTTAAGCCTTGAGATGTTTTAATCACAAGTATATAAAATATTACATATGCCATACTACAATTTTGACCCTGGCATGCAGCTCTCTGTGTGTATTCTGGGATTTTGGCCTCAATTTTTGCAGAAGACTACCATACACTTATTTTTACACATTGGGAAATAATAAAAATACTAACTAAACAAAAACTACAATAAAAAAGGCACTGGTGTTTAGGTGAATATTGTTAATTCAAAACAACAATGGATGTGGTTGACTGTTCAGGATTCTGGCATTGAGGGCATGAGTAAAATTAAAAACTGATTGGACACATTCAAATTGACCTTAAATATCTCAAAAACAAAATATATAGCTTTTTCTATCACTTCTGCTAAACGACCTAACTTTCATAGTATTAATGTCAGTAATCTTGATGATGGTATTTTGGAAGTGGACTCTGTAAAATATTTAGGAGTAATTATAGATAGTAACCTTAAGTAGGATCGACATGTTCTCAGATTTGTGAGGAACAAAAAGGGGTTAATTTATAAGTTCTATAGAGATACTGAGTAGGAAGCTTCTAACTAGTATATATGGGGGCTCTTGTGAAGTCCCTAGTGAGGTACAGTATAGTTGTGTGGGGTGGTATTTACTAGAATTCCATATATCCCTTGAAGGTGATACAATATTACCATGTCTAGATAATATTTCGAAAAAAATCAATGTCTACTGACCTATTATACTAATGTTTTGGATGTATGTACTTTGTACTGTCTCATAAGTTGCTCCTATATTCATAAAACTAACAAATTCAAACAATTTGTGAATCATGCTCATGGTACCAGATCTATGATCAATAGACACTTAGAAATGCCTATAAATAGAACATCAAAGAAACTTAAGCATAATTTTAGCTTGTTTTCGATTGTTCTCGTAAAAATTCTTATTTTGTAGAATGAGGTAAAGCATATTTTATTCCAGAACTATTTGTCTCCCCATTTAACGTAAGTGTTTGTTTTCAGATTACTTTTTAGTTCATCATCAACCTTGTCTTCATTCAAGTCGCCATAAATAACAACTAGACCTCTGCCTCTGCCTTCAGATATAGCTTCGGTATGGGCAGTCCTAAATTCTAGCTTACCCCACACACTATCTACAAAATTGTCTGAAAGAACTACTAGAGTCTGACGTGAATTTTTTACAGAATTGACCACCTGAGTAGTTATAAATTCACCAGAAATAAAATCTCTTATATGGATACACACTTTATATGGAGTTTCTCCATGTTCCAATTCAGGAAGAAGTTGTTCAACTACAAACTTCTCATCTTGGTGGGAATAACTTATAAAAACATTGTCTGTCTTGTCTTTATCCAGTTCATCTTCAGTTACAAACCATAAACACAAGTTTTTCGCTTAAAGGTATATTTTTATTTCAGTCTTGTAACGGTAGTAGAGAGCAAATGTTAATGCGAAACAGAAAATATAAACAGGACATCAAAGAAACTTAGATCTTTTTCTTATTTGGCTCCTAGGTTGTATAACCTGCTCCTTCTTGAAATTAGGTCTTTAACAAGAGTATATACGTTTAACAGCATATGTAAGGTATTTATTTGTAAAAATTTAGTTAAAGTCAAAGAGATGTTCTGCTTTTCCATTGGTTAATAGGATTATTTTGTGAAAGTGTAATGATGTCTGTGTACAAATTGTGGATACTCTTTAATTATTGTCATTTTTATATAATTCAAATGATTTTTGAATCTTGTTTTTTAGATTATATCTAGCATATACAGGTGTTTACTCACCTAGGTGCTATACAGTATTCTGATGTTCAGTTACTCTAGTATGTTATAAATTAATCTTGTAAACTATTATGATATTGTAAACTGTTATGAATAAACTATTAAGAATAAAAAAATCCCAATATAACATAACCACTTCTTGAATAGTGAAATTATAAAGGCTTGGGGCCAAAGTTCTTGCATTACTGCGCAAAATCTACTACAGAATATCGCATACCAGGGTCATTTTTGATTAGAAAGGGCATTGGTTGTAGGAATATTTATATATATATAGTTTGTTAATATTTGCTGTTATACAGCATTTTGACAGTGATTTTTTACATTATTTTGGTGGAGATATTAGAAGGTGAGAATCATGTGAATATAAATAAAGTATCTGGGAGTAGAGTGGCTTTAAAAAATCAGTAGCAACTAAATTGTTCAATTTTTTTCTTTGATTTTTGCCATTTCCTTGTGTGAAGTATTTGAAATTATTTTTTTTTAGAATTTTCTGAATCTCAAGCTAAGGAGACCAATCCGGTAATATTTACCAAGCTTAGATGTGCAGCTGGGTTGGCCGAACTGGCGACCAGAAAATATAAGCAAGCTGCCAAACATTTCTTACAGGTAAATTTTTTTTTGTGTACACACATTCATACATTTAAAAGAACTAACCAAATAAATATTTATAGAATATTTTTAGTGTTTCGTATGGAACACTAAATAAGATCACTGTGCGTCTGTCTGTCCGCTCTAATATAGAAATTGATGGCCACATCAGAGCCCTGTACTTTTAAAAGTTAAATTTTGTGGTTAGTTTTGAGGGTGAAATCAGAAGTGAAAAAGAAATTTTACCAGGTCATCGAGTGGGGCGTCAAGTGAAAGCTTGTAAAAACTGTTCCAGAATATATATAATGTAATACTTGCGCACACTTTTCTTCAAATTATTTTTAAAAACTTGCGAAAAATCGCTATGACCCTCCCCTTATCTCGAAAATTACTGATCAAAAAATTTTGGAAAAATTCTGGAATATTTTCCACAGGATTCCACAAGATTGAACGAAAATTATCACAAGTGCATAATATAATATAATAATAATTTATCTGGTATATAAAAAAACAAAAATTTCATCAGTTTTCAGAAGAGATCGGAAAAAACATTGTTGAAAACTCATTTAGGGTGTGTTTTGTAAAGTCATTGATCATTTTATACCTCCGTAACAAAATTTATTATTTTAAAAGCAAACAACACTAATTACGCAAGTCCGACTTACACTTGGCTGGTTATTTTGAAATTTGACGTCATTTTTTGTTCCTCTAGGCTAGTTTAGACCACTGCGACTTTCCAGAATTGCTTTCCGCCGGAAATGTGGCAACATATGGGGGACTTTGTGCTTTAGCAACATTTGACAGGCCTGAACTGCAGAAACATGTCGTTAATAACGGAGGTATGATGTAACTATTAGTTTAGCTTAGTCATAATTATTAAACTAAGAAATATTGGCAGTAGTGAAGTATGAGGCTTATTATCTACTTGTGAGTTACACAGATCATAACTCGTGAGGAATCTTTACAGCAATTTTTACCACATAACAACCCCTAACTGGTTACTACAAAAATTTTGACTTATAAGTTTTGCAGAATGCAAAATGTTTACATGAGATGTAAGTTTTCATGGTACCAAGTTAAAAAGTTGGAGTCGCATCAGTCGTTTACTACTATGATGTCTTTAGAAAGTATTGTCTGTAGTTCCTGATTATTTTTACAGTGACACAATATTTCTGTGTCGTCGGCGCATAATGTAAAACTACCTCTAGTTTTTAAGTAAATTAAATCATTAGTTCTATTGTCTTTACTTATGTTAGTTCTATGATATATATACTCTTCACAAGCATCAATGACTTCACCGGTATTTAGAGTAAGGCTTCCCTTGTTTCCTTGAATACACAAATATTTGGTTTTCGTGCAGTTAACTGTTAAACCTCAGTGTTTATAATCTTCAAACAGTTTTCTTGTCATAAATTCAAGGTTTCCTTGTCCTTAGCAATAACCACCTGTTGTGTGTAGAGTGTACAACGTTCTTTCGTCGGTCAGCTATATTCCCCTTCCTCCACGTGCTTTTCGCCATCTCTCTAATGCCTTATTCAGATAAATTTTGAATAATGTCTGATACCCTCTGTTACAGAAAAATATTTCGGAGAGACCGTTTCCCAACTTTATTCGGGAACGTGACTGGCCGTACAGTTTATTTTACTGCGGCATTTGTTGTACTATTTATGGTTGATCGTTCTAATATTTGCTTTGGTTAGTTTAAACTCATTGTAATATATTAAATGATATAATAACTCCTTATATATTAATCTTCTAAAAAATTTTACAAAACATAACTGGTATTTTGTAGGTTTTAAACCTTTCTTGGAATTAGAACCAGCATTGCGCGACGCTATCCTAAAATTCTACGAGTCAAGATATGCTGCCTGTCTGAAATTGCTCGATGAAATGAAAGATGCCTTACTGCTAGATCTTTACCTGGCGCCTCATGTTCCTGCTTTGTATGCTCAAATTCGTAGCAGAGCATTGGTACAGTATTTCAGGTATGCAAGTATTTTTTGGAAAAGGAACGCAATATGAGTAAAAATTTGGTATCTTTTGATCCTTAATACCCTTATTAAACCTTTATTTTAAATGGATTATAGATACAGTTTTGGCCAAAATTATTTGCAATGTAATAAAAATTTAAAAGTGTTAAAATAGAACAAAATGAGAGGCACATAGAGGGGTAACGCCACCTTGACTCTAGGAAAAATAGCCATAATTTTTTTTTTTGACGCAACTATTGTATACAGGGTTTCCCAGTATTCCGTGTACAGGGTGGTCCAAATTGGATACTTTCAAAGGTACACCCCTTTATCTAAAAGAGACAGACGAAAACCGACGTCGGTGTCTGAGGCTCAATTTTTATGATAAACTCAATGGTAAAAACCGCATATCGATATCTAGTACCGTTTCAGATATACAGGGTGTTTTTTTCAGAAATCTGCATTTTGGAAAAATGTTTGTAATTCTTTTCCTATTGAAAATTTTTAATTTCTGTAAATACATTCTCAAAGCACTTTTTCACGTGGATTTCAACAGTGTAAGTTACATTTTTTTACGACTAATATTTTAATAGTTATTAACGCAAAAATATATTTTTTAATTGGGATACCCTGTATATTTTTCCTTATTCGAATAAAGCTTTAAATTATCATTCTAAAAATATAGCACACTTTATATTTTGCTTAAATCTACTTCAAAATATAAAGGTTTTCAGTTTTTACGCGAGTTTTAAATGCATATTTTGTGAAGTAGGCTTTGGACGGAGCGGCAATAACAATTGTTTACCGATAGCAGTCAAATCATTAAAAAAAAATTCCCAGAAGTAACTCTAAGAGTCATAACTACAATGGGATTTACTAAATGCTATGGTACTTTAAACTATGTAGAAAATAAAGCAAAACAACAATAAAACAATTTATTCCGAGTAGAGCAAACTAAAACAAAACAATTTTCTATAAGAGATGTTCAAAATGTCGACCAGTTTTATTTACACATAGGCGGTACCTTTTCTGGACACTTCTTACCAAGTTGATTAGTTCAAGAGAAGTGAGAGCCGCAAAACTTTGTATCACTGCGACTTCTAACTCTTGCCAGGTGTTTGACGGCAATTTAAAAATTAGGTCTTTCAATCTTCCCCAGAGATAGAAGTCCATGGGTGTTAAATCCGGTGACCTTGCCGGCCAACGGTTCAGACCTTGGTTGGCTATTCAGTTATTGTTGAAATTGGCCGATAAAAAATTACTGATAACTGCAGCGTTATGGGGGTGCCCTGTCGTGTTGAAAAAATATATTTCTAAGGTCCATTAACGGCAGTTCATCAACAAGAGGTTCTATTTGCTGCTTTAAAATTTCTAAATATCTCTGCGAGGTGAGTGTTCCTTCGTAAATAAATGGACCTATAACACTGCTTCTAACAATTCCTGCCCACACATTAAATTCAAATCTGCCTTGATTTCTTTGCTCCACAACTAAATGAGGATTTTCTTGTGCCCACGTATAATAATTGGAACGGATAAAAATACCTGCATTGCTTCGTCTGTCCAAATGCAGTTTAATAAAAAATTCTGGATATGGTTACAATTCTCCAGAAACCATTGGCAAAAATCCATACGCCGTTGAAAATCTTCGTCTCTAAGGTGATGAACTTTTCTTGTCCTATATGGCCTGAATTTGTGCTTCTTCAAAGTACGACTTACGTTAATTCTTGGTAGTCCAGTGTTGGGATTATTTCCAATAGCGCAGGTTCCATGTCTTACTATTTGTACAAGATTCGGTGATATGGGGTTTTCTGAGATGAGAAATCGAAATCAGCTCACAGTTTTGTTGAAAATTGCACTGTGTATACTTTTAAATTGTCATAACTTTTTTATACAACTCTGTATGTTATTTGTAGTTAAATATTCATATTTTCCGCCTCCTCCTGTCTAAAAAAGCTCTCTTGGTAAACGTTGCTCCGAGCAACAGTTTCTGAGATAACGGGATGTTTGTTTCCATTTTTAATTCCATCCGCACTTCATCCAGGCTTAGGACAGGTCCAAAAGAATAGTCTTTGAAAATTGGAGCATGCTTAAAGGCAAACAGGCTAACAACAATAATAAATTTAAAGACTAAAGGGCCAACAACAGTAAGAATGTAAAAACCAACTGGCTAAGGCCATAAAGGATTACCCACAAATTGATAAAGTAGCCAATAAATAAAAACATCCCACTCTCTCAGAAACTGTCGCTCTGAGCAACATTTAGCAAGAGAGCTTTTTAGACAGGAGAAGGCGGAGAATACGTATATTTAATTAAAAATATCATACAGAGTGGTATAAAAAAGTTATGACCAATTTAAAAGTATACACAGTGTAATAATTGGCGCCCCCTATAATTTACAACAAAACTGTGAGCTGATTTCGATTTCTCACTGGAACTAGTTCTGTGTTAATTAGGTATCTTGCTGTTTGTCTACTATATATTTGATGTTGCGTGTTCTACATTTTGGCTTAGT
Organism: Pachyrhynchus sulphureomaculatus; assembly: GCA_019049505.1. Taxonomy (NCBI): domain Eukaryota; kingdom Metazoa; phylum Arthropoda; class Insecta; order Coleoptera; family Curculionidae; genus Pachyrhynchus; species Pachyrhynchus sulphureomaculatus. Next base: position 19,998,208 of record CM032446.1, read on the forward strand.
ATATATTTTGTTTTCAGATTACCTTTTAAATTATTTTGCGTGGAGTTAATTTGTTTATGTTCTATTTTTTGCAATATAACTATGTTTTTATATTCCTTAGATTTAACATGCTTTGCCAAAGAAAACTCATTGATTTTTTTATGACAGTAAAGTATGATTGATTTTACTATTGAATAATGTAAAAAACTTTTAAATAAATAATTTTTTTAATGAACACCCGCCCGACTATTAATTATTTACATTAGTAAGATTAATTAAAAATTTGAAGTATTTTAAATCAAAATATGATTATTTTTTATACATTTGAGACATGCACTACGTTTTTTTCTAATTAGTACTCTGTTTTATTTTCTAGTCCCTACTTGTCTGCAGATTTAAGAAGAATGGCTCAGGCCTTCGGTAGAACAGTTCCTGCCTTAGAAGATGAACTTATGAGGCTTATCTTAGATGGACAAATTCAAGCTAGAATTGATTCACATAATAAGGTAAATATACTACGTGGGATGAAAAGTCTCGAGACTTTTGAAGAAAAAACAATCTTTCTGCGAAAAAAAAAAAACGATTTTATCCTTCAACATCGTTTCCTTCAATAGCGATGCACTTATTCTAGCGAGTTTCCAACATTTGGATACCTTTCATATAGTACAGTTTGTCGCGCTCTCTAAAATAAGCCTCAATTTCTCATTCAACTTCTACATTTGAGCCAAATCTCTTTCCCTGAAGCCACCTTTTCAAATTTAAAAGAGGTAATAATCGCTGAAGACTAGGTCAGGTGAATACGGCGGATGGGGAAACATAGCTTAATTGGTCCAATTTCACTATGGTGTTGTGAGCTGGTGCATTATTTTGATGGAACAACACTTTTTCTGTGCCACAGGCGGCCTTTTTTCTTGATTTCACCATTCTATCAGTCCAATAAATCAACATAATAGTCTCCGGTGATTGTTTACCTCTTCTCAAGAGGGTCCACCAGTATTATTTGCATACGCATCCCAAAAAATACTTGCCCCTTTACAGCTGATTTTTGTGTTTTTAGACGCTTCAGTCGGCTTTCATGTGTTCCAGTCATTCTGTAAACTACCTGTTGGACTCGAATGTGTAGCGGTGGACTCAAAAACTCTTTTGGATTACACCAAAATAATGCCAAACAGAGTTCTGAGTGTTCAACATGTTGCTGTTTTTGATCAATTGTAACAGTGTGCGGCACATAGCATTTTCATATGCAAATATAATGCAAAATACTACTGTGATCAAGAAATAGTAAGACTTTTAGATTTAAATCGCCCGGGCATTTCCAAATCAGATTAATTTTTTTTTAGGTTGGTAGGACCTTAACTGCCATCTGTGTCAAATTTTAAGACCATAGCGTCAGTAGTTAATAAGATTCGCTTGTATTCGTTCAACAAAAGTGCGTTTTTTTCGATTTTTAACATGATGAGTGAAAAAATTCAGCAAAGAAGTTGCATTAAATTTTTGTTTTAAAAATGGTTTTTTGGCTTCCTAAATGTTCGAAATTGTGGGAATTATGGGCCTATAACTCTTGGTTTTTTCATCACGATAAAGCGCCTTCTCACTTCACATTCAACTCATATTCCGCAATCGCCCTATTCGCCAGATTTAGCTAAGTCGGACTTCTGGCTATTCCCTAAACTCAAATACCGCTTCGAGGACATCGTTTTGAGTCGATTGAGGAGATTAAAACCGAATCGAAGGAGGCTTTAAAGGCCATTCCAAAAATCGAATTCAACAACTGTTTTGAAGACTGGAAAAAAACATTGGCATAACTGCATTGTATCCAAGAGGGATTACTTTGAAGGGGACGAAATAAATTTGGAAAAATAAATAACCCGTTTGCGTTTTGTTTCAAAAGTCTTATTATTTTTTGATCACAGTATGTCTCAGGCTTTCTGTCGATATGTTTACGATGTCAGCTATCTCTCTCACTTTAACTTTGCGGTCATTCAGAGCAATATGGTGGATTTTTGTGTGTTTTTTGGAACAACTGCCTCATTTGAACGTTCGGAACGTAGTGCGTCACCGGTGCTTGTAGGACCTCATTTAAGTTCACCAAACCATAGTTGCTTTCGACAGAGCAGATGTACCATAACACTTCTCAAGCCATTCTTGGGTTCTCACTGTAAATTTTACACGGATCTTCTGACATTTGACACTAACTGAAAATCATGATTTTTTTGTCTGTGCTACCATCTCTCGGGAAGTCTCGGGACTTTTCACCCCATGTAGTAGTTAATATTGATTGCATATCATTTTTTTTTATCAGTAAACGACCTTTTGAGCTACCCGTTCAGCTTTATTATTATTTCAGGTACTTTTTGCTCGCGACGCCGATCAACGTGGCGCCACATTCGAAAGAGGTTTAGCAGTGGGAAAAGAACAATTTAGAAGAGCTCGAATGTTAGTTCTTCGAGCTGCGGTCTTAAGAAGCAGATTACAAGTTCAAAGTCCTCCAAGAGAGCAAGGCGAAGGAGCACAACCTCAAATGCAAGCGGTCAGTAGCGGGCATACCAGCGCGAGGAGTTAAAAATGTTAGGTTTAGGTAGATTGTATATACGCGTCATTTTTTTTTTTGTATTTAAAGTCTAGTAATAAACAAGATGTATTAAATGGATTGCTTGCGCATTTTATTTGTTTATAACACTTAATATTATTTAACACAGTAATACAAGGGTAAATCAAAAATTAACACGAAATCTTTTTTAAAAAAACTATTACAATAATGAAAAAATTAAAAAATCTTATTTTTCTACATAGTCTCTCCTGTCTAAAACACCTTTTTCCCACCGAAAAAGATTAAAACACCTTTTTCCCACCGAAAAAGAAGTGTTTTCGTACTGTCACACATTGGGAAAAATAAGGCATTTTTTGGACAAAAATCGAAACGTGGCTTACGTTCTGACCAATTTGAAAATATATATATATATATATATATATATATATATATATATATATATATATATATATATATATATATATATATATATATTAAATACTCGTAAACACTTCTAGTTTACTCTCCAACTTCAGAATTTTAAATAAATTAACTTATTATGAAAAATCCATATTTACGGTTATATGAAAAATACATATTTACACTCCCTTAGGAATAGTACAAAATTCGACTAAACTTCGTATTTCTCAATTTGAATTCGTAGATAATTTAAAAAAAAATTGTGATACTCTAACCTCAAAGCTTTCAGTTGCAAACATCCTTAATCGTAAGAATGCAACAGTTCTTTATCGTACAAATCTATCTGGATATAATAAATTTGTGCATTTTGATCCAACTGATAAAGGACTTACATCAAAATTGTCCCTCTTATGTATCTAACCATTAAGTTATTTTAGGTTTAAAGCTTGTGGTGTATACTTTTCTGTTCTCTTATGTCTCTAACCATTAGGTTATGTTAGGTTTAAATCTCGTTATATATGCCTATCTGCTCACTTATGACTTGATTCATTAGGTTGTAGCTTGTAGTATATGCCTCTCTACTCACTTACGACTTAATGCATTAGGTTATGTTAGGTTTAAAGCTTGTAGTATACGCCTTTCTGCTCGTTCATGATTCGGCCTATTAGGTTTAAACTTACCATATGTAGCTTTTTGTTCACTTATCAGTCAATCTACATATAAAAAGCTGTTGTATTTTAGAGACTTTTATGCCCGACTTATAACCAAGAATATTGATGATTTAAGCTTTTTTGAGGTTAGAAAGTTATTTACAGGGACAATTTTGATGTCAGTCCTTTATCAATTGGATCAAAATGCACAAAGTTATCATCAACTTGCTTCCGGTGCAGAAGGTCTCCAATTCCAATCCCAGCAGGTTTGTATACTTTATTTATTAATTTATTTAAGTATATTTGGCCTGGCCACGTACATAGGTGATAGTGGTTCGCAGAAATCCAATAACGTCGGTGGCAGCACTACGGCATTATTTAAAAGAAACATATGAATACAAGAATCGTTTCTTTAAGGAAAAAACCGGTCAAGTGCAAGTTGAACTTGCACAATTAGTGTTCCGTACGATGATTGTTTTTAAAATAAAAATTTTTGTTAGGATGTTATAAAATGATCAGTGACTTCACAAAACACACCCCAAATAAGTTTTCAACAAAGTTTGTTTCCAATCTTTACTGAAAACTGGTGACCTTGAATTTTTTTTTTTTTCTATATACCAAATAAATTATTAAAGGTAATGCACTCGTGATAATTTTCGTTCAATCTATACCCCGTGGAGAATATTCCAGAATTTTTTCAAAATTTTTTGATCAGTACTTTTCGAGATAAGGTAGGGGACAGCGATTTTTTGAAAGTAATACGAGGAAAAGTGTGCGCAAGTATTACATTATATATATATATATATATATATATATATATATATATATATATATATATATATATATATATATATATTTTACTCGTGTTTTCACAAGCTTTCATTTGACACCACACTCGATGACCTAGTAAAAAATTTTTTTTTTCACTTCCGATTTCACCCCTCAAAACGAACCCCTTAAGTCAAAATTTATGTTACGGTGGTATAAAATGATCAGTGACTTCACAAAACACACCCCAAATGAGTTTTCAACAAAGTTTGTTTCCAATCTTTACTGAAATCTGTTGACCTTGAAATTTTTGTTTTTTTTATATACCATATAAATTATTAAAGGTAATGCACTCGTGATAATTTTCGTTCAATCTACACCCCGTGGAGAATATTCCAGAATTTTTTCGAAATTTTTTAATAAGTACTTTTCGAGATAAGGCCTGGGACAGCGATTTTTCGCGAATTTTTAAAAATAATACAAAGAAAAGTGCGCGCAAGTATAATATTATATATATATATATATATATATATATATATATATATATATATATATATATATATATATATATATATATATATATATTTTTTACTCGTGTTTTCACAAGCTTTCATTTGACACCACACTCGATGACCTAGTAAAAAAATTTTTTTTTCACTTCCGACTTCACCCCCCAAAACTAACCCCTTAAGTCAAAATTTAATTCTCAAAACTACATGGCTCTGATGAGGCCATCAATTCCTATATTATTACCAAATTTCACCTTTCTATGTCAAATAGTTTCGGAGAAAATCGGGTGTGACAGACAGACAGACAGACAGACACCGAAGTGATCTTATAAGTGTTCCGTACGGAACACTAAAAAGGGAACTTTAATGGCGGAGGATAGAAGGTAGATAGCGCCAATTGAAAAATAGCCCCTTAATGAAAAATAAGACAATCTTGTGCTGGAATTGATAAAGCTTAGATCCTCAAAACACAGTAAACTAAAAATCGACTACCCTGGGGAGAGGTAATATTTTTCACAAAATGTCCCTTATTTCTGTAAGTAACACTTCACAATATTGTAAACAAAAGACCGTAGAGAACCAGAATTTGATGGGATTATTAATCTATTGATAGATATTGTTAACCCCGCCAAAGTCTGATTTCTATAAAAACATTTTCGCGCTCTTTTGTTTACAGTGTTGTAAAGTGGTGGTCCGTCCTCCTTAATTATGAACGCCCATTATTATTAATCCCGTCAAATTTTGATCGTTATAAACATTTTCCTTATAATATTTTGTTTCCAGAGTTATACAATCGTATTTCTCGTATAGAGCGTTTGTAATTAGAAGAATTTTACAACACTGTAAACAAAAGAGTGCAGAGAAGGTATTTATAGTAACCAGAATTACGTGGGATTAACGGTACCTATCAAATACAACAATTAATTCCGCCAAATTTTGAGCGCTATTTTCTTTGCGCGCTTATGTTTACAGTATTGGGTTATAGGGCGCCACCTTTAATTATAAACGCCAATACATATACAAGCAACTCTGTCAACGACACTTTGACAGTTTCCGAGATTTTTCGGGAACTTCTGTAGTTCATAGATTGGCAACAATTTGGTTCTAATTCCTCACCTAAAAATTTACATTTTGATTGGTGGAGTCTATGTTCCTATCCCTCCTTCCGGCTTTCACCATCGTAGTAATAACCTTTTATACTGTTATTTTAAAAAAATACAAACTCATATTAAAACTTTATTATTAATTCTAAAATTTTAACATTTATACAAACATTTTTCGAAAACATAATTAAAATAATAATTTAACAAAACGAATCACAAGTAAAAAACAACAGCCAAAAATTCAATGTAATTTACGCAGTTAAAGTACAAGTAGTTTGAATTAAAACTTGGAACAAGCTTACAAAAGATTATGTACTTAAAAAAAAAGATAAAACATGGGCCAGTGCAATCCAATTCACCAAATTATTTCCTAGTGCGTTGCAGCTTCCTTGCCAATAATTCTTGTTAATAAAAAATTAGTGAAAGAAGTATTCTCCTTTGCAAGCTACCTTGTATATTTGATCCTAGCCAGTCCTAGTTGGCGACAGCAGCGCTAGCTTTATTTGTTTAGAAGAACGGAAATGATGTAGGCACTAGCTCCTAGATTGGCTAAGAGAAGTGGGCCAGTCCAGCCTGGACAATGTCTTCCGTGCCTTCCTAAAGAGATTAAGCTAAATTAGTTTATAGTAAACCTTTATTTTGTGTATCACGTGACTAATAATGTAAAAGGGGTATTTTTAATAACACAGCCACACAAAAAAAGCTTATTACCACGAACCAAAATACATTTTTCAACGCTGAATTCGAATCCGTAGTTAAAAAAGAAGATTTATCGTATCATTTATTTTTTTTGACCAAAAGCATCCCTTGAAATGGGATAAAACTATAGTAATAATATAATGTCTCCTAATGAAATGTAAAAAATGGTAGATATTTTATAGTCTAGAGAAGAGAATATACATTTAAACCACAGCAAGCTATTTCTATTAATTAAACCAAAATCCACCCTTACAGCGGGTAAAAATACACCTAAAACTCAAATAATGCACATGAGTTTAAATAACATGTACAAAGGACAAATTCTTGTACCTCTTAGGACAAAATATCTGAATCTGGTGTGACAACTAGACATTACTCTTAAAGTATTGAGACTCACCCCTATAGGCTGTAAAAACCACCCTCACCTACGGAGGTATCTCGTAAGTTTCAACAACGACGAAAAAAGTTCAGGCTTTTTTAGATTCAGGTAGGATAAACAAATGTGGAGTAGATTCGCTTGAACCACCGATACACGACTATAAACTACCCTTAGAGAGTGGTAGAAACTACCCCTACGTTCTAATGATGTACCTGGATGTTACTGAAATTCGGAAAGGATCAAGTACTTCTAACACGTGGGCTGAAAAGTTAACACACATTTTTTTTTTTTTTGCAAAAGTCTCCTTCAAGAGCGATACAATCAGTCCAACGCTTTTCTAACACTTCTATACCTTTCTTGTAGAAGGATTTATCTTTACCTTCAAAATAGGCCTCTGTTTCGGCGATAACTTCTTCATTGGAGCCAAATCTCTTTCCCGCGAGCATTTTTTTTGAGGTCTGTGAATAGATAATAGTCACTGGGGGCCAAATCTGGAGAATACGGTGGATGAGGAAGCAATTCGAACTTCAATTCATGCAATTTTGCCATCGTTGCCATTGATTTGTGACACGGTGCATTGTCTTGATGAAAGAGCATTTTTTTTTGTTCATTTAGGGCCGTTTATTTGTGATTTCTGCCTTCAAACGCACCAATAACTTTATATAATATTCGCTATTGATGGTTTTGCCCTTCTAAGCATAGTCAATGAAAATTATTCCACGCGTATCCCAAAATACAAAGGCCAAAACCTTCTCAGCCGACTGTTGTGTTTTTGGCCGCTTCGGGCGGATTTCACCGGCTGCTGTCCACTCAGCTGACTGCCGATTTGATTCCGGTGTGTAGTGGTGGATCCTTGTTTCTTCCATTGTCACATATCACACGAAAAAATCCGTTTTATTGCACTTAAACAGGTTCGAACAGCGCTTAGAATCATCAACACGTTGTTTTTGGTCCACTGTGAGCAAACGCGGTACCCATTTCGAACAGAGCTTTCTCATTCCCAAATGTTCATGCAAAATATGATCAACACGTTCTTTTGGTATCTTTTGTGTGTCAGCTATCTCACGCAATTTCACTTTACTATCATCCAAAACAATTTTGTGGATTTTTTTATGTTTTCCGGTGTAACCTTCATTTGGGTCTCCAGAGCGTTCAGCATCATTTGTATCTATACGACCACGTTTAAATTCAGCATACCAGTGAATGATGAGTGATTTTCCAGTGGCAGAGTCCCCGTAACACTTATCAAGCCATTGCTTTGTTTGAACGGTATTTTTTCCCGTCAAAAAATAGTCATGAAATTTTGACATGTATCGTTTGAAGGTTGGGACGTCCTAAAAATCATACGGATCTTTTGAAAAGGGCGACATCTATGTATCAGACCAAAAACTTTTCAGCCTACGTGTTATCTCATCGTGCCAAACATTGAAGACAACTAGATCATCGTCCTAATAACGTCGAAATCATCCCTAGGAGGACGGGAGAACTACCCCCTGGGATTGATGGATTTTAGAAGTTCTAGCATATGAGAAAAAAATACAGGCTTCATTTGTCCATCCTGCCTGAGACTACGTACTCATATGAGTCCAATGTGTGAGGAATTCCAAAAAAAAAATGAGCTGGATAAATTTTTAAAAAATGTGCCAGGACTTATTCTTTTAAAAGGAAATTTACGCGCTCGCTGCCTAATTAGTTACGTAATTCGCTGTATGTATTAGTATAATTATATACACAATATATTAAAAATTTGAAGACGATTTCTTTGCAATTACAATCTTCAATATAAAAAGTGTTTAACTTACTATGACCGTCATGTCCCGAGTGTTGCCCATGTCCCTTGCCACTTTCTCGATATTTCACAAATTCTTCGAATACTTTTGGATCTTTCCATAGTTCTTCCCAGTTCTTCTGAGTTAAATTCGGCTCTGTGGCAGGTACGTTTGCCATTATTTTTACTGAAAATAAATGTTATTTAGTTTTAACACCACAATTACTCGATATGAAATAAGTTTTAGATACGCAGGCAACGACTTTTATAATGGTTTCGATAGTATTTCTGATTATTTCACAATATTTCTCAACCTAAATTTTTACGCGGGAAATAATATCAACACCACATATGAAGGAAATCGCTTCCACCTAAACATCAAGATTATTATTAAATCAATAAGCGAGTGAAAACTCGACGATAAAATTTTACTATTTTCGGAGAAGAAACGTTCCACCCATGAAATTAAGCCAGTAATTTCAAGTATCTGATTTCTTTAGGTAGTGAATATTTTTAATAAAAGCATGGAAAATAGTTTTTACAGAAATATAACTTCTGTGGAAAGTAATTTTACAAATTTCACGGTATAATTCATCGATTGATTATACATCAGGAGACTCGAAAAGACGAAGAATCGAAGAAAAAGAAGAGCCAATAGGATTATTCGAGAAGAGTAAAAAGCTGATAAGAACACCACAGAAAGAGAAAAACGAAAGAGTAGATGAGATAGACAATTTGATAGAAATAATTAGAGAGCCAATGTCAGATATTGAGGAAATAAAAACAAGATCAGAAGAGGTACCAAAAGAGTTGAAGGAACTAAGAAAGTATTGAAAGAGGAAAATAAGATAATTAGAGAAAACATGAGTAGTACGGATTTGAAGATGAGTAGGCTGGACAAAGACAACGTAAGGAATAATATTGTAATATTGGGAATGAGATTTGAAGCGAATAGAACATTTTATGGAGAGGAATATGGACACAAAAGTACAGATTAAAGATGTGATAAAAATAGGAGCAACTATATACAAGATAGAACTTGGAAACACGGGAGATAAAGAAGCTGTGATGAAAAATAAAAACAAACTGAGAAATCTAAGAGAGAGAGTTTAAAAGGTGAACGGGAAATTCAAAAGAAATTGAAGCATATAGCAGAGAACGAGAGAAAGAATAGAAAAAGAGTGAAAATAGGATATCAAAAAATCATAAATGAAGAAAGAGAATATAAATGGGACATTGAGGAAGAAAACCTGAAAGAGCAAACAAAAAATACTACAACTATCAAGTCAAAAAACTGAAAAAAAGGAGAGAGATAGGTAGATTGACGACGACCCTGGCAAAGGTAAAGGTTACAGAAGAGAGGACTAATAAAAGGAATACAAATAAAAAGATAATCAAAGAAATAGATAGGAAGAAAGAAACGAGAAATAATTATCGAGTTATTAGATTGAGAACACGGAATTATAGGGTTATAAACAGAAAAGAGGATGAACTGGCAGAAGAACAATAAATGTATGGTACTATGTAGGAATCACAGAAACAGAAAGGAAAGGACATGGATGCAAAAAATTAAAGGAAATGCCATAAAAAAAGAAGACAAATTATGGAAAGATGGAAGGAATACTATAAAGATCTATCAGATGGGAATGACATAACATAGAAAAATCAATATAGAGACATAATACCGGAACAAGATACAGAACTCACACAAACAGAAGAAACTAATACAGAAGAAACAAAAGGGGCAATCGGCAGTTTAAACAGGATAGAAAGATATAGAATAACTCAACTCTCCGGGCCTTACCCTCCTAAAAAAAAGGGGTAGGAAGACATAAGGATTAAGTAATTAAGTAAATAAATTCATCGATAGAGCATGTCTTTGTAACGTCGGGTCTCAGAAGGTGAACTGTGGGGCGAAGCTCCATCTTGTTTTTCAATAGAAAAGCCAAATACAGTGAAGTGAAGTCCTGTTCCATTTTTTCGGGCTCTACATCGTGCGCTACGTGGAGACGTGTAAGCCAAGTGCTTAAGTTCGGAAATGTTCGGTCCTACAGAAGAAAATCCCTTACATAGTGCATGTACAGTAAACATAAAACACAGTAGCGACAGTCCGACTCGGTACCTTTGATCTCGAGGGGTTCGAGTTTGTAATGATCATATGACTTGTCGCCATACTGCTGGTATGATGCTCGTGAGTTTGAAATATTTGAAGACTCAAATAAAAAAGAATTTTGCTGATTGAGAGGAAGAAAAAAAAGTTTTTTTAAAAACATTTTTATTTTTATTTATCTTCTTCTTCTTCTCTCTCTTTTATTGAGCTCTATCCTTCTTTGGATAATTTACTCAGCTTTGAATCCGACTCGTGCTTATGCGGAGCACCGGCGACACATTCTCGAGTTTGGGTCCTTTTACAGGTAGAGAGCAACGTAGTCTCGCTCTAGGCGGTATTGCTCCCCCAAAAGAATATTTATTTGTCTGTATAACTTAATTTCTTTTTTGGCACTGATAAAGAATCTCCTCGGGAATTGCTACTGGTTTTGGGTATAACCTTTTCTGTCAGATCGCCCGTCTGATTACATGATTGACACAAAAAAACACAGCCTCACGTGTTCGCCTACTGCTCAAATCACCTAACCTCAACCGACGTTATAGGAATCACCCCTCACAGCGCTTAGCAACCCTATGCGATTAGAGCCCCTACCAAGCAATTTGTGGACCACCGAGCCACACTCCGAAGCCCCAAAACGTTCGCACTTCGCCTTCAGAAGCTCCAACCGGGATAATGCGTCCGCGTGCTACAAACTATCGACCGGAAGTATTATTTTTATTTATCAAGTTTTAAAACAAATATACCAAAAAACAGGCAAAAAAAGCACAAAATACAACGAAAAAATACATTTGGCTTGAAGGCTTTTTGCACGTTATTCATTTAAATATCTTGTTGTTGAATTTATATTTCTTAACTATTAGAGGTATTTTTTTGCCCGACCGATTGGCGCAGTGGGTTAAGGCGTTAGCCTTGCCTGCTGTTGTTCGAGAGGTCAGCGGTTCGATTCCATGTGAGGGCTTGGGTGTTTGTGATTTGTCCCTTGTGTGAATGTGTAAATTCGTGTGTCTAAAAAACAAAGAGAGATGCTGGCAAATTGGTATACGCCAAGCTATAAAACACATGTAAAAAAAAGAGATATTTTCCGGGGGGAAAAACAAGTAAAATAACATAAACCAATATTTAACAGTAATAAAACATCAACTATTTTACAAATAAAATGTAACTCTAATATGAAAACACAATTATCATATCTGTAATATATTACATAATACAGGGTGTCCCAGTATTCCGTGTACATGGAGTTACTGTGGATTTTTCGAATGAAAATATGTCAATTTAATCCAACCTGCTTTAGTCCAAAAATTCGTAATTTTTAGGATACAGGGTGTCAAAGTACACTTTTATTTTAATTTTTCTTAAGTAGCTTTCTTAATAATTCTACTATTTGTACAAGATTCGGTGCTAAAGTATTTCTGGGATGAAAAATCGAAATCAGCTCACAGTTTTGTTGTAAATTGTAGGGGGCGCCACTTATTGCACCATGTCATAACATTTTTATACCACACTGTATGTCATTTTTAATTAAATATTCGTATTTTCCGCCTTCACCCGTCTAAAAAAGCTCTCTTGGTAAGTGTTTTTCCGAGCAACAGTTGTTGAGATAATGGGATGTTTGTTTCCATTTTTTAATTTCATCCACACGTCATCCAGGTTTAAAACAGGGCCAAAAGAATAATCCTTGAAATTTGGAGCATGCTTAAAGGTAAACAGGCTAACAACAATAATAAATTTAAGACTCACGGGTCAACAACAGTAAGAATGTAAAAACCATCTGGCTAAGGTCATAAAAGATTACCCACAAATAACACAGGGGAACAGCTGTTTTGGTGTCGAGGTTTTTTTGAGCTGATTCTATATCAATTTGATGTCCTGAATTCAAATAACGTATTCATTTGTACCTAGGAGCTCAAATTTTTAAGATATACAATTTTAGAGAAATATAAGTTACATTATTGTAACTCAAATCCGTTAAGTGTAGTAAACAAAAGTAGATACGAAATTTTTATTTTAGTTATACAAAATACAATATTATGTCATACTTACAAACAAAAAAAAACATTGAAGAAATGAAATAGTCACTCAACACTTGGAAAGCTTCTTTTCCGCGACATTCTTGAATGTTTTTTAAACAGTCCCTTTTTAAACTCCAGCAGTTATCTGCCATCATGTGCATGTCCCATCTTCCTTGGTAGCGGTCCTCCATAACTTTAATATCTTGGTGAAATCTTTCACCTTGTTCCTCACTCATGTCTCCTAAATTTTCTGGAAAACGGTCTAAGTGGATGTGTAAATAGTGTATTTTAATACTCATATTGCACCCTAAGGATTTGAAACTATTAAGCATCTTGTTAACCATTTCAACATAGTTGTGAGCTTTATGTTTGCCTAGAAAATTTTCTACAACTGCAACAAATGATGTCCAAGCTTCTCGTTCAACTTGATTCATTGAATTTATGAAGGCAGGATCCTTAATTAATTGTCTTATTTGTGGGCCGTCAAATATCCCTGCTTTGAGTTTTTCTGTGCTCAACTGATGCATTTTTACCCCTATATATGCAAAACAAGACCCATTCTTATCAAGAGCCTTTACAAATTGCTTCATTAAGCCCAACTTTATATGTAACGGAGGAAGTATGATTTTTTCTCTTTCAACCAAAGCGTCGTTAATGACATTCTTTTCTCCAACGTCCATGTTTTCTCTCTGAGGCCAATCTTTTCTAACCCAGTGGTGTGTTTTGTCCCTACTATCCCAGAGGCACAAGAAACACGGATATTTCGTGTAACCACTTTGCTGCCCAAGAAGAAAGTTTACCATTTTTAAGTCTACACAAATCATCCATTGATGTTCGTAATACTTTATCTTCTGCAAGACTAAAGCTATGGTATTATATTCTGCTTTCAGTTTCGTTGAGTGAGCTAGTGGTATTGAACCATATTTATTCCCATTATATAGAAGGACACATTTTAAATTTCGCTTTGAACTGTCAATAAATAGGCGCCAATCATCTGGAATATATTCAGAAAGTCCCATTTCTTTCATGAGTCCCCTAATTTCGTGACAAAATACAAGATTGTCTTCTTGAGAAAAGAATGGTAGCAGATCTTTTTCTCTTGTACGGTAAAAGGTAATTTTGGTTCCTTGTTCCAGTAAATTTTTGTCGTTCAACCTAGAAGCCAGTACTTCAGAAGCTTTTTTCGATAAATTGAGATCCCTGGTGAGATCATTTAATTCATTTTGATTGAAGCGTTGGGGAACTGATGACGTCCCCTCATAGTCACTGTTAGTTTCATTAGCATCAGAACTTTTATTAGCATCAGAAGAGCGATCAGAGGGAAAATATTCGTCATCAGAGATATGTGGTAGCTGATGAAATGTTGGAATCGGTATTTCATCTGAGTGCGGGATAGGGCGTATTGCCGAGTCTAAATTGGGATAAGTCCACTTACTGCGGTTATTTCGATTGATTCTATTAGTATTTACTAAACAGAAATAACAATCATTGAAGTGGTTTTTTGGTTCTCTCCAAACCATTGGTACGCCGAATTTTAGACATTTTCTTTTCCCGGTAGTCCACTGCCGTAAATGCTCTGTACAAGTTTTACATACGAGATGCGGGGCCCACGTTTTGTCCTGATCACCAAGCTTAACTCCAAAGTATCCAAGATACGCTCGCTTTACAAAGTCAGTAATAGTTTGTCTGTTTTGTTGAAACATGTATTCTCCGCATATATAGCAGAACACATCAGGTTCTTCTTGAACTGGAACCTGAACTCATTTTAATTCTGTTCAATAACACAAAAACACTCTTTTCTTAACATAAAATAACACGCCGAATTCGATCTACTCTCATTAGTAAGAACGCACAAACTGACGAGACTTACCCGAGTTAGGTGATTAAAAAGGTCAGTTCAGGTACCTGATAGGCAATGGTTCCACTATTTATAGATTTACCTGGAATTTACTCAATTACAGACTGACAATAAAACCATTGTACCTACATTAATGAATATATAATAATTTTAGAACTCTCATAAATGAATATACTGAATAAAAACCACATTGGTAGATAAGTTGATGTATCTAAAAAAGTAGAGCTGATAGAGAAAAACGGATTGCATGTATAGATTTAGCGTCCCAAATATAGTTAAAATCAGCTCTAAAATACCAGGCACCAAAACAAAAATATTTTTTTGTTGCCCTGTGTAATATAATATATAATATAAATTTGTAACCAATAAATAAAAACATCCCACTATCTCAGAAACATTTACCAAGAGAGCTTTTTTAGACAGGACAAGGCGGAGAATACGAATATTTAATTAGAAATATCATACAGAGTGGTATAAGAAAGTTATGACAATTTAAAAGTATATACAGTGCAATAAGTGGCGTCCCCTACAATTTACAAAAAAACCGTGAGCTGATCTCGATTTTTCATCTTCGAAAACCCCCTAGCACCGAATCTTATACAAATAGTACAATTATTAAAAAAACTACGTAAGAAAAACTAAAATAAAAGTATAATTTCGACACCCTGTATTTCAAAAATTACGAATTTTTGGACTATGGTACATTGGGTTAATAAATGGTCATATTTTCATCCCAGAAATCCAAAGTAACTTTATGTACACGGAAAATTGGGACACTCTGTAGAAATAAAGAATTATGAATAAATTACCTTTAAGGATTTTTGGGAAATTAAAAAAAATACTAACTCTTTTGGAGATGCCACGTATATTTTTACAAGCACTAACCGCACAACAAAAACTTCCTCTTGACATCTTTTTTAAAATTATAACGTCGAACGAGTCATTTACTTATAAAAAGATTATTAATAATGAATTTCGGAGCACGTTATAAATGTTAACGTTAAAATCCAGATTTAAACACAACCCGCGACTGCACTGACAGCCATGTTGTTGATATGATAGGGAACGTTTGCGTGATAAAAAACAGGACCTAAAACTTGTCTTGAGCGTTGCTACTGTGTTTTATGTTTACTGTGGTGCATGTTTTACATTATAGATGGATTTGTCCGTTACTCCCTGTTAGAACATTATAATTATTAATTATGTACAATTTACTTTGTTAAGTTATCACTTTATTATTTATTTTCTAAGTGACTGCAGATTCATGGGTCTACCACATTTTCATTGCGTTTGAATATGAGGTAAAACTGCAGTCACGTAGTAACGAAATAAAAAGTGATAAATTAACGAAATAAATTGCTCATATTTAAAATTGTGCTTATTTGATTGACTGTGGGGGCTTATTCTGAAAAATCGTACGTGTATTGGAACGTAGGACACAAGTTCGACGGTTCAGACAACTGGAGACAGAGATGCAAGAATATAGAGACGAAAATACCTCGCAAATGTACGTGAACATACATTTGCGCATACGAAAAAGAATAGAGAATATCATTCAGAACGTCGTCTCCCGACAAATCAAGTTGAATTAGAAACTGCAATGACGTCAGGACAAGTAGAAAATACGATAGAATTCTAACGCGCTCTTAGAGAAAAAAATAGTGTATGCCGCATCCGTGCAGTGCCCGCTAAACACCCATATGATCGCACCTGATTTTGTAATAAAATTTGATAGGTGGGCGTACCGGTACATTAATTAATTTTAATAACAGATTTTATGTAGTTATGTATAACTTATGAATGTACCAGTTTACAAAATATTCAGCTGTTTCTTATAAATATATTATTATATATAATTTCTTCTCTATTAGCTAAAGCTATGCATGATAATCTTACTTCTTTTAGGCTTTGAATAATATAGTAAAGCCAGAAAATCTTTGAATATTTTAAATTTCATAAATCTGCAAACACCTTATCTACTTACCATCAAAAAAATAAAACCTGAATTCCTGGGGCACATCTCTTTCAGTTCAAAATATGAAATATTACAATTAATTATGCAGGGGAAAATTGTCGGCAAAAGAAGCATCGAACGGCGCAGAATTTCATGGCTGCGCAATTTGCGGGTCTGGTTTGGACTAACATTAGCTGAGTTGGGAATGTGGAATCTTTGACACAATAACCCCTACTCAGTATATATCACCACTACACCAAACACTTTATTTTTGCACTCGACGCGCGTTTCGCTAACCATGTTAGCATCATCAGGAGCGATGATTGACTAAAGCTAAACTACAAATCTACCCTATTTATACTTAGCCTAACCCTTGAATTGCTCAGGCAGAACTAATGACATAGGCAAGACCATCAGTTCCGATCAAGTATCTTAGGAAATCTCAAAAATAAGATTCCTAATTGTGAGAAAAGTGGAATTTATGAAATTAGTTGTAATGATTGTGACAAAAAGTATGTTGGGCAAACTAAAAGGTCAATTAAAACACGATTTAAAGAACATTTAGCACACTTAAAATACAGGAGAGCAAAAAGGTCTAGCATTGCCGAACATGCCCTTGATGCTAATCATATTGTAACATTAGATAATCTAAGATTAATTAAAAATGTATCTGATAGGAAATTGTTAAACGCATACGAAAGTATGGAAATTATAAAATGTAAAAGTAGTTTAAATAAAGACAGAGAGCCTATTCCTTATACTGGTTACTTGACCGGAACTGATGGCCTTGCCTATGCCATTAGTTCCGCCTGAGTAATTGAAAGGTTAGGCTAAGTATAAATAGGGTAGATTTGTAGTTTAGTTTTAGTCAATCATCGCTCCTGATGAAGCTAACATGGTTAGCGAAACGCGCGTCGAGTGCAAAAAATAAAGTATTTGGTGTAGTGGTAATATATACTGAGTAGTAACATTCTGCACAGCTATATCCAAAGTCAACATAGTCATGCGGATAAGCAACCTCCAGAAGAGATGTTGTGAGCAAGAAGAAGACTTGTATATTCAATCAAATCGTAACTCATCGTTTCTCGTCGACCGTCAACATTGGATCACGTTTAGATGTAAGCGGAGTCTTGGGTATAAGTTTTGTTGTTGCTCGTTCAAGGCCTAAATGTAAACAGCGTTTGCCTATTTTTCGGATTACCTATCAAATCTTTACTGAATATTTCGTCCAGTTTACCGCTTCCCACAGCGCACTTTTTATCTTGTTAATGAATAACAATGTTATTGACTTAATTAAGCTTTATTTATTTATCTTTGCTGGCTGATTCACCAATGTGTGTACTTTAGAACACGGTTGAAGGTCATTGTATCTGGATCCATATTTATTTCGGACATAGTCCTTGTAGTTTGCCACTTCGTAAATGAAAACTAGACGTCGGCGATTTAGAAGACATGTCATAGTCGAGCCGTCGTATTAATAATTTAACACACGTAGAGTCGTACAACAAGGTTAGGCTACAAAGCTGCCATAATTCATTTAGGTGGTCGTAATTAAAGCCTGCTATTGAAGACCGAGAATACCGTCTAGCTATCTTCTAACAGTTTGGTTTAAACAAAACTAGGAACGAAGTTTAAAACTTTTTAGTGAGAAAGTGATACATGTTAGAAATAGGTACACGTTATGCTAATACAGCGCATCCAAAGGAGGTTCAGATTGTTATTAATCGTTCCACTATCTTCAAGACAAGAGATTCGAGTCAGTTTCCATTTTATTCAAAACCTCTTTTAAATGGAGAACCTCATCCCCTAGCAGATGTTAACATAAAAGTCAAAATTAGCTGTTAAGGGGCAATGAACCATTTGTTCTCGCGCGTTACCAAGGAATTATTTCTTTTCAAATAACAAATACATTTTTTTTCATAATTATGACTATTATTTTTACTATGTGTTTTCTATCTTTTTAGTGTTCCGTACGGAACACTTCGGTGTCTGTCGGTCTGTCTGTCTGTCTGTCTGTCACACCCGATTTTCTCCGAAACTATTTGACATAGAAAGGTGAAATTTGGTAATAATATAGGAATTGATGGCCTCATCAAAGCCATGTAGTTTTGAGAATTAAATTTTGACTTAAGGGGTTAGTTTTGGGGGGTGAAGTCGGAAGTGAAAAAAAAATTTTTTTTTACTAGGTCATCGAGTGTAGTGTCAAATGAAAGCTTGTGAAAACACGAGTAAAAAATATATATATAATATTATACTTGCGCACACTTTTCTTTATATTATTTTTAAAAATTCGCGAAAAATCGCTGTCCCGGGCCTTATCTCGAAAAGTACTTATCAAAAAATTTCGAAAAAAATACTGGAATATTCTCCACGGGGTGTAGATTGAACGAAAATTATCACGAGTGCATTACCTTTAATAATTTATATGGTATATAAAAAAAACAAAAATTTCAAGGTCATCAGATTTCAGTAAAGATTGGAAACAAACTTTGTTGAAAACTCATTTGGGGTGTATTTTGTGAAGTCACTGATCATTTTATACCTCTGTAACAAAATTTTTTTATTTTAAAAGCAATCAACGTACGGAACACTAATTGCGCAAGTTCAACTTGCACTTGACCGGTTATTTTTTTTTTCGTTATTATTATTGTAGACTAATTTTACCTGAAATTTGAAAATCTGTAATTGTTGAAGAAAATCGTATATTTGGCAACACAGGCCTGCGCCTGCGCTTATTCGTACAATGGCGGCCTTTCATGGACGGGTTGATTTTGTAAATGATTTGGTAAAACATAATTTTGCCCCGTTTCTTCTACATTATCTCACAAGTCACCCATTTCAGTATGTATAATGAATTTTATAACACCATATATATATATATATATATATATATATATATATATATATATATATATATATATATATATACATATATATATATATATATATATATATATATATATATATATATATATGTATATATATATATATATATATATATATATATATATATATATATATAGGGTGTTATGAAATTCATTACACATATGTTCTCTCGTTTGATAATCCATCCTGAAACTCGTTTCGCCTTATCACGGCTCATCACTTGAGCTAGGATCGACAAACAAGAAAACAGAAACCGACTGATGAAATATATATACATATATATATATATATATATATATATATATATATATATATATATATATATATATATATATATATATATATATATATATATATATATATATATATATATATATATATGTATACATATACATATATATTTATATATATATATATATATATATATATATATATATATATATATATATATATATATATATATATATACATATATATATATATATATATATATATATATATATACATATATATATATATATATATATATATATATATATATATATATTTATATATATATATATATATATATATATATATATATATATATATATATATATGTATATATGTATATATATATATATATATATATATATATATATATATATATATATATATATATATATATATATATATATATATGTATATGTATATATATATATATATATATATATATATATATATATATATATATATATATATATATATATATATATATATATATATATATATATATATATATATATATATATATATATATATATATATATACACAGTGACTCACAGCTTAAATGATGCAGTCGCTATAAGAAAAGACTAACTGGTCTCAGTGCCTCTTTATTTATTTGGAAAAAACAACTTATTGAAATTAAATTAGTAAAAAATCTTCTAAAAAAGTATGAATTACTTTTTGTCTTAAATATGCCTTACTTAATTAACAATAAATAATTAATTAAATTATATGCGATTTTAACGTTACAGCTTAAATGATGCAAAATTCAATATACCAAAATTATTAGAGAAAACAAACTGTAGAATTTGAAATAAGCCGGCTAATATTTGGTCGGGCCTCACTCATTATCAATAACGGCTTGTAATCTTCTGGACATTGATTCAACTAACTTTGTAGTATACTCCCGGGAAATAGTGTTCCATGCTTCAATAATTTTTACTTTTAATTCAGTTTTATTTGATATTGAGGCACTATTTACTTTATTTTTTAATGTCAGCCACAAATTTTCAATTACATTTAAGTCTGCTGACTGGGCTGGTGTTTTAATAACATTTGGACAGTTATAAAGCAACGAACTGCGGACTCGAAATGACGTGTGCTTTGGATCATTGTCGTGATAGAACCGATAATTGTTTTCAATATCTAATTTTTGGGCACTAGCGACGAGATGCTGCCTTAGTATATCCAAGTACACATATTGGTTCATATTCCCTTCGACGAAATGCCTGTTACCTACTCCTGCAGATGACATACAGCCCCATAATATCACTCCACCTCCACCGTGCTTTACCGTAGCTTTCATATTTTTCAATTTTAATTCTTCGTTAGGCTTTCTCCACACTGATATTTTTCCATCGGACCCAAATAAGTTTATTTTGGCCTCATCAGCAAATATTACTGAATTCCAGAAGTTCAAGTCTTTATTGATATGCTCTCTCAATTTCACGCGTCTATTTCTTTGGCTAATTTCTAGCAGTTCGACCACGTAAATTATTATTTCGCAAGATCCGTCGGGGTTACACCTTTTTCCAAACTGTCTTTCCACCTCGGCGCACAACTTTGGCGCACTTTTTTTTTGGATTATTTGATACCTCTCTTAAAATCCATCTTTCTTCACGTTCATTGAAGATCTTATTTGGAGCCAACCTTGACTTATTCTCGACTCTATTTTCATTCCGGTAACGTTCAATGATATGCTGAACAATTGACGGACATTTATTTACCATTTTGGCTGTATCGATTCCTGTAATGAGTAATAATTAAATTTCTCTCAGAAATTGTAGTTCGACGACCCATTCTTAAACAATTTCGTTTTATTGAATGAAAAAATGTCAAACTAAACAAAAAACAATTGCACTAAGAAATCAAAGCAACGCCGCCTTCGTAAATTTCAAAATGCGATAAGTTTTGACCCCTGTTGTTATTTTGCATCATTTAAGCTGTGACGTTAAAATTGCATATGATTTGATTAATTATTTATTGTTAATTAAGTAAGGCATATTTAAGACAAAAAGTAATTCATACTTTTTTAGAAAAGAGGCACTGAGACAAGGTTAGTCTTTTCTTATAGCGACTGCATCATTTAAGCTGTGAGTCACTGTATATATATATATATATATATATATATATATATATATATATATATATATATATATATATATATATATATATATATATATATATATGTATATATATATATATATATATATATATATATATATATATATATATATATATATATATATATATATATATATATATATATATATATATATATATATATATATATATATATATATATATATATATATATATATATAAATTATATGAGCGTACTGCATGTGTAACTATTTGTTGATTTCCCTTCAGCTCGTGTAGACGCAAACTTCCGCCATGAATTAAAAAACCGGCCAGGTGCAAGTCGCACTTGCGCAATTAGTATTCCTTTGTGTGATTGCTTTCAAAATAAAATAAAAACTTTACCTAGGCTAAGTTATTTAGATCCCCGACATGTCTTAGTTCTACCTAAATATTTGTTTAAGTACAAACAAATAAAATAAAAAAATTTTGCCCCACTCAATGACCTGGTAATTTTTTTTTCAGTTCTGATTTCACTCCCCAAAAGTAACCCCTTAACTCAAAATTTAACTCTCAAGACTACACGACTCTGACTGGGCTGCTATATTTGTGCTGAATTTTAATTTTATACATCAATCAGCTTCGGAGAAAATGGAGTGTGACAGATAGACGGACGGACACTGAAGTGATTCCATAAGTGTTCCGTATAGAACACTAAAAAAACATTGTAGAATCACCTTTATTCCGCTGTTGTTGGTAACACTGGCGCGATAAGATTTAGATTTTTTTTATTTTTAACTTTGCAACGCGGGTGCAAAATAAATGGACATGACGAAAGGCAGGAATTCATTTGCTTTATCGGTTTTTTTGTGATGAACAGTATTTAACCATTTTGTTTACATTTTTTTTAAAGTAAGGTATTTAATTTTAGTGACAATATTGAACAGGTTATGCAACTAATTGTCAAAGCATTAAACTGTTGCTACTGACTTAAATATTTTAAGGCGATGTTCAACGTTGCCAATCAAAGTACGCTATGATGACATTTTAGAGATGTCAATATTGTAACTACTGGATACAAAGTACCGGATCCAAAGTACCGGGTAGTCGACAATACACATACACATTGATGGCGTCTGCTTTCAACCAAACTAAAACTACCAATGCCATACCGGTAACGGTAAATACCTACTCGTCTTCACGAAATATATCTGGTCTTCATCGACGGCGTTTGGTTTCGGTATACTGGGTATGAATAGTAATAATTGACAAGAATGGGTGCGCGTATGTAATTATAAATTACATACATACATACAACCGAAATTAAACTGGATGATAATTACAAACGGAGCGCGCACAATTAGGAATGCAAGCAAAATTTGCACGTCGTGCATGAAATATTTTATTAAATAGATATATGAAATATAAATACACGTTTTGTTGTTTATGAATATTGAACTGAATATGAATATTTTTTCAATTAATAAATTAATTGAACACAATATTAAATACATAAAGAATAAATCAGGAATTTTGAAAATATTTATTCTCTGGCTTTAGAAACAGTTTTAAATTAAAGTAAGAAGATATTTTATTAATATAATACACAAGTATAATACAGAAAATTATAAAAGTACCTGTATACTCTCAATCCTTAAAAACAATGAAAATAAGTAAATGAATATTACAACAAAAATAAACTTTTACGCTATTTTTCATTTAATTTAACAAAAACCGATTACAGTTGAGAAAAATCAGTTTATTTACATGATTTGATTTGAGTCTGTTACGCCGTACAGTAATAATCTGGCCAGCTACCGACTAGTGTAGATAGGTATATTGACAACTGTGTGACGAGATCGGTACTTTCTACTTGAAAGTACCGATACTTGACATCACTAATTTCAACGCTTTGTTTTGTTAGTCTAAATTAACCTGTATGTCCTGGGGTAATTTTTTCTTTAAAGGTTTATTTTTTTAATTATTAAAGACATACAGTTAATTGATGTTTAATGTACGAGAGCGTGTAATAATTAGCGAGACAAACAGCAATAATGGGAAATCTACTAAATATTTTTAAATTAAACTTTCTAAGGGTTAAGTTGGCAACCCTGGCGACATATTCTGCCAATTCCAGAGAGATATTAGAATAGAGGAGGTAAAGTATAGAGCCTATTGTAAGCGAAAGCGTGGTGTCATTAAAAAGAGGAAGAAAATAATATGTCATTCTACCTCTCTTGTCAGAGCGAGCGAAGAATTCGAATAACCTACTCGCACGGGAACGCACTCTGAGTGTTGTGGGCGTGCACCGAGTAAGAGAGACAGAATGACAACTCTTTTTTCTTTCTCTGAGCGCACGCTTCCGCCAGAACTGACCTCCTCTATGGCCAATTCTGTCAACAACACTTCGGCCGTTTTCGAAATTACTCGGGAACTTCTATCATTTGTAGATTGGCAATAATGAGTCTACTTCTAATTTTTGACCGAAAATTAGCATTTTTAGTGTTCCGTACGGAACACTTATAAGATCACTTCGGTGTCTGTCTTGTCTGTCACACCCGATTTTCTCCGAAACTATTTGACATAGAAAGGTGAAATTTGGTAATAATATAGGAATTGATGGCCTCATCAGAGCCATGTAGTTTTGAGAATTAAATTTTGACTTAAGGGGTTAGTTTTAGGGGGTGAAGTCGGAAGTGAAAAAAATTTTTTTTTACTAGGTCATCGAGTGTGGTGTCAGATGAAAGCTTGTGAAAACACGAGTAAAAAATATATATATAATATTATACTTACGCGCACTTTTCTTTGTATTATTTTTAAAAATTCGCGAAAAATCGCTGTCCCGGGCCTTATCTCGAAAAGTACTTATCAAAAAATTTCGAAAAAATTCTGGAATATTCTCCACGGAGTGTAGATTGAACGAAAATTATCACGAGTGCATTACCTTTAATAATTTATATGGTACATAAAAAAAAACAAAAATTTCAAGGTCATCAGATTTCAATAAAGATTATAAACAAACTTTGTTGAAAACTCATTTAGGGTGTGTTTTGTGAAGTCACTGATCATTTTATACCACCGTAACATACATTTTGACTTAAGGGGTTCGTTTTGAGGGGGAAAGCGGAAGTGAAAAAATTTTTTTTTTACTAGGTCATCGAGTGTGGTGTCAAATGAAAGCTTGTGAAAACCCGAGTAAAAAATATATATATAATATAATACTTGCGCACACTTTTCTTCGTATTACTTTTAAAAAATCGCTGTCCCCTACCTTATCTCGAAAAGTACTGATCGAAAAATTTTGAAAAAATTCTGGAATATTCTCCACGGGGTATAGATTGAACGAAAATTATCACGAGTGCATTACCTTTAATAATTTATTTGGTATTTAAAAAAAAAAAAATTAAGGTCACCAGTTTTCAGTAAAGATTGGAAAAAAACTTTGTTGAAAACTCATTTGGGGTGTGTTTCGTGAAGTCACTGATCATTTTATACCACCCTAACAAAAATTTTTATTTTAAAAACAATCTACGTACGGAACACTAATTGTGCAAGTTCAACTTGCACTTGACCGGTTTTTATTTATTACTGGGACCTGAACTAACTCTTTATAATTCTGTAGAGCTTATGCTTCTACCCCCTCTATTTGAACTATGCCATTGGAGATCGAGTAATAGACTTTTATACTATTATATAGGTAAAAAAAACAAGTGTATTTTAAAGCTTTATTATTATTTCTAAAGTTTTATACACCATAAGAAGTTTTTTTATAAGCAATTCAGAATTTAACAAAACGATCACAAGTATGAACAACACCAAAAATTCAATATAGTTTACACCATTTTAATTTAAACTTAAACCAAGATTACAAAAGATGTTTTTAGGTAGAAAAAAAAAGTTAAACCATTCTACACAATTTGAAAAATTACTGGGTCAATGCAAGACAATTGGCCAAATAACTTTGGCTACATTGGTACATTCCTGGTTCTTGTTAATAAAAAGGTGGCAAAACAAGTCCTTTTCTTTGCAAGGCATCTTGCATTTTTGATCCTAGCCAATCCTTAACACAACATCGCTAGATTTACTTGGGAAGTTTTCTAAGAATGGAAATGACGTAGGCTGTAGCTCCTAAATTGGCTAATAGAAGTGGGCCAGTCCAGCTCGGACCATGTGATCTCCAGTGACTTCCTAAAAAGATTTAGCGAAATTAGTTTACAGTAAACATACACTTTGTGTATCATCTGACTAGTAATATAAAAGGGGTATTTTTAATAATTAAACTTTAATTTGTATTATCTATGTTTTAGTGCTCTTTTTAGAATACACAACAGCGAAATGATACTTTCAATGTGTTTGATCTCAAAATTATTGTATGCTAAGGTATTAAGCACAAACTAGAAGTTTTGAAATTCAATATTTTCATTGATATTTCTGAAGATTGATAATAATTTACAGGGTACTATCCATGTCTAATTTCAAAAAAATTTCTCAAATTTACGAAGAAATTTAAATAAGCTGTAATATCTCAACTTATAGAGAAATAATTTTAAGAAGTTTTACTAAACATAGGAAAAAGTAAGTATAAAAAAAAATGTTTAATTGATTATTTAATAAACCGAGTGAAAACACGTTTGTATAAAATCGGCTTAAAACAGTTGCTCTGCCACTTTTCAAGGGGTCATATCGATTCAAAGGGCTGACGGTTTTTTTTTTTTTAAATATCATGAAGAAAAATTTGTGTAAGTATTATGTATATCATATATATTTTTGAACCCGTGTTTTCACAAGTTTTCATTTGACACCCCACTTGATGACCATGTAAAATCTTTTTTCACTTCCGATTTCACTACCCAGAACTAACCCTTGAAGTCAAAATTTAACTTTCAAAACTACACGGCCCTAATTAGGCCATCAATTCCTATATTTGTGTTAAATTTCAACTTTCTAAGTCAAACAATTTCAGCGAAAATCGGGTGTGACAGACAGACACCGAAGTGATTCTATAAGTGTTCCGTACGAAACACTAAAAATGTCAGGCCTTAGTCTTTAAAGACAATCTACACATTTCTTGGCTAATCTTAATAAACTTCACATCTACATTAACAAATATTAACGAATTTTATTACTCGTTTACTTGAATAATTATCAATATCATATAATAAAAATTTAAAACAACCATTTCGTTATAATTAAAATCTCAAAAATCAATATAAAAAGTGTTTAACTTACTATAGCAATCGTGATTCCTATGTCCCTCACCATTTTTTTCGATTTTTCCAAAAATCTTCGAAAACCTTTGGATCTCTCCAAAATTCCTCCCAGGTCTTCGGAGCTGAATTCGGCTGAGTGGCCGGTACGCTTTCCATTATTTTTTTTATTGGTTTTAACACCACAGATACTCGATATGAAATAGGTTTCAGATACAAGGGCAACGTCTTTTATTATGCTTTTAATAGCATCTTTAACTATTGCACAATATTTCGCAAACTAAATTTCTGCGCACGAAATACTATATTGTTTGTTTATTAAACTGAAAACAATATTACACGTGTATCCAGGCGCTTCTAGAATTTTGATTGAAAATTTACATCTAAACATCAGCAAGGTCGATAAACCAGCGAAAACTCGACGACAAATGTACTATTGATATCTTACCTATTCGATACGATATCTTGCGGCTCTTTCAGGAATTAAACTTTAGGTGCATTTTTAAATCGGTCATAAGCGTCTGTGTAAATGAATATTACAAATTTTCTTGAAAATTAACACCGAAATTTTTGCATTTCATGAAAAACAAAAAAGAAACTTTTATGCTATATTTCCAATGGTGAAAGTCGCCTGAAAAAGGATTTAAATGTAGTTTTTCATGGCGTTTCCAAAAGCGTAAATATTACTAATGCCTTTGGGCAAAGTTATCCGAATTCAACGAAAAATTCCCATAAGTTTGTTCCAAACATTTCAAAAAATAACCGGTCAAGTGCAAGTTGAACTTGCGCAATAAGTGTTCCGTACGTTGATTGCTATTAAAATAAAAAATGTTGTAACGGAAGTATAAAATGATCAGTGACTTCACAAAACACACTCCAAATGAGTTTTCAACAAAGTTTGTTTCCAATCTTTACTGAAAATTGATGACCTTGAAATTTCTGTTTTTTGTATATACCAGATAAATTATTAAAGGCAATGCACTCGTGATAATTTTCGTTCAATCTACACCCCGTGGAGAATATTCCAGAATTTTTTCAAAATTTTTTTGATAAGTACTTTTCGAGATAAGGCAGGTGGACAGCGATTTTTTAAAAGTAATACAAAGAAAAGTGCGCGCAAGTATTACATTATATATATATATATATATATATATATATATATATATATATATATATATATATATATATATAAATAAATATATATATATATATATATATATATATATATATATATATATATATATATATATATATATATATATATATATATATATATATATATACAGTAATACCCCGCTTAGCGCGACCCCGTTACGCGCGGTTTCACTATAACGCGAAATACAAAATGCACTTTCAAAAATTTATTCAGGTTTGGACATATTGCAGAGTATAGACAATAATGATGACCGTGTCTTGACCGTGTGTCAAACAATTAAAAACAGTGTTGGGTGTTATGAACGTATTTTACAAGAACGTAAACAAAACGTTACCCAAAAGACAATAGATGTATTTTTCCGTAAAAAATAAGAGTATGTATTGCATAAAGTGTTCTTAGAATTAAAGTGATTGATTAAAATGATTTGTATTTTTTTGTATTAAATTTTGACTATGTTTAATCATAAACCTCGATATACGCGAATTTCAGTTAACGCAATTTTTTTCGGAACGTATCCCTCGCGTAAAGCGGGGTATTACTGTATATATATATATATGTATATATATATATTTATATATTTATATATTTATATATTTATATATTTATATATATATATATATATATATATATATATATATATATATATATATATATATATATATATATATATATATATATATATATATATATATATATATATTTTTACTCGTGTTTTCACAAGCTTTCATTTGACACTACACTCGATTACCTAGTAAAAAATTTTTTTTTTCACTTCCGATTTCACCCCCCAAAACTAACCCCTTAAGTCAAAATTTAACTTTCAAAACTACATGGCTCTGATGAGGCCATCAATTCCTATATTATTATCAAATTTCAACTTTCTATGAGAAACAGTTTCGGAGAAAATCGGGTGTGACAGACAGACGGACAGACAGACACCGAAGTCATCTTATAAGTTTTCCGTACGGAACACTAAAAAGAAAATTACATTCTTCCACGTAAGTAAAATTATTTATTCTTGAACCATCATTTGTTTTTTTTTGCAATTTGTGTACGTGTGTCAAACAAAAATTCCTTATTAGATAACATTTTTCAGATTATATTATTAATTTTCCCACAAAAATTGAAATGTAAATAGTAAGCATTTATAGGTTAGAATTTTACCAGTAACAATACAAAAGAGTTGCGAGGATACGTTTGCATTTTTCACCTTCACCGGCTTTACAAGAGTATTTTATACATAAAGTTTCTCCCGTTCTACTGGTAAATGTGACATTTATCTTAAATACTACTGTTCGGAATTGGGCCGTGGATATACGTACTACTGTGATCAAAAAATAGTAGGCATCTGTGTCAAATTTTTAAGACCATAGCATCAGTAGTTAATAAGATTCGCTTGAATCCGTTCAACAACAAAAGTGCGTTTTTTGATTTTTAACTTGAGTGAAAAAATTCAGCAAAGAAGTTGCATTAAATTTTGTTTTAAAAATGGTTTTTCGGCTTCCCAAACGTCTCAAGCGGCCGGAATTGTGGGCCAATAACTCTTGGTTTTTTCATCACGATAATGCGCCTTCTCACACAGCATTGGTTCTTCGCGACTTTTTCTTCAAAAATTCAACTCTATCATTTCGCAATCGCCCTATTCGCCTGATTTAGCTCCGTCAGACTTCTGGCTATTCCCTAAACTCAAAAAACCGCTTCGAGGACATCGTTTTGAGTCGATTGAAGAGATTAAAACCAAATGGAAGAAGGCTTTAAAGGCTATTCCAGAAATCGAATTCAACAACTCTTTCGAAGACTGGAAAAAAAACGTTGGCATAAATGTATTGTATCCGAGGGTGATTACTTTGAATGGGATGAAATAAATTTGGAAAAATAAGTAACCCGTTTGCGTTTTATTTCAAAAGTCTTACTATTTTTTGATCACAGTAGTACATGCTGCATGAATTTTCGTTAAGTTGGGCGCGACAGTTTTGTCATCGATTATTCCATACCCAAGAAAGAGCTTTGATTGTGTTAGCCGATACTTGTTGGAAATTCATGATAAAATTATATAAAAACAACACTATGTTTTAATTTCCAATATATTAAAAGTCACTTGACAATTGTTTCACCATACAATGGCTTCTTCAGAAGTAAAAAAAAAATTTTTTTTTTTTACTTCTGAAGAAGCCATTGTATGGTGAAACAATTGTCAAGTGACTTTTAATATATTGGAAATTAAAACATAGTGTTGTTTTATATAATTTTCCCAAGAAAGAGATTTGATTTTAAAAGTTTGTGTGATTTTTCAAGGTCTAAATGTAAACAGCGTTTGACTATTTTTCGGGTTACCTATCAAATCTTTACTGATTAATTCGTCCAGTTTACACTTCCCACAGTGCATAACCTCTTATCTTGTTAACGAATAACAATGTTATTGACTTAATTAATTAAGCTTTATTTATTTATCTTTGCTGGCTGATTCACCATTGTACGTAGTTTAGAGCACGGGTGAAGGTCATTGTACTGCTCTTTTCTTATCTGGATCCATATTGATTTCGGACATAGTCCTTGTAGTTTGCCACTTCATAAATAAAAAGTAGACGTCGGCAATTTTGAAGACATGTCATAGTTTGGCCGTTGTATTAATAATTTAATTAACACGTGTATTGTCGTACAGCAAGGTTAGGTTACAACGAAAAAAAAGAGTAAATGGAAAGAAAACTGCCATAATTCATTTAGGTGGGCGTAATTAAAGGCTGCGATCGAATATCGTCTAGC
Source organism: Pachyrhynchus sulphureomaculatus (assembly GCA_019049505.1). Taxonomy (NCBI): domain Eukaryota; kingdom Metazoa; phylum Arthropoda; class Insecta; order Coleoptera; family Curculionidae; genus Pachyrhynchus; species Pachyrhynchus sulphureomaculatus. The sequence goes on from CM032446.1 coordinate 20,029,309, forward strand.
TACCTTCCAACATGTGGGTTTAAACAAAACTAGAAACTAAAGTTTTTAATGAGATAGTGGTGCATGCTAGAAATAGATCCACGTCCTGCTAATACGGCGCATCCAAAGGAGGTTTAGATTGTTACTACTTGTTCCACTATATTCAAGACTAGAGTTGGTACTAATCGTTCCACTATCTTCAAGACGAGATTCGAATCAGTTTCCATTATATTCAAGACCTCTTTTAAATGGAGAACCCCATCCCCTAGGAATGAATTGCTCAAGATTACGTTTCCTACCGAGTACAACCTGCAGAGACTCGTGACCAACGTGAACCACTACTTTCGCTCACGCACTGCATCTATAACTATTTGCAGATTTCCCTTCAACTCGTGTAGATGCAAAATTCCGTTACAAATTATAAAACCGGCCAGGTGCAAGCCGGATTTGCGGGAGTAATGTTCCTTTGTGTTTTTAAAATAAAATAAAATCCTTACCTACGCTAAGTTAATTAGGTCCACGACATGTATATATCTTAATATCCAATATGTATTTTCACGTTTTTTCTTAGTCAATAATGTATAATAGTTATAGCGTCTCAGCTACCTAATAATCAATAAATCAGTCTAGCTCAATCTAGAATCTAGTAATAAAAGTGTAAAACAATTATTTACTACCTAAATATTTAACACTCCACTCGATGACATAGTAATTTTTTTTTCAGTTCCGATTTCATCCCCTAAAAGTCACCCCTTAAATCAAAATTTAACTTTCAAAACTACACGGCTCTGATTGAGCCAAGAATTCCTACATTTGTGCCAAATTTTAACTTTATACGTCAAACAGCTTCGAAGAAAACCGGTGTGACAGACAGATGGACGGATACTGAAGTGATCCGTATAGAACACTAAAAAAACATTGTAGGATCAACTTTATTTCCTGTTGTTGGTAACACTGGCGCAATAAGATTTAGGGTTTTTTTTTAATTTTCTTAGATATATCAATGTCAATTCGAAAGAATTGTTCAAGCCGATTTTTTTATGGGCATAGCAGACATGTTGCAGTGAGTCCCTAAGGCGCTTCAGGAGCGACCCGTGTGCGGAAAAAGCGATTTACTGTAAATATATATATATATATATATATATATATATATATATATATATATATATATATATATATATATATATATATATATATAGGGTGTTTTTTATAGAGGTATAGAACTTTGAAATGGAATAAAACAAAGATGAATTTTTTAAATTGACATGAAATTTACTTTATTCGAAAGATAATCTTCTGGCATTATAATTTAAATATGACTTCTGGCATATGACCGCCACGGCTGGCTCAGACGTTGTCTAATCTGGAGGTCCAATTTTCGATGACTTTTTTCCAACATTTGTGGCCGTATATCGGCAATAACGCGGCGAATGTTGTCCTCCAAGTGGTCAATCGTTTCGGGCTTATCGGCCTAGACTAGCGACTTCACATATCCCCACAGAAAATAGTCTTGCGGCGTTAAATCGCACGATCTTGGAGGCCAATTCACTGGTCCGAAACGTGAAACTATGCGGTTACCAAACGTTTCCTTCAATAAATCAATTGTGGCACGAGCTGTGTGACATGTTGCGCCGTCTTGTTGAAACCACAGCTCCTGCACATCATGGTTGTTCAATTGATGAACGAAAAAGTCAGTAATCATGGCTCTATAGCGGTCACCATTGACTGTAACGTTCTGACCAGCATCGTTTTTAAAGAAGTACGGACCAATGATTCCACCAGCCCATAAAGCACACCAAACAGTCAGTTTTTCTGGATGTAACGGTGTCTCAACATACACTTGAGGATTATCATCACTCCAAATACTGCAGTTTTGTTTATTGACGTATCCATTCAAACAAAAGTGAGCTTCATCGCTAAACAAAATTCGCTTATGAAAATCGGGATCAACGGCAATCTTGTTTTGGGCCCATTCACCGAATCTACGCCTTGCTAGGTGATCGTGTGGCTTCAATTGTTGCACGAGTTGGATTTTGTAAGCACGCAAACCAAGATCTTTCCGCAAAATCTTCCATAAAGTGGATGGACGCATATCCAATTCCTGTGCACGATGGCGGATAGACTGATTCGGGTCTCCCTCTACACTACGCTCTACGGCAGCAATGACTTCTTCTGTACGCACTGTACGACGTCTCTGTGGATGCGTATTATCATTTAGAGTAAACGTGGTGCGAAAACGTTCCATAGTTAATCGAATTAATTGCTCTGATGGACGATTATGTTGACCGTAAAATGGACGTAGTGCGCGATAAGTATTTCGAACAGAACCATGATTTTCAAAATAAATTTGCACAATTTGGAAGCGTTGTTCAGGCGTCAGTCTATTCATGTTGGAATGCCAAACCAAACTAAACATAAATCACTTGACAGCTGACAAAATGGCCGCCAGTTAAAAAAGTGTTACCAACTTAAAGTTTTATACCTCTATAAAAAACACCCTTTATATATATATATATATATATATATATATATATATATATATATATATATATATATATATATATATAATATATATATATATATATATATATATATATTCTAGTCTGTATTTATTTAAAAAAACTTGAATGTAATTCAACATTTTTTTTCTTATTATAATTTCAATCAGTAAAAACTACAAGACGACTTCCTAATTCTAAACGGCCCCAACATGAAAAAAATACGACTGCAAATAGTGTAACTTCCTCACAAGACACAAAGTAAGTTTAGTACTACCCACTTGCGGTTTGCTTGGCGTATTATTATCGAGTGAGATGGTGAAAAAGGTTTATGACGAACTGAAACTTTCTACTTACATATTCTCAGGAGTATAGTTTCAGTGAAAGTTGCTGAACTAAGAGAAAATAGACAGGACGTACAAAATAGATTAAAAAATGTCTGTAATCTACATTCTTAAGACGGCAGAACTAAAAGTCTTCTATAAGTACTACCAATAAAGTATTTTAATGGTTTAGAGTATTCTGTAAAATATTATTTATATTCGCGGTTCTCAGACTGAGGCCAGGGAGCTTCGCACCGCGGGCGCCAAATAAATCGACATGACGAAAGGCAGGAATTCATTTACTTTATCCATTTTTTGTGATGAACAGCATTTAATTAATTTTGTTTACATTTTTTTAAAGTTGACTATTTAATTGTGATGATAGTATTGAACAGATTAAGCAATTAATTGTGAAAACATTAAACTGTTGCTACTGACTTAAATATTTTAAGGCGATGTTAAATGTTGCCAATCAAAGAACACTATAATCATTTCAAGATCTTGTCGTAGGTTTGCTAACCTGAACTAGCCTGTATGTCTTGGGTAATTTGTTCTTTAGAGGTTTATTTTTTGAATTATTAAAGACATATAGTTAATTCGTGTTTAATGTACGAGGACGTTTAATAATTAACGAGAAAACTACTAAATATTTTTAAATTAAACTTTCTGGGGGTGAAGTTGACAACCCTGGTGACAGATTTAAACAACTCCATAGAGCTATAGAATAGAGGATGTAAAGTATAGAACCTGTTGTAAGCGAAAGCGTGGCGTCGTTAAAAAGAGAAAGAAAATAATATGTCATTTTGCCTCTCTTATCAGAGCGAGCGAAGAATACAAATAACATTCTCGAACGGGTACGCACTCTAAATTAGTGTTGCGGACGTATGCCGAGTAAGAGAGACAGAATGACACCTATTATTTCTTTCTCTAAGCGTCACGCTTCCGCAAGAACTTACCTCCTCTATTCTAATATCTCTATGGCCAAATCAAACGACACTTCGGCTGTTTACGAGATTTCTCGGGAACTTCTGTCATATGTAGATTGGCAATAATGAGTTTACTTCTACTTTTTGACTGAAAATTGGCATTTTTTATTATTGGGCCTTGAAATAACCCTTCATAATGCTGTAGACCTTATGCTCCTATCCCCTCCATTTGAACTACGCCATTGTAGATCGAGTAATACAATTTTATAGTCTGAACAATAGATCTTTGCAGTCATGTGATCAACGTGACGTCAACACTATTCATACCTTAGACATAGAGGATGGACTGACCTCATAAAAGACAAAGCGACTGTGCGGCCAATACCTGTCTCTTTTCTGTAGGCCTGTAATAAACAAGGCGCAATACCCTGAGACGGAATTCAAAGCGAGAAAAGCCCCCACTCGATTTTAGTTCAAATAGAACACTTAGAAATCTTATTTTCAAGAGCGCCGTAGCTTAGCGGCATTCTAGAAAGAGACAGCTACTAGCCGCTCATTCGCTTTCTCTCTCTTACGCTTTTGCGACGATATGTCTATGATTCATACGATTCAATCGGCTGTCAATTCAGTGTCGGCGGTCCGAGTTTTAAATGACAATTTCAAAAGTCAAAATAGAATTTAAAATTTTTCATCCGGTTTGGTAATAAACGAAAACTACGGATATATTAAATGTGCATGATGTGTAAAATAATAATAATAATAATAATAATATATATAATATATATCTGTATATAATATAATAATATATATCTGTACATCAGACGGGGTATATTTCAGGGAGATTCGCTCAGCGCTCTATGGTTTTGCCTCTGCCTCAATCCACTCTCAAATATACTAAACAGAACAGAGCATGGCTTCAATATCAGACACCAAAAAGTCAATCAACATAAAATAAACCACCTCCTATATATGGACGACATAAAACTCTACGCTGCCACACAAACACAGCTGAAAGAACTCCTCAAAACCACAGAAATATTCACCTTAGATGTCAATATGGAATTTGGTATAAGTAAATGCAAAGTACTCCACATCAACAAAGGCCAATGGAAGTGCCACCATGAGACAGAAACCATTAACAATGAAACACTCGATAACATGTTCGACAAAGAAACATACAAATATCTAGGCTTCCAACAAAGCACCAAACTCAACCACACTCACATCAAAACAGAGCTCAGAACCGAATTCAAAAACAGACTGACGAAACTTTTGCAAACAAAACTCAACTCTAAGAATCTCACTAAAGCCATCAACACGTTCGCTATACCTGTACTCACATATTCATTTGGTATCATCAAATGGTCACAAACAGACATAGAAAATATTCACATCCTTATACGATCTCAATTCACCAAATACAGGAAATTACACCCCAACGCATGCAAAGAAAGACTTACCATCGAGAGGAAGGCAGGAGGAAGAGGAATTATAGACATCAGATCATTACACACAAAACAAATACAAACACTTAGAAAATTCTTTCACAGCAAGCAAACCAGCCTCCACACAGCGACAGTGAAAGCAGACAAAAACTACACACCTCTCGACTTAGCCTGGGCAGACCACTCAGCAGATACACACAGTCACACCCAATTACAACAGGAAAAGATGAAAACGTGGTCAGAGAAAACACTCCACGGAAAACACAGATACCACATAGAACAAGACCACGTAAATAAAAAACAATCATACACCTGGTTACAGGATGGGCAGCTATTCCCTGAGACTGAAGGCTTCTTACTTGCCATCCAGGATAAAGTCATATTAACCAGAAACTACCAAAAGCATATCATCAAAGACCCGACTATTGCAGAGGACAGATGTAGGAAATGCCACCAGCAGAAAGAAACGATCGAACACATAACGAGCGGATGTAAAATATTGGCCGGAACAGAGTACACAGCCAGGCATGATTCAGCTGCCAAAGTAGTTCACCAAGCACTGGCCACAACATACAAACTCATAGAAAACACAGATCCCTACTACAAATACACGCCAACATCCATACTTGAAAATGAAGAATACAAGCTCTACTGGGACATCGGTATCCATACAGATAAAACAGTCTCCGCCAATAGACCCGATATTACTTTTCAGTGCAAAAAAGAAAAAGTCACCTATCTAATTGACATAGCTGTCCCCAACGACACAAACATCCAAACGAAATACACAGAGAAAATTTCCAAATACACAGATCTTGCAACGGAAATAAAAAGGCTATGGAAACAAGAAAAAGTCATCATTGTCCCCCTCATTATATCAGCCACAGGCCTTACACCAACAACATTCACACCACACTTAGTACAATTAGGACTCAACACAAACATATACAAAAACATTCAGAAGTCAGTGATTTTGAAAACATGTAACATTGTCAGGTCATTCCTTAATACACAATAGTAATGCGTTTGTGCTGACTTGGTTTGCGCCCGTCAGCCAAACATGGAACCACATTGACCAAATGTGAGAAAGAAAAACGAGAACAGTCATAATAATATATATATATATCGAACACATAACGAGCGGATGTAAAATATTGGCCGGAACGGAGTACACAGCCAGGCATGATTCAGCTGCCAAAGTGGTTCACCAAGCACTAGCCACAACATACAGACTCATAGAAAACACAGATCCCTACTACAAATACACGCCAACATCCATACTTGAAAATGAAGATTACAAGCTCTACTGGGATATCGGTATCCATACAGATAAAACAGTCTCCGCCAATAGACCCGATATTACTTTTCAGTGCAAAAAAGGAAAAGTCACCTTTCTGATTGACATAGCTGTCCCCAACGACACAAACATCCAAGCGAAATACACAGAAAAAATTTCCAAATACACAGACCTTGCAACGGAAATAAAAAGGCTATGGAGACAGGAAAAAGTCATCATTGTCCCCCTCATTATATCAGCCACAGGCCTTACACCAATAACATTCACACCACATTTAGTGCAATTGGGACTCAACACGGACATACACAGAAACATTCAGAAGTCAGTGATTTTGAAAAACATGTAACATTGTCAGGTCATTCCTTAATACGGAATGGTAATAGCGTTTGTGCTGACTTGGTTTTGGCCCGTCAGCCAAACATGGAACCACATTGATCAAATGTGACAAAGAAGAACTTTTTGTAATAAATATAATAATAAATATTACCATTAAATACAACAAAATGTACATTGGTTCGTCAAATATAGTATTATAATTATATTTATAAATATAATAAAAATAAAAATAGTGTAGGATTACCATAAATCATACACACCATAAATATACAGACATACAAAGAAATTGTACAAAGTCGGACAAAACAATGTTAAGTTTAATATTTAAAAGCAGTAAAAATACAAAAATAATTAAAATTGGCATTTAGGTATACCTTGGTTAAAGACAAGATAATGTAGGTAGGTTCAGGTTCATGACAGCAATACCTAGAAAGAAATCTCACAACCAGCACTCTCTTAGAGATCATCAGGCCCCGTAGAAATCCCCTATCGAGTAGAAGGCATTTCCCAGTAAGAAGGACTTTAGCCGAGATATAAATCTTGGACCACGCATATTTCGCAGTTCTGCAGGCATTCCATTATGAAGGCTGATGCAACTATAGAGGAGAGAGCCTTTGAAGAACGTTGATCTATGAATGGGGACCTTTAATACACTATTACTCCTGGTGTTATATGTATTTGTTGCTCCCAACATCACAAAAAGGTGTCTATTATTGTTTACAAGAGTTAAGCACCTTAATATGTAAAGACATGGAAAAGTTAGGATTCGTTGTTTTATAAACGTATCTCTGCAGCTTTCACGAAAATTTAGATTAAAAATCAAACGGATTATTTTTTTTGGTTCACAAATATACGTTTACTTTTCACACCAGCAGCACCCCAGGATACAACATTGTTAGACATGTGACTAAAAGCTAATGAATAATATACAGCCAAGAGACCGTCACTATCAAGGGTACTTTTTAAGCTTAAAATTGCAAAGTAAGCCGAGTTTAATTTAGCACATATGTGATCTATATGGTGCCTAAAGTAAATCCTATGATCCACAAACGTACCGAGGAACTTGGCTTTCTCCTCAAAGTTTACACCAAGGGAATTGGCAAACACCGACGCTAATGGTTTTTTATTAAATATATTCATATAGATAGTTTTCTCAACATTCAGTACAAGGCCATTTCTTTTGCACCATGCTTCCATATCCCTGCACACACATGAAACATCATCATAAAGACCATCTACAGTGTTCGAAGCTGTCACAATGGTGGTACCGTCTGCATACATAATCACTTGCCCTGTTCTAATATTTAATGGCAGGTCATTTACATATAGTATAAATAACAAGGGTCCCAAGACAGATCCCTGTGGAACGCCAAGATCGACCGCTTTCTTTTGAGAAACAATGCCATCATATTTCACCACCATCCCCCTGTCGGTCATATATGACCCTATCCAGTCCAGCAGGCTGCCTCGAATGCCAATATTGTATAATTTTTTCATCAGCGATGATTTGTGTACCGTATCAAAGGCTATAGAAAGGTCGAAAAAAAGCGTTATAACATATTTACCGTCATCAACATTGCGGAAAACCTGATTTAAATAGTGGAAAGAGGCAGACTCAATTGATCTATTAGGCAAAAAACCATGTTGTGCGGAGTGTAGTATCTTGTATTTAGTAACAAAATTGATTACTCGTTGGTACACAATCCTCTCAAATATTTTTGAGAAAGTACTAAGTATAGATATTTGCCTATAATTCCCTACATCATTACGGTCACCCCTCTTATAGACCGGGATAACATTGGCGGTTTTGAAAACTTTAGGAAAGATACCCTTATTAAGACTAAAGTTTATTAAGAACGAAAGCGGTTTAGCGATTGAATATTTAATATTTTTTACCACTTTAGTAGTTATATTATCAGATCCAGCTGTTTGTTTATTCTTTATTTTAGAAATAATTTTTAGAACCTCAATCTCAGTAACAGATTCCATAACCATGGTATTTGATGTTACTGGCGTAACGGTACAGTCTTTCACGTTAGCTGATCCATATTTATTTCGTAGTTTGTTTTCCGAGATAGTACTAAAATAATTTACAAATGTGTTTGCGACCACGATTGGTTCAGAAGTAAGCTCAGAATCTACAAGAAGCGAAATAGAACTTTGTGTGTTGTTTTTATTTAAAGCATTATTAACTATAGACCAAATAGTTTTTGATTTGTTATCAGAATTAGTTATTTTGTTTTTATAATAGTTTTTTTGTCAAATTTATTCTAGTTCTATACTTCTTTTTAAGATTACGGTATTCAGTTAAAGCCTTACTGTCATTATTCCTGCGATGCAACCAATATAGATTGTCTAATTTCTCTTTCAGGCTAGCTAGATCTTTGTTATACCATCCTCTTGGAGACAGTCGCGATGTTAAATACTTCTTTTTGTATGGACAACAACAATTAAGACAGTAGACGATAGTATCAATAAAAAGATTCCACACGCTATCACAGTCGCTAGATATGCTTAATATATTTTCCCAATTCTGCAGCCTAATCATATTAGCAAAGCTAGTTATATTCTGTTCAGAAAAAACACCCTAGTTCTTACTTGTGAAGGACATTTACCTCTCTGCATAAATCCAACGTCTAATATCACCTATTTTTATTTTTCAGGTTGCTATTAGATTATTTCGCGAGTAAATTTACTTTATGAAGAGTTTACAATTGTTATCTGTTAGTTATTTGAAGTTTGTGTAATGTTTGTAATAAAATTACAATACACACTTAACACAGCTTTATTGAATTTACATATAAGGCATTATAAAAATTGTAAAAATTTGCACTGTAGAACTCATTAAAAAAAATTTTAAAATAGAGAACTGAAATATAATACTTTTAAAAACAAAGATATTTCATGACGAGGGTATAAAGTATGAATAGGAGATATAAAATGCATAATCCAATTTTAATATGATTTATCAAATTAAACTAATTGAATAATACTACTCAGTATATATCACCACTACACCAAACACTTTATTTTTGCACTCGACGCGCGTTTCGCTAACCATGTTAGCTTCATCAGGAGCGATGATTGACTAAAGGTAAACTACATATCTACCCTATTTATACTTAGCCTAACCCTAGAATTACTCAAGCGGAACTAATGACATAGGCAAGGCCATCAGTTCCGGTCTAGTAACCAGTAGAGGGGACTATAAGGAATAGGCCCTCTGTCTTTATTTAAACTACTTTTACATTTTATGATTTCCATACTTTCGTATGCGTTCAACAATCTCCTATCAGATACATTTTTTATTAATCTTAGATTATCTAATGTTACAGTATGATCAGCTTCAAGGGCATGTTCGGCAATGCTAGACTTTTCTGTTCTATTGTATCTTAAGTGTGCTAAATGTTCTTTAAATCGTGTTTTAATTGACCTTTTAGTTTGCCCAACATACTTTTTGTCACAATCATTACAACTAATTTCATAAATTCCACTTTTCTCACAATTGGGAATCTTATCTTTGGGATTTCCTAAGATATTCCTCAGATTGTCTGATGACTTATAGACTAAGGTGAGGCCTACCTTATTAAATACCTTATTGAGTCCCTTGCTATATTTCGGATTATATGGTATGGAGACATACTTGGTGTTATTTTCTTCGCGTGTAAAAAAGGTGGAATTCTGAATATTAGACCTAAATTTATGTCTATTTATTAGCTTATTTACTAAGTCATCGTCATAACCATTAACTCTAGTTATATTTCTAATTCGATTCCTTTCTTTATTAAAGTTTACTCTATTCAGAGGGAAAGTGACCAAACGATGAACTAAAAAATGTATTGAGGCTAATTTATGTTGTTTGCAATGAAATGAATCATTAGGAATATATCTATCTGTTACTGTGTCCTTCCTATAGATATCAAATTCTAATCTATTATTATTTTTAATAATTAAAATATCTAGAAAAGGCAATTGTCCTTTGTTCTCAATTTCGTACGTGAATTTAATTGAATCATACCGGCTATTTAATTTAGAAACAAAATCATCAATATTTGCTTTCTTTGTATCAAAAATCGCGAAAATATCATCCACATACCTATACCATACCCTTGGGAAATATTCGAATTCTCGACTGGCTTCGATTTCAAACTTACTCATGAATAAATTGGCTATGAAAGGTGACAAGCAATTACCCATAGCTGTTCCTTCTTTCTGAACATAAAATTGATTGTTATATTGGAAATAATTTTGTTCCATGCAAAGTTTAGATAATGTTAAGTATTCACGAATAATTTCGTCTTCAAAGTCATTCATTCTAAGTAATTCTTCGAGATATTGTAAAGTTTGTGGAATTGGCACACTTGGGAATAAAGAACTAACATCAAAAGAAATTAAGACTTCACCTTCATTAAGAACTAGATTTTTTGTTTTATTAATGAATTCTAACGAATTCTTCACTGCGAAAGTATTTAATGGTAACTTCTCAAGTTCTTTTGATAACCATTTGGATATTAAATATGTGGGTGATCTGACCGATGAAACAATGGGTCGCATTGCTTTTCCAGGTTTGTGAATTTTGGGTAAGCAATACAATTTTGGTATGGTCGGATTACTCGCATTTAATTTAAATTTTAGCGAATCGGAGACAAGGTTCTTACATTTTTTAAAAGAATTTTTAACCTCTGATATCATTTTCGGTAATGGATTTCTTATTACCTTTTCATAAGGGCCAGATTCGATAAGATTATCTACGCGTTCAAAATAATCTTTCTTATCCAATATAACAACCTTATTTCCTTTATCCGCTTTTAAGTAGAAGACATCTTTCTTTTTCAATCCTTTAACTACTTTTATATTTTTTCGTGAATTAGAATTTGTGTTGTTAACTATGTTTTTCGAAATTTGATTGCGACATGCTTCCCTAACAAAGGTTTTACTATTTTCTGGAAGTGTGCTAATGGAACTTTCAATGTGAGCAACTATTTCTGATAAATTATCTCTAGGAGGGGGTACTGCAAAGTTAAGACCTTTGTTTAAGATGCGAATTTCATTTCGTGTAAAGGATTGAGACGAATGATTCTCTACAATATTTACGAGTTCCTGAGGACTATTCTTCTTCGGTAAGAGCTTTTTTAATTTTTTACTTAGAATAGAGAATTTCTTTTTATATTGAATATCAATAACTAAAAACATTTTCCTCTGGAACTCGCTCCATACTTCATATTCAATATTGTTTAATCCTGAAGTAAGTTTTTTTGAATATGCTGTATGATTCTACTTCTAACATACTACGTTTTGTGTACAAATTCTTGATTTCTAAGTCAAGCCATTTTTGTTTTGCAAAAAAATGAAACTTTTTCTGAAATGTTTGATTTTGGTAAATTAACCTTAATAAAATTAGGAAAAACTTTAAATTTCTTGCAAGACTTTAAAAACCAAATATCTGCACCTACTAATCTAATCTTACTACTGTACTTACGATAAAGGTTTAATTCCGTTGACCGTGAAGCCATCTCAACTAAGTTGGGAAGTTGGGATGTGGAATCTTTGGCCCAATGATACTACTCAGTATATATCACCACTACACCAAACACTTTATTTTTGCACTCGACGCGCGTTTCGCTAACCATGTTAGCTTCATCAGGAGCGATGATTGACTAAAGGTAAACTACATATCTACCCTATTTATACTTAGCCTAACCCTAGAATTACTCAAACGGAACTAATGACATAGGCAAGGCCATCAGTTCCGGTCTAGTAACCAGTAGAGGGGACTATAAGGAATAGGCCCTCTGTCTTTATTTAAACTACTTTTACATTTTATGATTTCCATACTTTCGTATGCGTTCAACAATCTCCTATCAGATACATTTTTTATTAATCTTAGATTATCTAATGTTACAGTATGATCAGCTTCAAGGGCATGTTCGGCAATGCTAGACTTTTCTGTTCTATTGTATCTTAAGTGTGCTAAATGTTCTTTAAATCGTGTTTTAATTGACCTTTTAGTTTGCCCAACATACTTTTTGTCACAATCATTACAACTAATTTCATAAATTCCACTTTTCTCACAATTGGGAATCTTATCTTTGGGATTTCCTAAGATATTCCTCAGATTGTCTGATGACTTATAGACTAAGGTGAGGCCTACCTTATTAAATACCTTATTGAGTCCCTTGCTATATTTCGGATTATATGGTATGGAGACATACTTGGTAACTGTAACATTAGATAATCTAAGATTAATAAAAAATGTATCCGATAGGAGATTGTTGAACGCATACGAAAGTATGGAAATCATAAAATGTAAAAGTAGTTTAAATAAAGACAGAGGGCCTATTCCTTATAGTCCCCTCTACTGGTTACTAGACCAGAACTGATGGCCTTGCCTATGTCATTAGTTCCGCTTGAGTAATTCTAGGGTTAGGCTAAGTATAAATAGGGTAGATATGTAGTTTACCTTTAGTCAATCATCGCTCCTGATGAAGCTAACATGATTAGCGAAACGCGCGTCGAGTGCAAAAATACAGTGTTTGGTGTAGTGGTGATATATACTGAGTAGTATCATTGGGCCAAAGATTCCACATTCCCAACTTAATTGAATAATGACACTAATCGCTAGAAGTAGATTCTTGACTCTCGCTTTCATCATTCCCAACATGAATAATGATTTCTGGAATCTTTTCGATTATTACCTCACGATCATACCACTGTTGAACCAGGTTTTCTGTGTGTTGTATGCTGGCATGGTGTACACTTTTCTAAGGCTCTATTCCACATCTGAAGTACTTGTTTATCTCTATATCCCTCTTAACCAATGTGCTTGTTATAAAATGTTTTTGCATTTGCCCAAATCAGCTCGATTGCATTAAATTGACAGTGATAAGGTGGTAATCTCAATACATGCCCATGCTGTTGGAAAATTTTATCAATTTGATATTCCTTTGATTTTTTATGAGCTTTTGCAATATCTAACAATTCTGTCTTAAGGGGGTCACTACCGAGGTCAATTTACATTGAAAAGTAAAACCCATTTTCTCAGCAACCGTTCATCCTATTTCAACGAAACTTTGCACACTTATTATTTATTATTATATAATTTAATGGGACTAAGGGTTTAAATAAATAATTTAAATTACATTTTCTAGAAATTTTGAAAGTTCATGAATTTTATTTGTATGTTTGAATTGACGCGGTAAATTACCAGCTGTTTCGTTTGACATTTCCTTTGTCCGAACTGTAGACAGTGTTGCCATGGATATTTAAAAAAAAAAAATAGCTCAATAACTTTTATAGTTTTGAAGATAATGGGGCAAATGTACAAAAAAGTCAGTTTTTCAGGAGAGCCGAAAAACTAAAAAGTTGTAGTTTTGACTGCTTTTTTTGTTATAATCAACTTTTTTTAATTTATTTCTAGAGTGTTTGTCTTCTTTTTTTTTGCAAAAACAAGTTTGGCAACACTGATTGTTTACAACAAAATGTTTTTTTCCAAATTTTTTTTTTTTTTAGTTTTGTTTTGTTTGGTTATATTTTACGTGAGAGATTGTTTTTGTTTACATAGTTACAAATTTTTTTCCTGTTACTATTGCTTCTTTGAATGGCGTGGTCTCTGCTGCGAGTACTGACTCAGGCAAAATAGTGGATATTGTGGTACTCTCCAAACACTGTCGTTGTCCACTAAAATTTCAGAATACACATAATGAAAATTGCATAGCCAATCATAGTGGTACCAGTGGGGCTATGAAAGCAGCTGGTGCAGAGCAAATTTTCCTGAGGTCAATGGACAAATACAATGTGAGATATTCTCACTACTTAGGTGATGGAGACTCAAAGGGTTTCTTGAAGGTTGTAGAACAAAACCCTTACGGAGATAGTCTCTTAGTTCAGAAGTTAGAATGTATAGGACATGTACAAAAAAGGATGGGATCTAGACTCAGAAAGCTAAAAACTTCCTACACGTCCGAAAAACTGCAAGATGGAAAGCCGATAGGAAGAAAGGGCAGACTCACGGATGTGGCAATAAACGACATTCAAAAGTTTTATGGCTTAGCCATACGAAGAAACGTTGGCAGCTTGGCTGAGATGAAAAAAGCAGTATGGGCAGAATTTTTTCATCTCGGCTCAAACGACCAGAATCCGGCACACAATTTATGCAGCTTGGACTGGTGTAAGTTCCTCAAGGCCCAGGCAGAAAAAAAATTATATGAGCACTTAAAGCATTTTCATCTACCAAAAGTAGTAATGGAAATTTTGAAACCTGTCTTCAGGGACCTGGCGAATCCAGCCCTGTTAGAAAAATGTGTTCACGGTAAGACACAAAACACAAACGAAAGCTATAACAATGCATTGTGGGTTAGATGCCCAAAAAATATTTTTGTAGAGAAAAGCACACTAGAATTAGGTGCATATGATGCACTATGCTGCTTCAATGAAGGTAATATTTCCCGCTGCCGAGTACTTGAAAAACTTTTCATTGACCCTGGAAAATTTACAATTGCTGGGCTGATGAAGGAAGATGAACTGAGAATAGTGAAAGCCGAGAAAGACTTACAACAAGCATCGAAATGCGAGAGGCAAAAAATTTCAAGAGCAAGAAAAAGTTTAGAAGAAAAATTTAAGAAGTTAGAAAAAAAAGAAGGCCCGTCATATGAAGCGGGTTCATTTTAGTTAAAAAAAAAAGTATATAACAAAATAATAAAATCTTATTATTACTTTTCAAAATATTATTGTAAAAATAAAGTTTTTTATTTGTATATAGTAAATAGTATTTCAAAATATTTTTGTAAAAATAAAGTTTTTTATTTGTATATAGTAAATAGTGTTATATAATTATTCCTAAGCATTGTTAATAAAAAGTGGGATAATAATAATAATAGTGAAACTAATAATAACTTCATAATGGGTGGAATGGGGTGGTATATTGAAAGGTGCGTAGTGCGAAGCTAGGCGAAGGCTGAGCGGGACTCATATCTTGGCGACACTGACTGATGGCTCATACCTTGACTACTTTATATAAAAATTTCAGGCACTTATACTCATCGTATAATTGTGGGGGTTGGATTGTTTTGTGCAGAAATGATTGTAGATTATAAAAATGGAAAAAAAAAAACGAAAAACCTATTTTTTTCATTTTTCTCGGTAGTGACCCCCTTAAACATCTGTTTGTTATGAGGTAAACTATTCTTCTGTAACCACTCGAGAATTTCTTCTTTTTTCCATGCTGAAGATGAGGGTTTTTCTACTTCAACTGAATGGTATGAAACATTATCCATTTCAATTAAAGATGGTTCTTCTAAATTAGGAATCAACTGGTTTCTGACCCATTTCATAAGCATTTCGCTATTCACTTCTCCATGATAATCAAGTGACTTTGACTTGCTAGCAAATAGTAAATTGGCATTTTCTACAAAACCCCCACTGTATCCAGCATGTAAAACAATAAACCTTTTACCATCAAATCCCCCAGGGCTAACAAACACTTTTAATGTTGTCATCCTGCTATGATTTCCTTTCATTGCCTTTTGAAAAAATCTATGTTTCGCCTATGAAAACAAGCTAACGGCCAATATGTGCATTTTTGTTTCCAATAAACTTCTTAAGAAAGCTGCCCTCATTGAACAAATTCTTGGTGTCTCCATTAATGCTCGTCTGTTGTCATCTTTCTTAGATTTGAAACCTAAATCCAGAAGTAATGTTCGAAGAGTTCCTTAACTAATATTAATTATCTCTTTTTGTTGCAGTTCTTTACGTACAGTCCCTGGCCAAATTATTAGACGCACTGTATTTTTTTTAGTAATTTTATGTTTCTTAAGAGTTTTTATGCAATAATGGTATATTTAAACTGCAATATTATTGATTTTTATTTAAAAGAATTGTTGTAGACTACATATTTGTATTTATTTTTAACATATAGCAACACTGTGTTGACAAAGTGATACATGAACGTAAACAAGTACAAACCTGTATCAGTCGCGATCGGAATCGAGTCAGGTACGGACGTGTTTCTGTGGCTTTATGGACTGTGATTGTTTGTTTAACAGTTTTATACTACTCAGTTATTAGTTTATTTTGTATGCAGTGTTTTAAAAAAGTAATTGGACTATTTTCATTATGGGTAGAAAAGGCGATCTTTCACCACGTAAAAAAAGCTGAAGTGAAGGCCCTTTTGATTGCGAAAACATTTACAAACCGAGAAATATCACGAAGATTGGAGGTTTCTGAAGCTAGTGTACGACGCATAAAAAAGAAAATTGAGTCAGGGAAGGAATTAAGCCCGGAAAGAAAGAAAAGATGCGGTAGAAAAACCAATTTTCACTCCACGGTCAGAGAGATGTTTGAAGAAAATTTGTGTAGAAAACAGATTTGCTACCACAAAGGTAATAAAATTACAACTCCAGGATGCTAGCGTAAATGCTTCTGAGCGCACTGTTCGAAGAAAATTGAAAGAATTAGATTTTAAGGCCTGTCGCCCCGCCAGGAAGCCCAAGTTAACAGCTACAATGAAAGCAAAGCGCCTGAAGTGGGCCAAACAATGGCAAGACAAAGATGTGGACTTCTGGAGACCGGTAAGATACAGCAATTTAATCAATAATTGATACATTATTATCATTTTCAGTTAAATAAAGCAAATAAACATGGAAGTTTATATATTTTTCCTATTTTTGACAGGTCTGCTTCAGTGACGAAAGCACATTCGAAATTTTGCAGAATAAAACTCAGTATGTGCGTCGTCGTCATGGAGAAAAGTTTCATCCTGATTGTGTCGTCCCGACGGTTAAACATCCCACCAAAGTGATGATTTGGTCAGTCATCAGCGGCAAGGGGACTGGACGTCTGTACGTCGTCAAAGGAATAATGAGGCAAGATCAGTACAAAGAAGTATTACAAAATCGGTTGATTCCGCAGCTCAGAGAATGGACCGATGAATTTTCTCGGCGTTCAAAATGGCGCGAAAACATCCGCCATCTTGAATTTTGCAAATCCAACCTCAGATTCGTGATCAGCGACCCAAAAAATCCCCGTGTACCAAATTTGGTAAGGATTGATTGAATTTTAATTTGAATTCGTTTTTGCATTCGAGAAGCACTATATCTGTCTGATTTATTGAGGTTAGAAAGAAAACAGAACTGTATGGCTCAATCCAACCGATGAATATTAGCTTAGCGTGTCCGAATACATATTAATACATCTTTGGATTCATGAAAAAGCTTGAATCAATTTTTTAGGAGTATATTTTTCTTAATTTTTACTAATTTTTACCTATTTTTTGAGGTTAGAAAAAAATTGAGATGTGATGGCGATATTCTGACGTCAGATTCGTGATCAGCGGGCAAAAATACTACGGATCTGATATATCGCATCAAAAGTATACCCCACTTTTTTTTTTGTGGGGCTGTGTAATTGATACATTATTATCATTTTCAGTTAAATAAAGCAAATAAACATGGAAATTTATATATTTTTCCTATTTTTGACAGGTCTGCTTCAGTGACGAAAGCACATTCGGAATTTTGCAGAATAAAGCTCAGTATGTGCGTCGTCGTCATGGAGAAAAGTTTCATCCTGATTGTGTCGTCCCGACGGTTAAACATCCCACCAAAGTGATGATTTGGTCAGTCATCAGCGGCAAGGGCACTGGACGTCTGTACGTCGTCAAAGGAATAATGAGGCAAGATCAGTACAAAGAAGTATTACAAAATCGGTTGATTCCGCAGCTCAGAGAATGGTTTCCAAATGGGGAACCATTCACTTTCATGCAAGATGGAGCTCCCTGCCACACTGCTCGGTCTGTTAAAGCTTTTTTGGCAGAAAAAAATATCCCTCTGTTGGATTGGCCGGGTGTGAACCCCATTGAAAATGTGTGGGAGCTGATGAAAAGAGAAGTGGCTAAAGATGTGATTACCAACAAAACCCAGCTCCTAGAAAAGATTATTCATGTGTGGAATCATCATCCTCAAATGCAGGAGACAGTACAATCTTGCATTGATAGCATGCCGCGCAGAATTAAAGCTTTGATAGCGGCTAAAGGTGGCTCAACTAAATATTGACTTTTACTAACATTAATTTCACTTTTCTTTAAAACTTAATAAACTTATGCTTTTCTAAATTAATGCTGTTTTATTTATGTCAAATAAATAGGTAATTGATTGGATAATATAAAAATAAAAAACAAATCAAATCAATTTAAAATAATAAAACGGTACAATATCACTCGGTAATTAATATTTTACATGAAATCTTGCAGTGCGTCTAATAATTTGGCCAGGGACTGTAAGTTGTTAATAGTAACACGTTTTTCTAAAAGTACATACAATATGACTTACTTTCGATTTCACTTAAACCGACAAATATTAATAGCTACTTTCTTTGTGCATACATATCATATACTGTATTACGAACGTCCATTTTAGAACTTTCACTCAGATCATGGGTCTTAGCTTGTTTTCTTGGTCGTGATTTTCCAGGTGTTGCAAGCAATTTATTTTTATCACTACGAATTTTGATGCTCGCTACAGTTCTCGTACTAATCTGTAAAGTAGCAGCGACTCTTTGAAACCAGAACATTGTACACATTAAAAAGATATACCTATGTGATTTATTTACTTCTGGTACAGCATTTAGAGACATAAGAGAACCCTTGTTATCCCTTTCCGATGTAAAATACACTATTAATTTCGCCACAAAATCTCTTGCTTGAATATTCAAACGCTTTCCAGGCATTTTGGTGGCTTCATATGAAGAGTATTTGGTCAATATTCCACAAATATTAGAGCTCTGAACAGAACTATTTATTAGTTGGCAAGTATATTCCAAAATTTAATCATGGGGTAGAAACGATAGTGACTGTTTGCCGTAAAAATTAAGGAAGAGCCTACTGCGTGGTCCAATATACACATTTTTTGTGGGAAATTCTGGTTATGTTTGATTTTATGGTAAAACTTCCGTAACGCGGCTTTATTTATTTTAAAAAAGTTGTTAAAAACACCTTCCCCGGATACCACAAATTTCCCAGACGAAACGTGGACGGTGCAGCCATTTTTATTATATTCACGTCCAATGAACCATGCATTAAACACTTCCAAAAATTAAACATAAAGATGACGTAACCTCAATCCGTCAAAGAATTATCGATTATTTTTATTGCCTATAAACTCGGCGGTACTGGCTTCTAAAACATGCTGTCTTTCTTGCATATGTACTTGCATATGTAACCGAGACAGATAATAGAGCGAATGTCACAAATAACTTCAGATGACAAAAGACCTATGTTTTTAAGTTTTTAAATATACTTAACATGTTGACAAGAAGAATAATATAGACCAGAGGTGCTCAAACGGTCGATCGCGATCGACAAGTCGATCGCGAGTGCTTTTTGAGTCGATCTCGAGAAAAAAATTCCGATATAGAACTATTCACAGATTTTGTTTTAGGTAACTAAAACAAAATGTAATGAATAAACTACTAAAATTGATTCGATCCACAATTAGGCCAGAATAACCCCCTCATCACTTTCTTTTATCGTAATAACCCCCTGCTAGCGGCAAAAGGCGGCTTTATCAAAGGAACGCGCGGTACTTGTCAAAGAAAAGCTGCGTTTTTGATTCCCGCCGATTTTTCTAGAAACTTCGGGCGGCGTGTTTGACGGGAACATTCGAGTCTTCGTTCGCGCCGATATAAATGTTGCGCCTGCAGGAATAGGAGTCAGTCTGAGTTGTAACTTGAAGGCGATACATCGATACAAAGTTTATTAATAAATGGTCCAAAATGAGTGCGGCGAAGAAAAGTAAAACTTATCATTTTAATAACGATTGGGAGGAAGAATTTTTCTTTGTAAGCGTGGGAACTTAGAGAGGCATCATAAAACGGTTCATAAAAACTATGAAAAGGATTTTCCGTCACAGAGTGAATTAAGAAAACGAAAAGTACGTGATTTGATAACTTGTTTGAAAAAAGAACAAACCATGTTCACAAGACCAGCCAAACAAGCTGCAACGATCGCGTCATTTAAAATATCTCATATATTGGCGAAACACAAGAAACCATTTGATGATGGATTGGTTGTGAAGGAAGCATTTATTGAAGCGGGTGAGACTTTATTTGGAGATTTTAAAAAATAAAACAGAGATTATGTCTGCTATTAGAGAACTTCAGTTATCTCGTCCAACTGTCACAAGGCGTGTTGAAGTCATGAGTCAGGACATGGCAGATAAACTAAAACATAATATCATGGAATGTACATACTTTTCTTTACAGTTCGACGAATCCACCGATATGACAGACACTGCCCAGCTGTGTATTTTTATTCGAATGGTATTCAATGACATGTCGGCTAAGAAAAAGTTTTTGACAATGATTCCTTTGAAAGGAAAGACCCGTGGCGAAGATATATATGACGTTTTCTTCAATTTTGTAACAAACTACAAGCTACCAATATATAAACTAGTGTGCATTACAACGGATGGAGCACCAGCAATGACTGGAAACGAAAACGGTTTTGTGGCATTGTGTCGAGCTAATGATGATTTCCCTTCATTTTTCTCCTTCCATTGCATTATACATCAACAAGTTTTGTGTTCAAAAGTTCTAAACATGGAGGAGATTATGGGCATTGCAATAAAAATTGTGAATTCTATCCGTGCACGTAGCTTGCAACGACGGCTCTTTAAATTGCAATTGGAAGATAGTGAGTCAGCTGAACACACTGATTTAGTTCTTCACACGGACGTCAGGTGGTTGAGTCGCGGAAAATTCCTAGAAAGGTTTCAAGAATTATTGCCCGAAATAACAGCTTTTCTGGACGAAAGAGGTGATGACACTCAGATGCTGAAAAACGGAAAATGGCTGACTGATTTGGTATTTTTGACAGATATCACAATGCATTTAAACACCATTAATTTGGAGCTTCAAGGTAAAGAAAAAACTATTATTGAGATGATTAGCGCAATAAACGCATTCAAATTGCAACTTATGATAGATCAACTGAAAAGAAAGGATCTGAAAAATTTTCCGTCTTTGAAAGCAAGGATTCCTCAGTTGAATTATGATATTTATGAGGCAGAATTATGAAATATTTTGGGCCAATTCGAAATACGTTTTTATGATTTCAGTAAATTGGCAAATATCGCATCATTTATGAATTATCCTCTTTCGTGTAAAAACATTGAGGAATTAGCTACTGAAATAGCAAGTTAGTTTAACATGGACTCATGTTCTGTTGAAAATGAGTTGCAGATTATATCAGATATACATCTCAAAGCCACAGCATCTGATACAAAATTCTGGTGTTTTATATCTGAAGATAAATATCCGAATCTAAGGCAAATCGCCCTTCAACTGACGGCAATGTTTGGATCAACTTACTTGTGCGAGTCTGCATTTTCTGAAATGAAGATAATTAAGTCAAAATATCGCAATCGACTAACTGACGAACATATGTCATCATGCTTGCGATTAGCACTCGGTAATTACGTACCATCTTATGAAAAATATGCTGAGGACATGCAGTGCCACGCTTCAACATCCAAAGTCACTCTTGAGTTAAGTTTAGACACTAGAACTCGTTTCTTTTGTAAGAACCAACAAACTCGCAATTTTGAATAATTATGAGTTTTTTTATTGACATTTTAGAGCAGACCTACACTTACCTTGACTAAAAAAATGCATATTGTGCGGAAAACTAATATCTATGCCACGATACAGCCTACCTAGACGACAATCCTGCATCACACTTACTTGCAGCCTCTCAGAGTCGATCGATCGTAGTCTAACAATATTGAGGTAGATCGCCAGCAGTTCAAGTTTGAGCACCCCTGTATAGACGGATGTTTACACTATATTTAGACATTTATGACGTGCTGCAAAGAATCACTGGTCGAACTATATCTCTCTCTCTCTCTATGCTTTTAACGACCACAGCTGCCAGGACTACGCGGTCGGGT
Source organism: Pachyrhynchus sulphureomaculatus (assembly GCA_019049505.1). Classification (NCBI taxonomy): domain Eukaryota; kingdom Metazoa; phylum Arthropoda; class Insecta; order Coleoptera; family Curculionidae; genus Pachyrhynchus; species Pachyrhynchus sulphureomaculatus. The sequence goes on from CM032446.1 coordinate 20,052,051, forward strand.
GGCGGTTTATATTCCAAAACCCTTATCTTTTCCTTTTATCTTAAACGATATCCGACAAGCTCCACCTTGCAGTGTGTCTGGAATGTCTCCATAACCTTTTCGGATTAGTTAATTATTATGAATGAACCTGGGTGAGTTCGAGTAGCGTCAACCAAGGTGGATGGAGATGAGGGTGTCTATAATTTGATTTTGCAGTAATTTAGGAAAGATATAATTATTTTAACGAGATATTCATGGGATTGTAAAACGTCTGATAAGGTTATAGGGGACCTGGACTATATACTATTAATTAGGTTAAAAAAACAAGTGCTTATTAAAGTTTTATTATTATTTCTAAAGTTTTATCCACTATAAAAGGTGTTTTTTAAGCAATTTAGAATTTAACAAAACGATCACAAGTATAAATAACACCAAAAAATTCAATATGGTTTACAATGTTTTAATTTAAACTTAACTAAGATTACACAAGAGCATTTAGGTAGAAAAAAAATAAACCATTCTACACAATTTGAAAAATTATAAGGTCAGTGCAAGACAATCCAGCCACTCCTCAACACAACAGCTCTAGATTTACTTGGGAAGTTTCCTAAGAATGGAAATGACGTAGGCCGTAGCTCCTAAATTGGCTAATAGAAGTGGGGCAGTCCAGCTTAGACCATCTGATTTCCAGTGAATTTCTAAAGAAATTTAGCTAAATTAGTTTATAATACATTTTCACTTTGTGTATCATGTGACCAATAATATAAAAGGGGTATTTTTAATAATTAATCTTTAATTTGTATTACCTATGTTTTAGTGCTCTGTCTAGGGTATATAATGGCGAAATTATATTTTCAGTACGTTCGATCTCAAAATTGTTGTAAGCCAAGACATTACCACAGTAAACATACTACAGTAGCGAAACTGAGCTCCAATTTGGTGACAAAATTTTGACGGCGCATGTGTCGACGGGTCCTTTTTCAAAATGGCCGCTCAGTGTTTACATCCGATCTCGGAATTGTCTTTGGAAATGTATTGTTCATCGTTTCTTGATGTGACTGCAGTTTATATGAATATAAAGACAGAAGGAAGAGAGAATTTGTAGAAAAAGAGAATTAAAAATGTTTGTAAGTGAAGAGAATCGAAAAGGTCGAGAAACAATTTATATAATCATGAAGAAAGGAGGTTATTGTTGTGCCGTTGAGAATTGTAATATTCCATATAATTATTTTCGCAAATTATTTGCTCGAGTCACACTTTTTTATGCTCTAAAATTTGCAAATAAGAAATTTCTAACTCAGTCAGGGCGCGCTAAGACTATTATTCTAAATCATAATTAAATTTAATTATGCTTTATTTGCATCACATGTAATCATCAACAGTATTATCCGACAAAGTTTAAGTTGCTGCATTAATGATTTTTTTTGCAGTTCCTCTGTTGTTAGCTGAAACAATGATTTCATAGAAATCATGGTATGGAGTTGTTGATTATTTTAATAAACCTCTATTGCTTGCTTTCACAAGACAACTTTTCACTATCTTAAATGCATTTTTGAAAAAATACATATGCATAAAACAATATTATCATTACTAATGTACGTTTTGTTTAGGCGTATTTGCTCAAGAGACGGCCTTCCAGGGAACCTTGATTGATTTAATAAAACGTTCGTATTGGTAGAGTGGTTTGGTCATTAGAGCTTGAAATTTATTTCTAAACTTAGTTCGGCTGGTTATTTAAAAATCCTGACGTGATTGCTCAATTCTGACCTCAGATTCGGTTTCAGCGTCCAAAAATACATATAGGTATAGCGATCTGTTCGGTAGTGAAAAAACTTTTTTTGTGTGCCTGTGTAATTTTTTTACGATTAATAAATAATCCTCCAAATTCTGGTTTTTAGAAAGATTTATTTTTGTGTAAACTAATATTCAGTTATTTAAAAACTATTTATATTTGTGTAAATTATAAATAAAACATTTTTTTTTTTCTTAAAGGTGTATTTTCAAGAGGCTTCTAGTTTTCAATAACTTCATCTGTATTAATTGTTTGACACACCTTTTCTAATAATAAACCTGATAAATTTAACACTGTTTAATTGCAAGTACAATTAATACTCTGAAAGTGATTTTTTTTTTCTATTTTTCTCTATAAATTGCATTGCTCCTTTTTCATGCCAATCTTTCAAAAGTTTCTGTGAATATATTGTAAGGAATACAGAACCTATAACAACATATTTATTATTTTCAAATTTTAGACAGTATATTTTATTTTCTTATAAGCTGGGTTTGAAAGTTTAAATATTAAGTGTCGTGTTGAGATCACAAAACCACTGGGGAATGGGATTATTGAAATAACTGATATAAATCGATTATTGAATAAAAATATGCTATTAAAATAAAAAAAAATTAATGTGATTCCAAAGAAATTTTTGTAATATGATTTTGTCAGACGATGTATGCCAAAGGGTAAAATATTCTCAAAATAAGTTCGTTAAGTGGACAGTACACTTAATCGAAGTCCATTTTGATGGTAATTATGCTTACTATTAAAATTCTGAAGATTTAGTTACCTGTTATTAATATTCCTCCTATAAAGAACTTATTTCTATTGTTGTATACCATACTATAAATTAAACATAGTTATTTTCCTTTTAAACTGTAATTGGCAATACTCAGTATATACGAGTCAATCATTTCTCCTAATGAAGCTAATATGGTTAGCGAAACACGCGTAGAGTGCAAAAATAAAGTGTTTGGTGTAGTGGTGATATATACTGAGTAGTGTCATTGTGCCAAAGATTCCACATTCCCAACATAGTTGTAATTGACAAGTCAGCTTGGTCATAACTAAGTATTGTATGTAAATATAATTAGGAAATTACTGTATTGACTCTTTGATGTAAATATTAATTCATTGTACATAAAAGCAAGCGTTAATTACGTAATCAAAAGGCAATACGGATAACAGAACACAAAAAGATATGGAACCTCTAAGAATCATTCACATAGAAAATAGAGGGTCTATACATATACGTTCATAATTCATTAATAATATTATATTAACCTTTCTCGAAGTTACACAATATAGTTTTGTAGTTTAAGAAAAAATAAGTACCAAAAAACTAGATATAGTGTTTTTTAATTAACAAGAGATCTATCACACCAAACAACACAAAACTGCTTAGAAAAAAAATGCTCTTATTTTAGATGTTGACAATATGTTTTTATTTCACGGTACAAGAAAAATAGCATTAAGTATTACGTATGTTAAAATTAAATTAATTTAGTACTTAAAAAACATCTTTAATCACAAATTTACTTGAAAAATGATGTAAATAAAACTAACCTCAAACAGTGACGTTTAACTTTGATAGACTTTTGAATTTTTGGATAAGGTTATGCTGCTGCTGATTAGAATAATGGGCATCGCATTTCTTTGCATTTACCCAGCTACTTGTTTAATTCTTTGTTTGGATCGCCTTGTCAAGGCATCTGACTAGAGTCATGATCCTCTTCATTGAATATTTCACGGTGATACTGAATGTTTGTCCTTAACTTCCAGCTAATCACATATATATGATGATCCTTCAAGAGTTTAGACAGAGCCCTGAACCCAGAGATGTCTTAGACAAACTCTATCTGGCTCGCCTTCTATAATTTGACTTCTTCCCCTTTCTCTTTTTTCCACCTCACCATCAGCTCCTCGTGGATAAGGTTATTAAAAACTGAAGTTGAATATGAAGAATTCCATCAAATACCCTCCTATGAAGTTTTTCCCCTGTATTCATTTCTTTTCTAACAAAGTGCTCCTTTATTTTTGTTTTTTTTTTATTACTCATGCTGCATTAACTTTTATATTATTCATGCTGTATTAAATAACAAATCAAAAATTTTCAAACATTTCTATATCTATGATTTTGAATGATAAAACTTTTCACAACTTTATTTGTATTTCAAATCTCGCGCTGGTCCACTTTTAACATGGCGGATTGCCACGTGACCTTCTGAAAACGAACCCGATTTTTCCTATGCGGTTATCCTTGAGTTTCGCTACTGTATAGTGTGTTTACTGTGACATTATGCACAAACTAAAATTTTGAAGTACAACATTTTCATTGGTATTTCTGAGTATTGATAACAATTTATAAGGTACTATCCATGTCAAGTTTCAAAAAAAATACAATTTCTGAAGTTTACGAAAATTTAAACAACTAATATCTCAACGTACCAGGTGTACAAGTATAAAATGCGGATTTTTTTTCTAAAAAAAACATGTTAAATTCGAAAGAATGATAAAAAGTGCTTTATTCAATGTATGCTCCATCGCTTGTTATACATTTTTTCCCATCTTTCGGGCAATTTGTGAATACCACGCCAGTAAAAACCTTCCCCTTTTGCTGCGAACCATGCATCGAGTCATTTTTTCACATCTTCGTACGAACCAAAGCGCTGGTCAGCAAGTGCGTGACCCATCGATGCACACAAGTGGTAATCGGAAGGAACCAAGTCTGGTAAGTAAGCCGCATGGGGTAGAACTTCCCAGTTGAGTGCTTCCAACGCGCTGTCGCGAACTGGTTTTGCCGTATGTGATGGAGTATTGTCATGAAGAAAAATGACTTCGTGTTGCCTCTTTCGGTATCCTGGCCTTTTTTCAAGCAGCGAACTGTTCAAATCGGTCAATTGTTGTTGGTAACGTTTAGTATTAACTGTTTCTCCAGGTTTTAACAGCTCATAATAGACCACGCCCTTCTGGTCCCACCAAACACAGAGCATCGTCTTTCTGCCAAAGCGATTCGGTCTTGCGGTCGATGTGGATGGTGCGCCTGGGGTCTACCCATGATTTTTTGCGCTTGGGATTCTCAAAATAAATCCACTTTTCATCCCCTGTAACTATACGATGCAAAAACGACTTCCTCTTGTACCGAGCGAGCAAAATGTCACACGTGTTTGTGCGCTTCTGAATCTTTCCCATCTCTCGTAGCCGGTTGGACTAACGCCCAATTGCTCGGAGAGTTGTTTTTGCGTTTGCGAATTATCTTCGTCCAATAATTCCACATCTTCGTATTTTTTGGCGGTTTTCCACGTTCCTTGTCTGCAACATCGTAGTCACCACTTTTGAAACGCCGAAACCATCGCTTCTCGAAGTAATCAGTATGATTCAATAGCAGTTTTCTTCAAATGAAAACAAAAAATTAATGCTGTCCGCGAATGTTCTTTGTTCGGTATAAATTTCGACATATTGAACACAACAACACAACACTATGCACACACTTTTCCAGTTTATCACTCGTGCGCGTCTGACTCTTGTTGATGACACAGCAAAATGGCGCAGTGTCAAATCTTATAGCAAATCCGCATTTCATACTTGTACACCTGGTATTGACAAATAATTTTACGAAGTTTTACCAAACGCAGGAAAAATTAATTAAGGCAGCCATCGCGTAGTAATTAAGGTGTCTGCTTTTCACCCCAGCGACCTGAGTTCATATCTCAGCTCCGGAAATAATAATAAAAGAAGGATAAATACAAATAACCGGTCAAGTGCAAGTCGGACTTGCGTAATTAGTGTTGTTCCGTACGTTGATTGCTTTTAAAATAAAAAATTTTATTACGGAGGTATAAAATCATCAATGACTTCACAAAACACACCCCAAATGAGTTTTTCCGATCTCTACTGAAAACTGATGACCTTGAAATTTTTTTCTTTTTCTATATACCAGATAAATTATTAAAGGTAATGCACTCCTGATAACTTTCGTTCAATCTATACCTTGTGGAGAATATTCCAAAGAATTTTGATCAATATTTTTCAACATAAGGAGGAAGTCGGCGATTTTTCGCAATTTTTTAAAAGTATTACATATATTTTTGAACTCGATGAGCTGGTAAAAATTTTTTTTTTCATTTCCGATTTCACCTCCCAAAACTACCGCCTCAATTCAAAATTGAACTTTCAAAACTACAAGGATCTGATGGGGCCATCAGTTCCTATATTAGTGCCAAATTTCAACTTCAAATAGTTTCGGAGAATATCAGGTGTCACAGAGAGACGGACGAACTGACGGACGAACAGACAGACATCAAAGAAATCTTATAAATGTTCCGTAGGGGACACCATATACCAGGCCTTGTTCCTTAAACAGATAATTTACGCACCAGTTGGCTAATCTTAATAAATTTAGCATCTACATTAGCAAATATTAACGAATTTTATTACTCAACTAGCCGTGAGCGCGGCTCCGTTCACGAGAACATATTTATTTTATAAAAAAACACGTAAATTGGATAAGTGTTTCTTGAGTGCTAAGCGCACTAACGGACAGACAGACAGACGTTGCGTTTTAGATATATTATAGATTTGTTTTTTAATAAATATTAAGTTAAGATTTTTTAAATAAAAGCACGTAAATCGGATAAGTGGTTCTCGAATGATAAGCGCACTAACGGACAGACAGAGAGAGAGACGTTGCGTTTCATATATATTATATAGATAAGTTCTTCTTTCTCACATTTGATCAATGTGGTTCCATGTTTGGTTGACGGGCCCAAGCCAAGTGAGCACAAACACTATTACCATTGTGTATTAAGGAATAACCTGACAATGTTACTTGTTTTCAAAATCACTGTCTTCTGAATGTTTCTGTGTATGTTTGTGTTGAGTCCTAATTGTACTAAGTGTGGTGTGAATGTTATTGGTGTGAGGCCTCTGGCTGATATAATGAGGGGGACAATGATGACTTTTTCTTGTTTCCATAGCCTTTTTATTTCTGTTCCAAGGTCTGTGTATTCGGAGATTTTTTCTGTGTATTTCGTTTGGATGTTTGTGTCGTTGGGGACAGCTATGTCTATTAGATAGGTGATCTTTCCTTTTTTGAACTGAAAAGTAATATCGGGTCTATTGGCAGAGACTGTTTTATCTGTTCTGTTTCAGGGAATAGCTGCCCATCCTGTAACCAGGTGTATGATTGTTTTTTATTTACGTGGTCTTGTTCTATGTTTTTTCTGACCACGTTGCCATCTTTACTGTTGTAATTGGGTGTGACTGTGTGTGTCTGCTGGGTGGTCTGCTCGGGATAAGTCGAAAGGTGTATAGTTTTTGTCTGTTTTCACGTTTTCTGTGTGGAGGCTGGTTTGCTTGGTGTGAAAGAAGTTCCTAAGTGCTTATATTTGTTCTGTGTGTAGTGATCTTATGTATATGATTCCTCTTGCCTTCCTCTCGATGGTAAGTCTTTCTTTGCATGCGTTGGGGTGTAATTTCCTGTATTTGGTTAATTGAGAACGTATAAGGATGTGAATGTTTTCTAAGTCTGTGCGTGATTATATATATTATTATTATTATTATTATTATAGAACCTGGCCAGAGAACATATATATGAATTAAAACAAAAAAAAAACACGTAAATCGGATAAGTGGTTCTTGAGTGATAAGCAAAGAGATGTTGCATTTTATATATATTAAAGAAGATTCTAGATAACCTGGCCAGAGAACGAATGTATGAATTAAAAAAAAAAACACGTAAATCGGATAAGTGGTTTTTGAGTGATAAGCACTCTAACGGACAAACAGACAGACACAGAGACGCTGCATTTTATGTATATTATATTCTTTGCCACATGATATTGTTCCATATTTAATGGTTTAAGCAGTGTATTGCAAGAGAACGCGCTAGCGGCAAACTTTGTTCCGACTTAATTCACTATTATCGTCACTGCTTATTCCTTATGTTACCTAACGTAATAAAATATAGCCTATAACCTGGCCAGAGAACATACAGTGACTCACAGCTTAAATGATGTAGTCGCTATAAGAAAAGACTACCTGGTCTCAGTGCCTCTTTATTTATTTGGAAAAAAAAAACAACTTATTGAAATTAAATTAGTAAAGAGTCTTCTAAAAAAGTATGAATTACTTTTTGTCTTAAATATGCCTTACTTAATTAACAATAAATAATTAATTAAATTATATGCGATTTTAACGTCACAGCTTAAATGATGCAAAATTCAATATACCAAAATTATTAGAGAAAACGAACTGTAGAATTTGAAATAAGCCTGCTAATATTTGGTCGGGCCTCCCTCATTATCAATAACGGCTTGTAATCTTCTGGACATTGATTTAACTAACTTTCTAGTATACTCCGGGGAAATAGTGTTCCATGCTTCAGTAATTTTTACTTTTAATTCAGTTTTATTTGATATTGGGGCACTATTTACTTTATTTTTTAATGTCAGCCACAAATTTTCAATTACATTTAAGTCTGGTGACTGGGCTGGTGTTTTAATAACATTTGGACAGTTATAAAGCAACCAACTGCAGACTGCAAATGACGTGTGCTTTGGATCATTGTCGTGATAGAACCGATAATTGTTTTCAATATCTAATTTTTGAGCACTAGCGACGAGATGCTGCCTTAGTATATCCAAGTACACATATTGGTTCGTATTCCCTTCGACGAAATGCATGTTACCTACTCCTGCAGATGACATACAGCCCCATAATATTACTCCACCTCCACCGTGCTTTACCGTAGCTTTCATATTTTTCAATTTTAATTCTTCGTTAGGCTTTCTCCACACTGATATTTTTCCATCGGACCCAAATAAGTTTATTTTGGTCTCATCAGCAAATATTACTGAATTCCAGAAGTTCAAGTCTTTATTGATATGCTCTCTGGCAAATTCCAATCTCACGCGTCTATTTCTTTGGCTAATGAAAGGCTTATTTCTAGCAGTTCGACCATGTAAATTATTATTTCGCAAGATCCGTCGAACTGTTTCGAGGTTACACCTTTTTCCAAACTGTCTTTCCACCTCGGCGCACAACTTTGGCGCACTTTTTTTTGGATTATTTGATACCTCTCTTAAAATTCATCTTTCTTCACGTTCATTGAAGATCTTATTTGGAGCCAACCTTGACTTATTCTCGACTCTATTTTCATTCCGGCAACGTTCAATGATATGCTGAACAGTTGACGGGCATTTATTTACCATTTTGGCTATGTCTCTTTGGCTGTATCCATTCCTGTAATAAGTAATAATTAAATTTCTCTCAGAAATTGTAGTTCGACGACCCATTCTTAAACAATTTCGTTTTATTGAATGAAAAAAATGTCAAACTAAACAAAAAACAAATGCACTAAGAAATCAAAGCAACGCTGCCTTCGTAAATTTCAAAATGCGATAAGTTTTGACCCCTGTTGTTATTTTGCATCATTTAAGCTGTGACGTTAAAATTGCATATGATTTGATTAATTATTTATTGTTAATTAAGAAAGGCATATTTAAGACAAAAAGTAATTCATACTTTTTTAGAAGACTCTTTACTAATTTAATTTCAATAAGTTGTTTTTTCGAAATAAATAAAGAGTTACTGAGACCAGTTCGTCTTTTCTTATAGCGACTGCATCATTTAAGTTGTGAGTCACTGTATACATGTTTAAAAAAAAAGCACGTAAATCGGATAAGTGGTTCTCCAGTGATAAGCGCACTAACGGACAGATAGACAGACTGACAGAGAGACGTTGCATTTTATATATATTATAGATCACTAGAATAATTATCAATAACATATATTAAAACAACCATTTCTTTCTAATTAAAATCTCAAAACCACTATAAAAAGTGTTTAACTTACTATAATTGTATGCCGAGTGTTTTCTATGGTCCTCACCACTTTTTCTATTTTTCCAAAATTCTTCGAAAACCTTTGGATCTCTCCAAAATTCCTCCCAGGTCTTTGGAGCAGTATTTGGCTCATTGGCAGGTACACTTTCCATTATTCTTATTGAAAATAAATGTTATTTAGTTAAAACACCACAAATACTCGATATGAAATAAGTTTTAGATTCAAAGGCAACGTCTTTTATTACGCTTTTAATAGTATTTTTAACTATTGCATAATATTTCGCAAACCTAAATTTCTGCGCGCGAAATAATATATTGTTTGTTAATTAAACTAAAAATATCTTATCAATAAATATTACATGTGTATTCAGGCGCTTCTAGAATATTTATTGAAAATTTACACCTAAACGGCAGCAACCCAACTTTCAGGACAATAAACTAGCGAAAACTCGACGATAAATGTTACTCTTTTCGGAGAAGAATCATTCCGATCACGACCTTAAGCTAACAATTTCATGTATCGCAGTTTCTTTTGGCAGTGAATATTTTTGACAGAATTATGGAAAATAGGTTTTTAAACTGTGTGTGTACAAACATGTTTAGGTAGTATTTATAGAAATCTGTGGGCACGGCAGTGCCCCCGCCAAGTCGAGCAGAAAGCACAGCCGTACCATCCTTTTCTCGAAGCCACTCACGGCTCATTCGACCCCCCCTGTAACTTCGTTGTGGATAAAGCTAGAAGCTTGAATTTGCAGTGACCGAGAGGACATACTGTACTAGCTATATTCCTAAATTACCTACTATTTATACCTTATAGTTTACGAACTATCGCCAGTCGAAGTTCTTTAACTTTGTGACTGAAAACTCACCGATCATCAAAATTCTAAGGTACTTCTAACAGACACACAAACTTCAAATTTTGAATTTAGTTAGTGTTTAGCCTATAAAGGAAAAACTGAAATATCCCGAAATTTCAGTCCCGTTTTCTAAATTGTACAAGCCAAAAAAGAGAGTCAACCTCGGAATGAGAGATAATAAGCTGTAAACCTTTATTTTGGCATTCTAAAAGTTGTCTCAAAAGTCTCATAAAATCTCGTGTCCGCGTCTTAAGATATTCAAGGTCGAAGGTCACAAAAATCGTTTTTTCGCAAATATCTCGCTTCCTATGGTTTCAATGATATTTGCATCTATTATAAAAATTGTAGAGCATAAAATTCTCTACAAATTTTGTTCTAAACATTTTTTTATACGCTTAACCATTTTTGAGATAGAGCGCGGAGAGCGCGCAGCTCTCAACCATACATAGCATAATGTAAGGTCAACCCTGAGCCCCCGTAAATAATACGTCGTATAAAGTTAATTAAGCACTAATAAATCCATAATTATGAATAATTTGTATTATCTATTAATTAATATATTATATTTAATAATATTTTTCATTTATCAAATATATTCGTTTAATAATACTTACCTACTTCGTGTAATTAAAAAATTGTTAAGTGAAATACTTTAATTATAAACATTATAAAAAAGTATGAAGATGATGCTTCCATGACAGCAGGGCTAGAAGAGAATATAGTTATTAAAATAGGAGCAAAAGTCATGTTAAGACGAAATATTGACGTGAGTCTTGGCTCAGTCAACGGTTCTATCGGTATAGTACAAGGAGTAAAGGTTGATCCTGAAAATACAAATAAAATTTTAAAAAAATACATATTACATTTAATAATGAACATCTTTACGAGCTTGGTCCAGTCAAAACTAAATTTGAAATTATTAATAGAGCTTATGTTCATCGCGAACAGTTTCCGATATGTATAGCCTATGCTGTTACTATACACAAAAGTCAGGGGCTAAGTCTAAACAGTGCACTGATGGCCATCGGTTCTTCAGTGTTCACATGCGGTCAAGCATACGTGGCACTTCCGAGAGAGACAAGTCTGGGCGGATTACATCTAATTAATGTCGACTTCGGTAGTATTAAAGCTCAGGAGTCCGCAATCGTTGAATATAATCGACTTAGAAGCACTTATCGTCCAGATTTCTCAAAAATTGTTACATCATAGCCTTTGAGAAAAACCAATAGAGACAGGGAGTGGGCTTTAAGAAAATCCATAGCTGACGTACAAGAAATATTACCCGAGAAGAAAAAAAAAGAGGACTACCTACAAAAAGAAATGAGATCCCATCAAAAACATAAAATGTAAAAAAAAATGCCAAATCTCGCAACGCAGTCCTTCCACCACAAAAAGTTGTGAGATCTCGTGTAAAACCAAGTCAGTTATTTTAGTTAGTATCTATGGAAGTACCTATTCAACAACTTTATCATAAATTGTTATCTATTTAGTTACCTACCAAGATTTATAGTGACCGTATCAATATTAGACATCTTTATTTCTATTATAAATATAACCACTTGGCAATCGCACGGCAACATAATCACATAATCTACTATTTAAAATACTTTATTCTTAAGTGCACTGTTTAGACTTACTTAGCAATCGAAATTAGTAGAATTATAAACATGAAGTAGCCAATAAAATGTTAGATTGAAACGGAGGTATATATATATATATATATCAATTACGACCCTGTTACGGCCCGGTACGTGCGAAGATCCTAACGGTCGTCTAATGTTTTTATTGCATCAATTTGATAAATCACTTTCTTAGATCTTGAAAATACTATACACTGTATTGGGTACTTTTTAAGAAATACCGGGTACCCTAAATACTCGAAAGTACCGATACTTGACATCGCTACAAAATATGGTCATCGCGAATACATATAATGCAGGGGTCGGCAACCTTTTAACTAAGGGGTGTCAGTTTTCATCCATACATTTTGCGTGCCGACACAGGTACTTACTACAACTAAAATTAACTTAAATTAACTTAAAATATTGCTTTTAGAAGGTTTAATTGCAAAAAAATTTTAACATTTAACAAATAATTTTATTATACTAGTCCTAGTCCTACCTAGTGTGAACCCTGTACTTGAAGTTTTTTAGAGAGTTTTCTTATATCCGGTTCATGTCTAGTTATTTTCAGTGTCACACATGCTTCCGAGTTGTCTGGTGTCAGCCTGCTTCGGTACGGGTTTAAAATCACTCTCATATGGGAAAAAAGTTGTTCACAGATATAGGATGATCCGAAAGCTGTAAGCATGGCAAACGCTACTTTCTTAAGACAAATAAATTTCTCTGGTAAACTCATCCAACAACTGAGTATCTCGTTTGAATGGTTCTGGCAGTCATCTTCTAATACCCTTCTTAATTCTACAAATTTCGTGTTCCATAACTCGGAGCTTTTAAATTCATATATGTATTGAAGATCAAAATCATTAATGTCCATCCATGAGAAAAGAGATATGTCAAAGCAACTGCTGGAAACATCCATTAAACCTAGTTTGATTAAAAAAGCGAACATAGGACCATGTTTATCAAAATCCTGACCCCTCTCGATAAACTCCGCTTTTAAATTAGTCATATATTTAAGAATTTCGTCTATTAGTGCACCATCGTCGACACTGGATATATAAGTTTTTAAATTTGGAAAATATTTATATGTGTTTGTAGTAATACATATAAATCTATTTTTAATTTGAATGATTTCCAGGATTTGTATAAATCCAGTACTGTTTTGCCTGAACCTTGTAACTTTAAGTTGAGTTCACTGAGATGGTTTGTAATATCAGTAAGAAACATTAACATACAGATCCAGTTCTTATCTTCTAGTTCAGGATAAGCATCCACTTGATTTTTTTCAAACAAGAACGATTTAATTTCGACCAGACATTGCACAAATCTAGAGAGCACTTTACTACGGCTGAGCCAGCGCACATTATTGTGCAATGGTATATCTGACTATGCACTTTCTAATTCCTGCAGAAACGCCTTAAATTGTCTATGGATCAGTGAAAAACGACCGACAATGTAGTTAACTATTTTAACCACCCTATCCATCACGGTTTTTAAACTTCCAGCGGAGATTTTAGCGCACAAACTCTCTTGATGAATTATGCAATGAAAATTCAAAACTGATCGACCCATGCGTTCAATAAGAAGGGAAACAAATCCTTTATGTCTCCCAATCATAGCAGGAGCGCCATCTGTCGTTACGCAAAATTTTTTATTTAAATCAATGTTTCGCTTTTCAAAATGTTTAACAAATTCTGAAAATATATCCTCTCCTCTTTCCCTGCAATGGGAGCAGACAAATCAGCTCTTCATATACACTGCCATCATCGAAGTATCGCGCAACGATTGCCAGATGGGCAATGTCATTAATATCGACACTTTCATTCAATGCTACACTAAATACAAAACTCCGTTTGATAGCGTCTCTCTGCTGTTTTTGGACGTTTTGTGTCATTTCGGTAATTCGTCTCTCGATGGTCCGCGCTGATGCCGGTATATCCCTAATCCTGGCCAATATTGTATCCTTATTGGGCAAGTCGTCGAATAAAATCTCGCCAGTACTCAAAAACGTTTGCTTCATAAATTCTCCGTCAGTGAACGGCCTACCCGTTTGTGCCAACGATTGTGCAATTTTGAAACTGCATTCAGTTACCTGATGTTGACTGTTTCTCGTATTATTTACTTGCTCTTTGTATTGCCTCCCTTTTATCAGCGTTATCTTTAAATGACGATTCATGTTTTATCTGGAAATGTCGTTGAATACTAGATGTCCGGAAAACTACGCTTTCCCGACATAGGACACAAATGGCCCGATCGTTTTGCTGTACAAAACCGTAATCTGTTGTCCATGAAGTTTGAAATGATCGAACGTCTACCTTCTGTTTCTTCGCGGCCATAACGCAACGTAATTTTAATTTTTAAACTTTTCGACGACCGTTGACTGGAACGGATGTTACTTCTATACTAAATGATCCAAGCGTGTAGCCGCTTGCTATATATAGAAAAATAATGTTTCCAGAAAATTCCAATAATTACGTTTATTAAATTTCTTAGAATAAAAATTATTATCTACAACGCGCCCATTGCAATCAAAGGGCCGCCTAGAAGTTAAATCTAACAAAAACTAAAGTTCGGCAATATAAAAAGAGTTGCGGCGCGCGTCGGAACGATTGAAGTCAAGTCAAACAAAAACCGCCTATAGCGGCTCTTTTGATCTGAATTGAGGACGTTTATTTGTGTTTTTGCCTAGGCTTATATTTTGAGGCTTGCCGCCTTTAATACTTGCCGAAATTAAAGCCAAACCAATGCATTCGGTAAAATTATAAATTACAAAATATATATTTTGTAGTTTTTGGTAATAATACCTAGTGACCTATATAATATATCATTTTTGTTTGTATCGCTAAAGTAATACGGTCTTCAATTATTTACTTAATTTCGAAACATGTCGCAGATTACAGAATTAATGTGTAAACTTTGAATAGGTACGCGTGCCATTCAAAATTGCTTGGCGTACCAGAGATGGCACGCGTGCCATAGGTTGCCGACCCCTGCTTTAAAAACGTCCTCGTACATCATAACGCACCGACGCTTGACGTGCCAGAGATGGCACGCGTGCCATAGGTTGCCGACCATTGATATAGTGTATGAATTGGCTGTTGCCATAAAGAATTATTTTATAAATAATAATAATAATAATGTAAAATATGTGAATATATATATATATATATATATATATATATATATATTTATATATATATATATATATATATATATATATATATATATATATATATATAAAATATAGATAAAAATATATATATTTTTGGATTTTTCAAAATATCACATTTTTTCTTTTGACAAATATAAATAAAAAACCCCTTCCCCCACCTTAAAATGCATATTCTTAAAAAAAATTACCCTAAATATACGGAAAAATTTTTGAAGTCGATTAGGGCTGGAGCCCTTCTTGTAAATATTTACAAGTGGGCAATATTTATAGTGTTTTTTCATCAAATTAGGACACCAGCTACCAACGCCATCCGAATCCATTCATTTTCGGATTTATGAAAGCACCAATTTAGAAAATATTCAGCTCTCTCTCATAAATATAATGTTATTTACTTTATTTTCTGTTAGCTTTAACTATGCACGATAATTTTACTTCATTACATTAGACTTTTAGTAGTATTGCAAAAGCCTGGGGACCGTCGAGTATTTCAAATTTTAGAAATCTGACAACAGTTACATTCAACCAAATCGTAACTCATCGTAGTCGCTCTTCCTTTAGTCCACTATTAATGTTGCATCGCGTTTAGATGCAAATACAGTAATACCCCGCTTTACGCGAGGGATACGTTCCGAAAAAAATCGCGTTAACTGAAATTCGCGTATATCGAGGTTTATGATTAAACATAGTCAAAATTTAATACAAAAAAATACAAATCATTTTAATCAATCACTTTAATTCTAAGAACACTTTATGCAATACATACTCTTATTTTTTACGGAAAAATACATCTATTGTCTTTTGGGTAACGTTTTGTTTACGTTCTTGTAAAATACGTTCATAACACCCAACACTGTTTTTAATTGTTTGACACACGGTCAAGACACGGTCATCAT
Organism: Pachyrhynchus sulphureomaculatus; assembly: GCA_019049505.1. Taxonomy (NCBI): domain Eukaryota; kingdom Metazoa; phylum Arthropoda; class Insecta; order Coleoptera; family Curculionidae; genus Pachyrhynchus; species Pachyrhynchus sulphureomaculatus. The sequence goes on from CM032446.1 coordinate 20,068,195, forward strand.
TATTGTCTATACTCTGCAATATGTCCAAACCTGAATAAATTTTTGAAAGTGCATTTTGTATTTCCCCTGAAGATAAAACTTTCTCTTCTACTTGTTCTTCCTCATCGTAGATAGGATTATTCTGTAACTCGATCAGATCTTCATTGCTAATAGGATCGTCGTGCGTTGCTACAAGTTCTACGAGATCTTCTACCGTGACATCTTCAAGTTCAGACCCCTCAATCATTGCAGCAATGTCTTCAAGCACTTGTCTCTGCATCTGGACAATTCTTCTAGGTGCTTCCACTACATCTGGCCAAAGATTACGCCACACCCCATTCATACAACTCATTTTAACTTCCTTCCAAGCCTCTTCTATGTTGTGAATAGACTTCATAATGTTGTATGACTTCCACCACTCTCGCATAGACTGTCTTCCTTCCCCGTCAGTTTCATGAATTAGTTGGCTAAAAGTGCGGCGATGGTAATAAGCTTTGAAGTTTGCTATTGCTCCCTGGTCCATAGGTTGTAATATTGACGTAGTGTTTGGTGGAAGGAACTTTACGTACACTTTTAAGTCTCTGGGCGTATCAAGTGAGGTTGGATGTCCTGGGGCATTGTCTAAGAGTAATATAACTTTAGGTTCAAGCCCATTTCTGTCACAGTATGATTTGACTGATGGGCAAAAACTATTAGAATACCATTCTTGAAAAAATTTCCCGTGTAACCCACGCCTTTCTGTTTGATCGCCACACAACTGGTAGACTTGTCTTGTCTGTGCCTCGCATTGCACGGGGTGTTTCTGAATGGTACACTAGTAAAGGTTTCAGTTTGAAATCACCAGTGGCATTACCACCCAGCAGAAGTGTTAGTCGATCTTTCGCAGCTTTGAAACCACTGGCTTGACGTTCTTCCTTAGAAATGAATGTTCGAGATGGCATTTTTTTCCAGTAAAGTGCGGTCTCATCAACATTGAAGATGAGACAAGCAGGAATTTTCTCTCGTCTAACGAAGTCTTGAAACTTGTCTGGAAACTCAGCTGCAGCTTGAATGTCCGCGCTGGCCGCCTCGCCTGTTATGTGGATATTGTGAAGATTAGAACGCTGCTTGAACCGATGGAACCAGCCTCTGCTGGCAGCAAAAGTCGGAGTGGCACTCCCTTCTCCTTCTTTTGTTTTCAGCATCTCATACAAAGATTTTGCTTTTGTGCATATGAGATCTTGACTTAGTGGTGTGTTCTTCTTATTCAAATCTTCGATCCAGACTGACAGTAATTTCTCCATTCTTTCTAAGATAGATGATCTCGAACGAGAAAGTTTTGTTGCACTTATAGGTGTTGAACCTTCGCTGGAGATTTTAATTTTTTTCCCGATTTTTATAAATCGTTCTCACAGTCGATTCTGAGAGTCCAAAATCTCTCCCAACAATTGTTGCTTTGCCTCCATTTTCCATTCTTCTTCTTAACACTTTCATCTTCAATTCCAAAGTGACGCTTTTACGCTCTTTTTTCTTTACAGGCGGCATTTTTAACGTAGGGTTAAATTATGTATGTATGTATCTCCAATAAATATTAAAACAAAACTGCCAGCCGACCGAACTAACATTACGGAACAAATGAACACACGAAACGAACGAGGAAATCCCCATAGAACAAAGTCGAAGGACAGGGAATTCCCAATTCTTCAAAGAGAATATTCAGAGAAAGCGGGGATCCCCCCGCGACCATAGAGAAGTTAATGACTACATGAGCGCGAAATTTGAAATTCGCGTTATAGTGAAACCGCGCGTAACGGGGTCGCGCTAAGCGGGGTATTACTGTATATGAAGTCTTGCGTTCAAGTTTTGTTGTGCGCGGTCAAGGCCTAAAATTTAAACAGTATTTGAACATTTTCGGGACTACCTATCAAGTCTTCACTGATTCTTTCGTCCAGTTTACCGCCTTCCTCAGCGCATACGTACCTATTTTGTTAATCAATGGAAATGGTATTAACCTAATAAGAGTCTATTTATTTATCTCTTAAGTCTGACTCACACATGTACTTTAAAACCTGCGTAAGCCTTTCTATTGTCTTTTTGTTATCTGGATCAATGTTTATTTAGAATCTAGCCCTTGCATTTTGCCACTTCAAAAGTGAATAACCGGTCAAGTGCAAGTTGAACTTGCGCAATTAGTGTTCCGTACGTTGATTGCTTCTGAAATAAAAATTTTTGTTACGGAGGTATAAAATGATCAGTGACTTCACAAAACACACTCCAAATGAGTTTTCAACAAAGTTTGTTTCCGATCTTTACTGAAAACTGATGACCTTGATTTTATATATACCAGATAAATTATTAAAGATAATGCACTCGTGATAATTTTCGTTCAATCTACACCCCGTGGAAAATATTCCAGAATTTTTTCAAAATTTTTGAATAAGTACTTTTCGAGATAGAGGAGGGGACAGCGATTTTTAGCAATTTTTTTCAAAATAAGTGTGTGCATGTAAGACAGTATATATATTTTTGAACTGTGTTTTTATAAGCTTTTATTTGACACCCCACTCGATGACCTAATAAACTTCACTTCCGCTTTCACCCCCCAAAACTAACTCCTTAAGTCAAAATTTAACTTTCAAAACTACACGGTTCTGATAACGCCATGAATTTCTATATTAGTACCAAGTTTCAACTTTCTACGTCAAATAGTTTCGGAGAAAATTGGGTGTGATAGACGGACACACACCAAAGTGATCTTATAATGTTCCGTACGGAAAACTAAAAATAGATGTCGGCAATTTTGAAGACATGTAATAGTCGGAGTGTGTCCCCCAGTAGAGGGGGCATAGTCAAAAGCGGCGGCCGAATGCCTATAATACACTCTAGCCGCCTTCTAACAGGCGGGTTTAGCCAGTATCGTCGGTCTATGGTCGCTGCGTGTGATTTCATCCACCAAATGAGCGACGTAATTTTCGCCCAACAATGGTTTCTTCAACATACTTCGGAATTTGACATCATGAGCACGAAGATATTGTCAAATAGTCTCATGGGACTCATTCAAATCCGATTTTCTTAATTTTGCTGCTCCTTGACGTAACGTTCGGGTCGCGTGAAAACAACGAGACGATTCGTTGTTCGACTTTCGGAGTGACTTTGCCTACCGAGCCACAAATTTAAAGAAAGACGAGCATTAATGGAGACACCAAGAATATGTTCAATGAGGCAGCTTTTCTTAGAAAGTATATGGAAAACAAAAATTCACATATTGTCCGGCAGTTTGTTTTTTGGCAAGTCGTCGACATTTCTCGTCTCGTTAAAACGATTTACCCATTTATTCACAAACGATACCGACTTTTTAATATATTCAGCGGCCGCGGAATGTATCATTGTAGGTCTCCAAAATGCCTGGAAAACGTTTGAATAGTCAAGCAAGAGATTTTGTGGCGAAATTAATAGTGTATTTTACATCGGAAAGGGATAACAAGGGTCCTCTTATATCTCTTAATGCTGTACAAGAGGTAAACAAATCACATAGATATACCTTTTTAATGTATTTGCTGCTTTACAGATTAGTACGAGAATTGTAGCGAGCATCAAAATTCGTAGTGATAAAAATGAATTGCTTTCAATACTCGGAAAAATCACGACCAAGGAAACAAGCTAAGACCCATGATCTGAGTGAAAGTTCTAAAATAGACGTCCATATGCACAAAGTAAGTAGCTATTAATATCTATCGGTTTAAATGAAATCGAAAATAAATCATATTGTACTTTTAGACAAACGTGTTACTATTAACAACTTACGTAAAGAACTGCGACAAAAAGAGATAATTAATGTCAGTTATGGAACTCTTCGAACATTACTTCTGGATTTGGGTTTCAAATTTAAGAAAGATGACAACAGACGAGCATTAATGGAGGCACCAAGGATTTGTTCAATGAGGGCAGCTTTTTTAGAAAGTATATGGAAAACAAAAATGCACACATTGCCCGTCAGCTTGTTTTCATAGACGAAACATGGATTTTTTCAAAAGGCAGTCAAAGGAAATCATGGCAGGATGACAACACTGAAAGTGTTCGTAAGCCTGGGGGATTTGATGGTAAAAGGTTTATCGTTTTACATGCTGGACACAGTGGGGGTTTTGTGGAAAATGCCAATTTACTATTTGCTAGCAAGTCAAAGTCTCTTGATTATCATGGAGAAATTAATAGTGAAATGTTTACGAAGTGGGACAGAAACCAGTTGATTCTTAATTTAGAAGAACCAACTTTAATTATAATGGATAATGCTTCATATCATTTAGTTACCATTCAGTTAAAATAGAAAAACCGCCATCTTCAGCATGGAAAAAGAAGAAATTCTCGAGTGGTTACAGAAGAATAGTTTACCTCATAAGAAACAGATGTTTATTAGATATTGCAAAAGCTCATAAAAAATCAAAGGAATATCAAATTGATAAAATTTTTCAAGAGCATGGGCATGAAGTGTTGAGATTACCTCCTTATCACTGTCAATTTAATACAATCGAGCTGATGTGGGCAAATGCAAAAACATTTTATAACAAGCACATTGGTGAAGAGGGATATGGAGATAAATAAGTACTTCAGATGTGGATAGAGACTTAGAAAAGTGTACACCAGAGGTATGGCATGCCAGCGTACAACATACAGAAAAGCTGATTCAACAGTGGTATGATCGTGAAGTAATAATCGAAGAGATTCCAGAAATCATTATTCGTGTTGGGAATGATGAAAGCGAGAGTGAAGAATCTACTTCTAGCGATTAGTGTCATTATTCAATTAAAAATTTAAGTATTACTTATTGACACGTTCCAAGCCTCTCGGGCAACATTCATTGTAAATTTTGCAGGACAAATATAGACTTATCTATTAGTTTGATTTGATAAATCATATTAAAATTAGATGACGCAATTTATATCTCCTATTCATATTTTATATCCTCGTTATGAAATATCTTTCTGTTTTTAAAAGTATTATATTTCAGTTCTCTATTTTAAAATGTTATTTAATGCGTTCTACTGTGCAACTTTTTACAGTTTTTATAAATTTGATAAAGCTGTGTTAAGTGTGTATTATAATTTCATTACAAACATTACACAAACTTCAAATAATTAACAGATAACAATTGTAAACTTAAACTTTTCATAAAGTAAATTTACTCACGAAATAATCTAATAGCAACCGGAAAAATAAAAATAGGTGATATTAGACGTTGGATTTATGCAGAGAGGTAAATGCCCTTCACAAGTAAGAACTAGGGTGTTTTATACATCATACACATTTAATATCCGTAGTTTTCGTTAATTACCAAACTGGATGAAAAATTTTAAATTCTATTTTGACTTTTGAAATTGTCATTTAAAACTCAGACGGCCGACACTGAACTGAGAGCCGATTGAATCGTTTGAATATTCTTGACGTCGTGTTGATCACATTGTTCAGACTATATAGATGTGAAGTATTAGCGCGACGCGTATTCCTAGCATGCACCGCTTTATAAGGAATTAAGCGAGCTGCATCCCCCGAACACTTTTATTTTAGTTAAAATTTATTATTTTTTTACTTTCATTTATTTAAACTAATTTACACATAGCATTGTCTAGAGTTTTGTAACTGCTTGCGTAGCACTAAACAAAACTAGGAATAAAGAAGTTCTAAATTTCTTAAAGAGAGAGAGTGGTGCATGCTACAAACAGGTATACGTCGCGCTAATACAGCACATCCAAATGAGATTCAGCTTGTTACTACTCGTGCCACACTCTTTAAGATCTCTTTTAAATGAAAAACCTCATTCCCTACTACCCCCCCCATACTAATGAGATAACAGAAAAAGCAGACAAAGAAATAAAATACAAAATACACTTCCTGCAAGATGAAACGATAAGAGACCTATATAGACGACGATTAGATCAAAAATTAAATGAATTTAACTACGACAACCTCCAACAGATGTATGACCACATAAAAGAATGCATCAAACAGGCGGCCCTAGAAGCATTAGGTAAAGAAGACAACGAGAATAAGAAACATAAAATTAGAATCTGTGAAAAAACAAAGAATCTATAAAGGAGAAAAAAAGACTATACGAAAAATGGCTGAATACAAAATCACAAGAAGATCTACAGAATTATAAAGAGAAAAATGCAGAAACGAGGAGGATGATAAACAAAGAAAAGAACGAGAGATGGGAAAAATCGTGCAAACATGTAGAACAGTCGTGGAGAATAATTAAAGCATTAAGGACCAACAATAGAGAGAAGACGTATATAGAGTATATCCCAGAAAACGAGTGGGAGGAATATTATAAGAAGCTGCTAACACAAGACAGACAAGAATTCCAAGAAGAGAACCCTGAAGAAGAACAAAATAAGGAAAAAAAAGACATAGAACTAAGCTATGAAGAAGTAAAGAAAACAATAAAAACACTCAAAAATAATAAATCTGCAGGGCCTGGAGGTGTGGTAAATGAAATGATTAAGTACGGGTCTAATAAATTACATCGAATGCTGAGAAATATGTTCCACGGAGCGATAAATGGAGAAAAAATACCCGAGGAATGGTCAAAAGCTTATATAGTATCTATATTCAAAAACGGAGACCGCAGAAAATGCACACACTATAGAGGCCTAAGCATAATATCGAGTATGGGACGTTTGTATGGAAAAATTATTAAAAATATCATAGAGGAAAATATAAAAGGAAAAATTGGAGAAGACCAAGCAGGCTTTACGGCCGGAAAATCATGTACAGACCACATATACACTATAAAACAAACAATGGAAAAAAAACTTGCAAAGAATAGAGAAGTTCATCTAGCCTTCATAGACATAAGAAAGGCCTATGACTCAGTACCAAGACAAAGATTATGGAACGCAATGAAAGAAATAGGCATTAACAAAGAACTAATATACGCAGTAAAAGCTCTTTACGAAAACAATACAGTGAACATAAAAATAGAACATAAAATAGGGAAGAGACTCCAAACATCAAAAGGCCTATGACAAGGATGCTCTACATCCCCAACACTATTCAAAATATACCTCAGACCACTCCAGCTGTACACGTTTATTCAATATGGTATAGAGACTACCATAATAAGTACATGATCAATACTATTCGTCATGTAAGATCCATATTTGTAATCTGCATAGCACCAAACACAGATTGTCATTTTTGTTTTAGACGATAAAAACACCAGATTCCACCTCATCGGAGCCACCTTGGAAAATTCGGGAGAGTAGTAGCAACACTGCCATTATTTTATCGTTAAGCCTCGATAGGAGACTACCAATATATACAGTCGTCGCCGGGTTTCGGAAGTTTCTCCAACAATCCCAGGTTACCTAAAGCACAAAATCCTACCATAACTCTTTTGCAGAAAGCAAGAGGTAAGGAATATATATATATATATATATATATATATATATATATATATATATATATATATATATATATATATATATATATACAGACCTCAGTTATATGGTAAGAAAACTGAAAGAATACACTAAAGCAGGATTAGCAATAAACTTTGATAAAACGGAATATCTAACAACAAAGGAGGGAAACGTGGAGAATCTAGAAGTCGATAACGAAACAATAATCAAAGGAACCGATAGATTTAAATATTTAGGAACCATCATTTCAAAAAACGCAACATCAGAAGCAGAGATTAAAGCTAGATTAGGACAAACGCGGACATGCATAAGACAATTAAATTGGATCCTGTGGGACAAACACATTACAAAAAGAAACAAAACACGCATATACGAGGCTGGTTTGAAAAGTCCGTGTAAAAATAAAAACTACTTATGTGTTTGGGGTAAACCTTTTTTATTTTTCGACATAGTCTCCTTTCAGGCTTATACACTTCGTCCAACGATGTTCTAGTTTGTTGATCCCTTTCGAATAATAGGATTTGTCCAAGTCTGCAAAATATCCATTAGTGTCTGCAATCACCTCCTCGTTTGAATAAAATCTTTGTCCCGCCAGCCATTTCTTCAAATTGGGGAACAAATAGTAGTCCGAGGGAGCCAAGTCTAGAGAATAGGGGGGATGTGAAACGAGTTGGAATCCTATTTCCATTAATTTTGCGACCACAACTGCTGAGGTGTGTGCTGGTGCGTTGTCGTGATGGAAAAGGACTTTCTTGTGGGCCAATCGTGGGCGTTTTTCTTGCAGCTCGGTTTTCAAACGGTCCAATAACGATGAATAATATTCACCTGTAATAGTTTTACCCTTTTCCAGATAGTCGATGAGGATTATCCCTTGCGAATCCCAAAAGACAGTCGCCATAACCTTTCCGGCCGAAGGAACGGTCTTCGCCTTTTTTGGTGCGGATTCCCCCTTGGTAACCCATTGTTTAGATTGTTGTTTGGTCTCAGGAGTATAGTAATGTATCCATGTTTCATCCACAGTGACGAAACGACGCTTAAAGTCCTCCGGATTCTTCTGGAACAGCTGCAAACCATCCTTGCAACACTTCACACGATTCCGTTTTTGGTCGAACGTGAGCAATCGCGGCACCAATCTTGCGGATGGCTTTCTCATGTCCAAATGTTTATGCAAAATATTATGTACCCGTTCAGTCGAGATGCCCACAGCACTAGCAATCTCACGCACCTTAACTCTTCTGTCATCCATCACCATATCATGGATTTGATCAATGATTTCTGGAGTCGTAACCTCCACAGGCCGTCCAGAACGTTCAGCGTCACTTGTGCCCATATGGCCAGTCCGAAAATTTTGGAACCACTTATAAACTGTTCTAATCGAAGGTGTAGAGTCACCATAATGTTTATCAAGCTTCTCTTTAGTCTCCTGAGGCGTTTTGCCTTTCATAAAGTAATGTTTAATCACCACACGAAATTCTTTTTCGTCCATTTCTTGAAAATCACTCGACTTCCTTGATTCACACGAATGCCAAACACAAAGAAATAGACCAATATGGCTGAAACTTGGTGTGCGTTTATATTCAAGAGATGCTACTAACTAAACATGACCTCGATACGCGCCGGTGGTGCCATCTCTCGGACTTTGCACGGACTTTTCAAACCAGCCTCGTACAAATCAATAATACAAAGCATAATGACATACGGGTCAGAAACATGGACGATCAACAAAAGAAATAAATCTAAAATTAACACGGTAGAGATGGAGTTTTGGAGAAGATGTTGTAGAGTGACACGTATGGGGAGAATAACAAATGAAGAAATAAGAAGCAGAATGAACATCAAAGAGAACGCAATAAACACCATTGAAGAAAAACGATTAAAATGGTATGGACACATAAGACGGAGCGAAGATAATAGGTGGATAAAGAAAATAACGAGTGGAGCCCTATAGGGAGAAGAAAAAGAGGAAGACCCAGACGATCGTGGAGAGACGATGTGGACGAGGCTATGGAGTACAGGGGTCTAACAGATGGAGACTGGGAAGATAGAAACGGATGGAATCAAAGGCTGAGAGAAGGAAGACAGCGTCAGCTGTAGAAAATCCTTGATATATATATATATATATATATATATATATATATATATATATATATATATATATATATATATATATATGTAGTAATGGTTTTTCGGGTATCCCGTGTTAGCTTGAAGTCCCTTGATGGACGGTTTCGCTGACGTTTCGATGGAATCTCATCCATCTTTTTCAAAGCGTTGATCACTGGTCGGTGTCTTGGCGTTGAATGTCGAGACTGGCCCTGAGTGCGCCGGTTTTATGTACTCGGGGGTGTTTCTATTGGTCGGACGGATCTGGCCAATAGAGGCTCGGCTTTGGCTGCGCGTTGTCGGTCCTGTGGTTCTTTGTAATGTTTGTGTTGGTGAAGTAACATATGGTTGAATTATTGTTTCTCTTGGTTGGACTTGGTACTGGGATAGAATATGTTTCCAAGAGTTCGGTAAACGTTGGCTATCATCCCGATTATTTAAGTTGTTGGGCCTCTTTTTCTATTTCTATGGCTTCTTTGATTACCCTAGTGGATAGGTTATTACTTTTTTGTAGGGTTCTGGTTTTGTCAAAATCGATTTTGTGGCCGGTATTGTGTGTATGTTGTGCTAGAGAAGAGGTGGTGGATTTTTGTTTTACGGCGTTTTTGTGCTCGTCTCTTCTGGCACTAATTTTCCTGTTTGTTTGGCCTATGTATGAAAGACCGCAGTCCTGACACGGAATTTCATATACGCCTTGGTCTTCTAAGGCAATAATGTCTTTTGGTGTAGGTAGAATATCTTAAATTTTTTGGTTGGTTGTGTAAATGGTCTCAATTTGGTGTTTTCCTAGAAGTCTTCCTATTTTGTCTGTGATGCCTTTTACATATGGGAGAAATGCTTTTGTAGTATATGTCTTTCTTTCTTGTTTGTGTTGTTTATTTAGGGCCCGGCGGATCGTGTTTTGACTATATCCATTTGAAAGTAAAACGTTTCGAAGGAGCTTGGTTTCTTGTTGCAAATGTTCCTTGTCTGTTAGGGTTTCTGATCGGTGAGCTAAGGATTTGGCAACGGAGAAGAGTTGGGCTGGGTGATGATGTGAGCTGGCATTTAAGTATGTGTTTGTATGTGTCGGTTTTCTATATACTGAGTGAGACAAAGAACCATCTAATTTTCTTTGAAGCAAGACATCTAGGAATGGTAGTTGTTCTGCTGCCTCCCTTTCCATTGTAAATTTAATGTTTGGATGTATGTTGTTAAGGTGTTCCAGGAACTTGTTTAAGTTGTCTTCACCGTGTTGCCATACCACAAAAGTGTCATCTACGTATCGAAGCCATGTTTTCGGTTTATGTGGAGCAGTTTCTAGAGCTAGTGCTTCGAAATGCTCCATGTATAGATTAGCTAGTGCTGGTGACAATGGAGAGCCCATGGGTGCACCTTCTATTTGTTTATATTTTTGGCCTGAATAGACGAAGTATGTATTAGCGAGGCAGTGTTTTGATAGACTGATGACGTATTCGGGCAGGTTGTATTTTGTCTCTATGATAGACAGTGCTTTGGTAACTGGTACTTGCGTGAAAAATTAAAGATATTCTACCTACACCAAAAGACATTATAGCCTTAGAAGACCAAGGCGTATATGAAATTCCGTGTCAGGACTGCGGTCTTCATACATAGGCCAAACAAACAGGAAAATTAGTGCCAGAAGAGACGAGCACAAAAACGCCGTAAAACAAAAATCCACCACCTCTTCTCTAGCACAACATGCACACAATACCGGCCACAAAATCGATTTTGACAAAACCAGAACCCTACAAAAAAGTAATAACCTATCCACTAGGGTAATCAAAGAAGCCATAGAAATAGAAAAGAGGCCCAACAACTTAAATAATCGGGATGATAGCCAACGTTTACCGAACTCTTGGAAACATATTCTATCCCAGTACCAAGTCCAACCAAGAAAAACAATAATTCAACCATATGTTACTTCACCAACACAAACATTACAAAGAACCACAGGACCGACAACGCGCAGCCAAAGCCGAGCCTCTATTGGCCAGATCCGTCCGACCAATAGGAACACCCCCCGAGTACATAAAACCGGCGCACTCAGGGCCAGTCTCGACATTCAACGCCAAGACACCGACCAGTGATCAACGCTTTGAAAAAGATGGATGAGATTCCATCGAAACGTCAGCGAAACCGTCCATCAAAGGACTTCAAGCTAACACGGGATACCCGAAAAACCATTACTACATTTCACACCCGTGAGAACATTCGTCAAAATATATATATATATATATATATATATATATATATATATATATATATATATATATATATATATATATACATATATATACATATATATACGAGGCTGGTTTGAAAAGTCCGAGAGATGGCACCACCGGCGCGTTTCGAGGTCATGTTTAGTTAGTAGCATCTCTTGAATGAACGCACACCAAGTTTCAGCCATATTGGTCTATTTCTTTGTGTTTGGCATTCGTGTGAATCAAGGAAGTCGAGTGATTTTCAAGAAATGGATGAAAAAGAATTTCGTGTGGTGATTAAACATTACTTTATGAAAGGCAAAACGCCTCAGGAGACTAAAGAGAAGCTTGATAAACATTATGGTGACTCTGCACCTTCGATTAGAACAGTTTATAAGTGGTTTCAAAATTTTCGGACTGGCCATATGGGCACAAGTGACGCTGAACGTTCTGGACGGCCTGTGGAGGTTACGACTCCAGAAATCATTGATCAAATCCATGATATGGTGATGGATGGCAGAAGAGTTAAGGTGCGTGAGATTGCTAGTGCTGTGGGCATCTCGACTGAACGGGTACATAATATTTTGCATAAACATTTGGACATGAGAAAGCTATCCGCAAGATGGGTGCCGCGATTGCTCACGCTTGACCAAAAACGGAATCGTGTGAAGTGTTGCAAGGATGGTTTGCAGCTGTTCCAGAAGAATCCGGAGGACTTTAAGCGTCGTTTCGTCACTGTGGATGAAACATGGATACATTACTATACTGCTGAGACCAAACAACAATCTAAACAATGGGTTACCAAGGGGGAATCTGCACCAAAAAAGGTGAAGACCGTTTCTTCGGCCGGAAAGGTTATGGCGACTGTCTTTTGGGATTCGCAAGGGATAATCCTCATCGACTATCTGGAAAAGGGTAAAACTATTACAGGTGAATATTATTCATCGTTATTAGACCGTTTGAAAACCGAGCTGCAAGAAAAACGCCCGCGATTGGCCCACAAGAAAGTCCTTTTCCATCACGACAACGCACCAGCACACACCTCAGCAGTTGTGGGATTCCAACTCGTTTCACATCCCCCTTATTCTCCAGACTTGGCTCCCTCGGACTACTATTTGTTCCCCAATTTGAAGAAATGGCTGGCGGGACAAAGATTTTATTCAAACAGCAGACTTGGACAAATCCTATTATTCGGAAGGGATCAACAAACTAGAACATCGTTGGACGAAGTGTATAAGCCTAAAAGGAGACTATGTCGAAAAATAATATAATAAGGTTTACCCCAAACACATAAGTAGTTTTTATTTTTGCACGGACTTTTCAAACCAGCCTCGTATATATATATATATATATATATATATATATATATATATATATATATATATATATATATATATATATATACCTCATTCCCTACGAATTTATTGTTCAAGATTATATTTCCTACCGAATACAGTCAGCAACAATCGAGAGCAACCGCTACTGTTATCAACGATTTTCCGCACCAGTAACTCGTGACTTAGTGGCAATAAAAATCTGGGTTCTCAAATTACAACTAGGAATAAAAATTTAAACAACTGTTTAAGATCACCTGTTATGATTATTATATTATTGCTGACAATTGTTTCGACACACTGTGTCTTTTTCTGGAGCACGATGTAAAAAAAATTTTTTACATCGTGCTCCAGAAGAAGACACAGTGTGTCGGAACAATTGTCAGCAATAATAAACATAAGTGGTGATCTTAAACATTTGTTTAAATTCTTATTCCTAGTTATTATGGATCTCCATCAAGTAACGGCTAAGTCAGTGCAGTATCTCAAATTACAGTCAAGTGGGTCGAGGGGACTTTTACAGCGACGACCGGCGTATTTTTAATTCTCTTACATTGTCGTTTTCATGGACATTTTGTTCCTAAATTAGGTCTTTTTACAATATTAGTTTAATTGATAACCTTACTTTCACACACGCATTGTAACTGTACCTATTTGTAGATTTCCCTTCAGCCCGTGTCAAGTGCAAGTCGGATTTGCGCAATTAGTGCACTCAAAACACACCCTAAATACGTTTTCAACAAAGTTTTTTTGTTCCGATCTTTATTGAAAACTGATGACCCAGAAATTTTTTTTTTTCTATACCAGATAAATTATGAAAGGTAATGCATTCGTGATAATTTTCATTCAATCTACACCCTGTGAAGAATATTCCAGGATTTTTTCAAAATTTTTTGATCAGTACTTTTCGAGATAAAGGGGTGAACAGAGATTTTGGGCAATTTTTAAAAAATAATACAAAAAAAAGTGTGCGCAAGTATTACATTATATATATTTTTAAACTCGTATTTTTACAAACTTTCATTTCACTCGATGACCTGGTAAAATTTTTTTTCACTTTCGATTTCTTCCTCCAAAACTAACCCCTTAAGTCAAAATTTAACTTTCAAAACTACACAGGTCTGATGAGGCCATCAGTTTCTATATTAGTGCCAAATTTCAACTTTTTTATGTCAATTAGTTTCAGAGAAAATCGGATGTGACAGACGGACAGACAGATACCGAAGTGATCTTATGTGTTCCCCACGGAACACTTAAAACACATATTTTATCATCAACTTTATTTATTTCCTGTTATTGGTAACATTGGCACAATAAGCTTTAGGGTTTTTTTTATTTTCTTAGGGGTTTGAATGTCAATTATTACGGCACCGTTGATCAAGCGTTGTAGCAACAGTTCAAGTTCTATCTGTCAACTTGACGTTTCGTTTTTTGTTGACATGTGTGTTTGTTTTTAAAAATAATACGAGAAACTCTTGTCTCACTGCAAATTTATAATATAGATCACACTAAAAAATTAAATAAATCGTATCAATATGTAGGCGGAAAACTAAATACTATTGTCATGAAAAACCTATATTTGTAAGTATATATATCGATTTCATTTCACTGAAATGGATAACATTCCAGACAATAATCCAACCCAAGAAGCTGAGTTTGCACTGAACAATTTCAGTAATTTTTATAATAAAGTTTTTATAAAACAAGAAATAGATGATAAAGAATATGAACAAACTGAAGGAAACAGGTAAATACAAAGGCTTCTATAAGAAATTTGAAGATAAATTAGGGAGATTTATTGTCTTAAATACTCTACAACTTCAATTTTTTTGTTCATGCGAAAGACCACTAACAATTACCACAAATTTTAAGTAAAAATTCCTCTAACTTTTACACTAGGAGAATAATAATGAAAATAATAAAAATAAAATTTATCTCTATATCAAATGGCACTAAAAGATCACAAATTTTAAATAGGAATTTCATATAAAATCAAGTAGAAAAAATTATTTTCAACTTTAGGGTAGAATAGAATATTTTTGGTTTGAAAAATTATTTATAAACTGATAAAACATAAAAATAACATTCAGCTGTTACCAAAATCACAGAATCTTTAACATTCCTCTTTTATTTTTAGTGTAGCCCAGTTGGATCAGTTAGAAACTATAAATGATGAAATTAAAATAGAAGATCCTGATTATTTAAATTTGGAAGATAATTTTCAAAATGAAATTTTCAACACTACCAACTTAAATACTGAAAAATTAAGGTAAATTTAATAGATTTCTACATAAAATATATATAAATAATATATAATTTAAAAATGATATGTTGTCACACAAAGGCTGAGGATGTCTATTTTTAAATATTAAAACATGAGTTACAACTCCTTTAAGTTTTAGTTTGTTAGCAGCAAACCAGTTAGTTAATTTATAAGTACTTTTTTGTTGCTGCCACTAATTCTTTGGGTTTGTCACTAATTAAGAGACCAGCTATATTGTTGACATTCATTACAACTAAAGATATAATGGGGCTACATAGGTTCCGACAAAACTGGTTACCTGGCTGGGTAGGATCTGGCAATATTATATTAAGCTTGTTCTTTAGGTAATTTTTTTATGATTTGGCATTATTGTTAAGATGCATTAAGTTAGTATTTAGGCAACTACGCATCTGGTTACTTTGTATGAAGCCCTGCATTTAATGATAACAAATATCTTATTCTGATATTTTCTATTGTACAAGGTAGGGGGAGGTTGTGTAGCATAAAAATTACATGAGGTTTAGGAAAAAGGCTACTATTTCATCTTTATGGAAACATTTAAAATTCGAACATCCCACTAGTTTCATCAATGAAGATAAGTATGAAACTTTTTCTTGTTGTAGTCTTAATCAACAAAAACCACAACAAGACAACTTTCTAATTCTAAACGGCCCCAGCAATGAAAAAAAATATGGTTGCAAACAGTGTGATTTCATCACAAGACACAAAGTCAGTTTATACAGGCATGTTAAGTTACACAAACCTGAAGAACTACAGAGTTATAAGTGCCCCACCTGTGGTTTTGAAACTTTGTATAGGAGACACTTGGAAGTTCATATCAAAGTTTTGCATAGGATTGAGTCAAAAGATAAGATGTACAAGTGAGTATCTTTAATAATAAAATAATTTTCTGTGTTTATATATAATTTTTTAGCTGGGTGGTCAGAAATATAAGGATCTGTTATATTATACAGGTATAAAAATAATCATCAAAATTAACACAAATGGGTCCAAGTGTACATGTTGCCTCATTTATTGTTTTTCAATTACTCCGTAGGTGATATTGTTCTTCGTTCAGTTAGAGATTTGGGTATCATCTTTGATGAGAAATTCTCTTTTGCTGACCATATTGAACAAATGGTTGCTGGTGCATCAAGGATGCTGGGTTTCCCGATTAGAAATTGTAGAGACTTTACTGACATATCTGCAACTAAGCTTCTCTTTGTTAGGTCTAGGTTTGACTATGCTTCTATTGTTTGGTATCCAATATACAATTGTCATAACAATGCAATTGAATCGATACAGAGGCACTTCATTAAATATCTTATTTTCAAGAGGGATGGTCAAAGTTTAATGAGTTGCCTCTTGCAAAAAGAAGGGACATTCACTCCATTAAATTCTCATATAAGCTGTTAAATCACCATATTGATTGCCCTTTCCTATTAAGCAGTGTATCTTTCCATGTACCACGCCTTGGGGCAAGGCACTCACCTATTTTTGTCCTCGGCCGGGCTAGGTCAAATATATTATTCCACAGCCCTATTTGTATAATGTGTAAGAATGGCAATGTCATTGGAAATTCCGCTGATTTCCATTGCAGTGGGCTGTCGGTACTTATTGGTTCTCTGCTCAGTGTTTAGAGGTTGCTCAAATTTGTAGTTTTTTATTATTTCTATTTTTATTTTTAATTTGGAGATTGTTCAAACTGTATAAATGTTCTTACTTATTTACGCTAGTTATTATTTTAATGTATCATGTTCTTTTATATGTAGCTCATTTAGTATAAACGTTATTCCTGTAATTGGGCCCTGGGCTGTTGGAATTGAATGTATAAATAAATAAATAAATTTATCAATGGTTTTATACCCGGAATTTTCTGTGACACTTCAGAGAAGTAAATTGAGCAGTTTGTGACTGGTCTATGTAATCAACTAATTTTGAGTGCTCATTAGGTGATTGATCCAATTTTAATGTAAATATGCAGAGTCTTGTTCCTACTTGTTGCGACAAGCTATCTAAAGGATCTAGAATGGTATTGAAACATCGTATAGGTAATCCATAATTGGTTACGACATATATATTAAAGGGCAAGGCGAGCCAGTTTTGTCAATTGACTGAACAACCAAAAAAGTTGTTGTCATTTTAATTTTGTTCATAAAATTGTGAAATATTGATCCCATGAAAATAAATTTTTTTCCAAAAAAAAAAAAGGTAGCATATTATTTTTTTCTAGTGTTGCTAGAGGAGAACGCTTACATGAATTTAGTCTGAGTAACAGCCTTATTATTCTTAACAGAGGCTCAGAACCAAACTTTATGGATTCCAGAAGACAAGAGGTAATAGATATAACAATCTGTACAGAGGGAATGGCTAAGCTGGTCAAAGACTGGAGGGTCTTGAATGAGAACTCTGGGTCGGACCACCAGCAAATTTGGCTAACCCTACTACAGGAAAATGTAATAAGATGAGTTTGTAATCCAAGGAAAACAGACTGGGATGGATATAGACGGGATCTGACATCCAGTCTAACAGAAGAAAGAAAAAATCTTACTTGACCAAAGTCCCATGGTGGAACAAAGGGCTAGAAAAGCTCAGGTCTAGAGTGAGGTGTAACTTCAATAGGGTAAAAAGATATGGAACACAAAATCTCTGGGAGGCTTTCAGAAGCTCTCAAAGAGAATACAGCAAGGCTATAACAAAAGCCAAATGCAAAAGCTGGAATCTGTTTTGTGAAAGCGTAGAGAGTGCCCCAGAGGCATCAAGGCTTAACAAAATATTAAGTTCAGAAGGATGTGCGCAGCTGGGCTGTCTTAAACGCTCAGACGGCACCTACACTGAATGTATAGATGAAACTCTGAAGCATCTTATGGAGATTCACTTTCCGCGCTTCAGTGAGGACATTAGAGCCCTGAACAGATGTAAAGGGATTTACAAACCTAAAGCCTGGGCACTTGCTGCAAAAGTAATATACAGTGAAGGGTTGGAATGGGTAATAAAGTCCTTCAAACTCAATAAGTCACCAGGTTTAGATGGTATATATCCTGCTCTTCTGCAGGAGGAGATAGATGGGCTGAAAAGGCCCCTAATTAACATTTATAGGGCAAGCATAGCCCTAAGATATGTACCTGTTACTTGGGGTGAAACGAGAGTGGAGGAAGAAATGGACACATCTTGGCGAAGGACTTCAGGCCGATCAGCCTCGGCTCCTTTTCTGATGAAGACTTTGGAGAGATTCGTTGATGGGTATCTAAAGTCAAATCCCTTGATTGAATAGCCTATAGCCTCTAATCAATACACCTACACGAAGAGCAGGTCGACTAAAACGGCCCTGCACCATCTGGTGGACGGTATAGAAGTACAATTGGCGAATAAGGGATATGCTTTAGGCGTCTTCCTCCCGATATAGACGGAGCTTTTGATAGCACCTGATACTCAGTCATCTGAGACTCAATGACCAATCACGGTTCACCCAGTGCACTGGTAGATTAGGTAGGAAGCATGTTAACCAGCAGGATTCTGACAGTTAGCTATGCTGGAACAGATATTAGGGGGTACCCCGCCAAGGGATGCCCGCAGGGAGGAGTTTTGTCACCCCCTACTGTGATGCTTGGTGGTGGATGACCTACTAAGAACCTTACAGGAAGAAGGCATCTCCGCTTGTGGCTACGCTGATGATGTGACAATAGTGGTTAGAGGCAACTTTCTACAACCTCTCAAGGAGATCATGCAGAGAGCCCTGAGGGTCACTCGAAGATGGTGCATGGCGAAGGGACTATCGGTCAATCCATCAAAAACCAACGCCATGATCTTTACCAGGAAATACAAACCCCAAGAAATTGCACTACTTAATTTCTGGGGCAATGAACTGGTCTACTCGAGATGTGAAATACCTTAGAGTTCGGCTGGATCCAAAACTAAACTGGAAACAATACCTCAACGAAAACGAACAAATTCTACACGTCCCTTTGGGCCTGTAGGAAAGCTCTGGGCAAAACTTGGGGTATGCAACCCAACCTCGCACTGTGGATATACAGGGTGGTGCATTGCCTAGACTAACGTACGCGGCGGTGATTTGGTGGCCCAGAGTGGCCACGGTGGAGTCAAGGAACCTACTGCGCAGCCTACAGGGGAATTACCTTAGGGCGGCAGTGGCTATGAGAACGACACCAACGGAGGCGCTAGTAGTAGCATTCTGTGTCCTACCACTGAACCAGTTCATCATCTACACGGCGGGATTAGCAGCATACAAACTGAAATGTCAAGGCGAATGGAGGAATGGGGACTGAAGACACTCAGGTCTGAAATTCTTCCAGGAACGCCCATTCGTCTTGAAACAAGATAGAATCACGAAAACAAAACAAGTGATTAAGTCTTTTTCTGTCCATATCCCTGAGAGGAAGGACACGCAAAAGCTCCTGAACAGGCCAAATACCGACATTTGGTATACTGACGGTTCTGGTGCTAATGGCCCCTTTGGAGCGGAAATTTTTGCCATAAATTAAACTACAGGGAAAGTTTACCCGTGGGCAATATGACTACGGTTTTTCAAGCTGAGGTGTTAGCCATCCTCAGATGTGTAAAAATACAAATCTCGAAAGGGACAAACAATACGAAAATTTTAATCTGCTGCGACAGTAAAGCAGCTATACAAGCTCTTGTCAAATCTACCACGGACAGCTTGCTATTCAGAGAATGCGTGCAAGAATTAAACACGTTAGGAGGTAACGACGAAGTTACCCTAATGTGGGTACCAGGCCACCAAGGCATATCTGGAAATGAAATAGCGGACGAACTCACCAAAATAGGCATCTTAGAGGACCCACCTGAACAGGTTGTAGGAGTTCCATTCGTTTTCGGTAAAAACAAGATCAGGGAATGGTTGGACAAAGAATACCAACTCTCTTGGACTGCAGGAGCGGGGTGTCGTCAAGCCAAACTCCTTATGAAACAAACTACGACAGGTAGAACAAAGGAACTCTTGTCGATGTCAAAACAAAGGCTACGCCTGAGTATAGGACTCCTTATTGGACATGTGGCACTACAAGCCCATCTATATAACCTCAAACTGGCTGAGCGAAAAACATGTCTGCTGTGCGAGAGAGAGAAAGCGTGGACAGTATTCACATTCTGTGTGAATGTCCTGCACTAATGATAAAAAGATATAGATACTGGGGTTAGCTATTCTGTG
This sequence comes from Pachyrhynchus sulphureomaculatus, assembly GCA_019049505.1. Classification (NCBI taxonomy): domain Eukaryota; kingdom Metazoa; phylum Arthropoda; class Insecta; order Coleoptera; family Curculionidae; genus Pachyrhynchus; species Pachyrhynchus sulphureomaculatus. The sequence continues at coordinate 20,088,666 of CM032446.1, forward strand.
AACCCAAAGATCTACAAGAGGTCAGAGTGAGTAGCCTATGTCTCTTGGCAGAAAATGCTGGACTAGAACTGCCACCCTGACTCGACTCAGTGGGGAGTCCAGAAGAAGTTTTAGATCTAGGTGACACCAGGGACTCAAGGTACCACCTCTTATTTTACTACTATTACTACTACTAGTGGAAGAAATACATTTTATTAAAAAAAGAAAATGCAAAACAAAGTTGTATTAATCCAATTTCCAAAACAGAAACATTTTAATAAGGAATATCTTGTAAACTAAGGTTAATTGGTAATATAAAGTCGGTCAAGTAAGAACGTGTCAGGCATGGGTCATGAAAAAATGTATTTATGTTAAAGTTTTTTTGCGTCATTTGACAATGCCATTAAAACACTAGTGATTCAGTAGTTCGTCCAGACCCCATCAGCGTCGGTGATCGCCTCGCATATTCGGGGCATAATTTCAACGAGATTTTCCTTTCCACTCATTATACGTTTTACTCCGATATTTAAAGTCGTTATCCTTTTGAATAATCAACTCTTCATTTTTATCGACAAACCACCGTTTGGCAATTGGTACTGATGCCGTCTTGTAAATCTTGAGCATTTTTTAAGCGTTCAAATAGGAGGTAAAGATGAACAGTCTCGCAAAACCTTTTTCTCTAACACATCCAGAAACATGGATCTTCACAAGGTGTTTTATGGTGGGCTGAGCCAATCGGTTAGTGGAAATTAGGCTCATGGGGTGATAACATAACCCCAAAGTTTCATCGGAAAAATTACATTGCTCCAGTCTTGATCTATGTTTTCCTTTGCCCACGTGAGTCGTTTCTCTCTGTGTTTTTCGCTCAGCAATTGTTAGTGTTCCGTACGGAACACTTATAAGATCACTTCGGTGTCTGTCTGTCACACCCGATTTTCTCCGAAACTATTTGACATAGAAAGTTAAAATTTGGTACTAATATAGGAATTGATGGCCTCATCAGAGCCGTGTAGTTTTGAAAGTTAAATTTTGACTTTAGGGGGTAGTTTTGAGGGGTGAAATCGTAAGTGAAAAAAAGATTTTTTTACGAAGTCATCGAGTCTGGTGTCAAATGAAAGCTTGTGAAAACACGAGTAAAAAATATATATAATGTAATACTAGCGCACACTTTTCTTTGTATTATTTTTAAAAAATCGCGAAAAATCGCTATCCCCCGACCTTATCTCTAAAATTCTGGAATATTCTCCACGGGGTATAGAGTGAACAAAAATTATCACGAGCGCATTACCTTTAATAATTTATCTGGTATATAAAAAAAACAAAAATTTCAAGGTCATCAGTTTTGAGTAAAAATTGGAAACAAACTTCGTTGAAAACTCATTTCGGGTGTGTTTTGTGAAGTCACTGATCATTTTATACCACAGTAACAATTTTTTTTATTTTAAAAGCAATTAACGTACGGAACACTAATTGTGCAAGTTCAACTGTTATTTTTTGATCGAACTCCATCAGTTCAAATCGTTAGCCTGTAGATGACTGCCAATCGTTTCATACGATATATCCAAACCTTTCTGCTTTAGTTTTTGCTCCCCTTGGCGCAAACTTAATGTAGGAGTTCGGATAAACATGTTAATAATCGTTTTTCGTCCATATCAGACACTTTTTGTCTTGAACCACGTTTTGGTAGATCATCAACATTTTTCAACTGAGAATATTGTTTCACCCACTTGCTAATGAATGCCCTAGACTTACCCATATACTTAACAGCCGCTGTAGGTATCATTTTCGAACCTTTTGAAGGATTACATAGGAACACGCCGCGCTAATACTTCACATCCGTATGAGGTTCAGCTTGTTATGCCGCGTACAACGCTTTTCAAGCAGTCTTTTATATGGAGAACATCATCCCTTTGGAATAATTTGCCCAGGACTGTGTTTCCCACCGAGTACAATTTTCAGCAATTCAAGAACAACGTGAATTGCTTGCTCCTGAAGCGCTTTAGGGACTTCCCTGTAGCACGAGTGCTAGACCCATAAAAAAAAACAGCCTTGAAGCGCGGATCGTATCCAGCACTCATGTTCGATAATGTACTTGGGGGTGCCAACAATAACCTCAAAAAAAATAACCGGTCAAGTGCAAGTTGAAGTTGCACAATTAGTGTTCCGTACGTTGATTGCTTTTAAAATAAAAAATTTTGTTATGGTGGTATAAAATGATCAGTGACTTTACAAAACACACCCCAAATGAGTTTTCAACAAAGAGTGTTTCCAATCTTTACTGAAAACTGATGACCTTGAAATTTTTGTTTTTTTTTATATACCAGATAAATTATTAAAGGTAATGCACTCGTGATAATTTTCGTTCAATCTACACCCCGTGGAGAATATTCCAGAATTTTTTCAAAATTTTTTGATCAGTACTTTTCGAGATAAGGTGGGGGAACAGCGATTTTTCGCGATTTTTTCAAAATAATACAAAGAAAAGTGTGCACCAGTATTAATATTATTATATATATATATATATATATATATATATATATATATATATATATATATAATATATAATATATATATATATAATATATAATATATAATATATAATATATAATATATAATATATAATATATAATATATAATATATAATATATAATATATATATATATATAATATATAATATATAATAATATATAATATATAATATATAATATATAATATATAATATATAATATATAATATATAATATATATATATATATATATATAATATATATAATATATAATATATAATATATAATATATAATATATAATATATAATATATAATATATAATATATAATATATAATATATAATATATAATATATAATATATAATATATAATATATAATATATAATATATAATATATTATATATAATATATAATATAAATATATAATATATAATATAAAATCTATATCTATATATATATATATATATATATATATATATATATATATATATATATATATATATAACACATGGGCTGAAAAGTCCCGGGCCTAACAAAGAAAACACGGTTTTTTTGGTTCAAAATTAGCTTTATTCATCAACGTAATCTCCATCAAGAGCAACGCAATCATTCCAGCGCCGCTCTAACATTTCAATACCACTTTTGTAGAACGATTTATCTTTTGCCTCAAAATAGGCCTCAGTTTCAGCGATAACCTCTTCATTCGTGCGAAATTTCTTACCGGCGAGCATTTTTTTTTTCAGGTCTGCGAACAGCCAGTAGTCGCTGGGAGCCAAATCTGGCGAATACGGTGGATGTGGGAGCAATTCGAAGTTCAATTCATGTAGTTTTGCCATCGTTTTGATTGACTTGTGCCACGGTGCGTTGTCTTGATGAAACAAAATTTTTTTCTTTGCCATATGCGGTCGTTTCTTTGCAATTTCGGCCTTCAAACGCTCCAATAACGCTATATAATATTCACTGTTGATGGTATTTCCTTTCTCAAGATAGTCGATGAATATTACACCACGCACATCCCAAAATACCGAGGCCATAACCTTTCCAGCCGATTGTTGTGCTTTCGGGCGCTTTGGACGAGGTTCACCAGTTGCTGTCCACTCAGATGACGATCGTTTTGATTCCGGAGTGAAGTGATGGATCCATGTTTCATCCATTGTCACATATCGACGCAAAAATTCCGGTTTGTTACGTTTAAACATGGCCAAACACTGCTCAGAATCATCAACACGTTCTTGTTTTTGATCAACAGTGAGCAAACGCGGCACCCACTTTGAACAGAGCTTTCTCATAGTCAAATGCTCATGCAATATAAAGCCAACACGTTCTTTTGATATCTTTACGATGTCAGCTAACTCACGCAACTTCACTTTTCGATCATTCAAAACGATTTTATGGATTTTTTTGATGTTTTCTGGTGTTACCGCCTCATTTGGACGTCCACTGCGTTCTGCATCATCGGTGTCTCTACGACCACGTTTGAAGTCAGCAAACCAACGTTTTATTGTTGTTTCTGATGGAGCGGAGTCCCCATAACACTTTTCAAGCCATTGCTTCGCTTGAACGGTATTTTTTCCCATCAAGAAGCAGTGTAAAATTAAAACACGAAATTGTTTTTGATCCATTGTTTTGAAAATAACAAAAGTAGCGTCACTCTTAGCACAATAACTCACAAACTAATGAATAGAATATCATGAAATTTTAACAGCTGTCTTTTGAAGGTTAGTATTAACTGAAAAAAAGATGACTGCAATAAAACTAGCGCCATCTATGTGTTAGGCCCGGGACTTTTCAGCCCATGTGTTATATATATATATATATATATATATATATATATATATATATATATATATATATATATATATATATATATATATATATATGTTTTCACAAGCTTTCATTTTTTTCACTTCCGATTTCGCCCCCCAAAACTAACCCCTTAAGTCAAAATTCGACTTTCAAAACTACACGGCTTTGATGAGGCCATCAATTCCTATATTATTACCAACTTTCAACTTTCAATAGAGTTTCGGAGAAAATCGGGTGTGACAAACAAACAGACAGACGGTCAGACAGACACACCGAAGTCACCTTATAAGTGTTTCGTACGAAGCACTAAAAAGGAATTTCTTTTACCGACTACAAGTTATACGCGACACGTTATAACTTTCATTTATTTATTTTTTTAGATGTGATCAATGTTCATATGCCTGCAATTACAGAGAAAATCTTAGCCGTCACAAAAAGACCCATCTGTCCCCTGAAGAGAGAAATTCTTTTGTGTGTGCATTCTGCGGTTTCGAGACATTCTACAGAAAAAGTTATAGAGTACACATGGAAATGATACATCCCCTTGATGCTGGAGCTAAAAGTGAGGAAGCAGAGTTTAGGTGTTACCATTGTCCATTCGAAACAAAATATAGGTAAGTATTTGCTGGTTTAAATCTATGCTTGTTTAACAAAGGAAGAAAATGTAAGATTTTTGCTGTTCCAATGTTCGATTACAATTAAGATTGATTGAGAGAAGAAGAAGCTCTTCCACTTACAATTTGAAAAGGCGTGTTTATATTTGATATACCCACTTAATTTGGAATAATCTATTGTTTCAGATTTGTGTATTTATCATTTTTAGGGTCAATATAGTACGACATCTGAAAACTCATATGAAGACGACAATATATAAGTGCACCGACTGTGACTTCCAAACTATTCACAAGACAAATTTTAACACTCACGTTTTACGACATAAGGATCCTAGTAAAATCAAAATTTTTGAATGCCAGGTATGTTTTAATTGTATTTCAATTTGGTGTAGCAGATTGGAAAAGAATTATAAAAAAAGATTGTTTTCAGAATAGCTGTTACCAATATGTTTTTAAAGTTTTTAAAAAAACGTTCGTTTACCAGGTGTACAAGTATGAAATGCGGATTTTTTTTCTAAAAAACATATTAATTCGGAAGAATGATAAAAAGTGCTGTATTCAAAGTATGCTCCATCGCTTGTTATACATTTTTCCCATCTTTCGGGCAAATTATGAATACCACGCCAGTAAAAATCTTCCCCTTTTGCTGCGAACCATTCATCGAGCCATTTTTTCATATCTTCGTACGAACCAAAGCGCTGCTCAGCAAATGCGTGACCCATCGATGCAAACAAGTGGTAATCGGAAGGAGCCAAGTTTGGTGAGTAAGCCGCATGGGGTAGAACTTCCCAGCTGAGTGCTTCCAACCTGTCGCGAACTGGTTTTGCCGTATGTGATGGAGCATTGTCATGAAGAAAAATGACTTCGTGTTGCCTCTTTCGGTATTCTGGCCTTTTTTCAAGCAGCGAACGGTTCAAATCGGTCAATTGTTGTTGGTAACGTTTAGTTTTAACCGTTTCCCCCCCAGGTTTTAACAGCTTATAATAGACCACGCCCCTCTGGTCCCACCAAACACAGAGTATCGTCTTTCTGCCAAAGCGATTCGGTCTTGCGGTCGATGAGGATGGTGCGCCTGGGTCTACCCATGATTTTTTGCGCTTGGGATTCTCAAAATAAATCCATTTTTCATCTCCTGTAACTATACGATGAAAAACGACTACCTGCTTCTGAATCTTTTCCATCTCTCGTAACCGATTGGAAACAGCTTGTTGACTAACGCCCAATTGCTCGGCGAGTTGTTCTTGTGCTTGCGAATCATCTTCGTCCAACAATGCAATTCCATATATTCGTATTTTTTTTGGCGGTTTTCCACGTTCCTTGTCTGCAACATCGAAGTCACCACTTTTGAAACGCCGAAACCATTGTTCACACGTATCTTGCGATGGAGCATGTTCACCATGAGCTTCTCGAAGTAATCGGTATGATTCAACACAGCTTTTTAAAATGAAAACAAAAAATTAATGCTGTCCGTGAATACTCTTTGTTCGGTATAAATTTCGACATATTGAACACAACAACACAACACTATGCACACACTTTTCCAATTTATCACTCGTGCGCGTCTGACACTTGTTGATGACACAACAAAATGTTACAGTGTCAAATTTTTATAGCACAAACTGCATTGGTGCACCATCTGTTGTCTGAAATCCGCATTTCATACTTGTACACCTGGTATATACTAACTAACCTGAACTAAACATGTTTCTGATAAGTTTATTTTTATTGTTCCGTTATTTATTAGTGTTCCATATGAAACAGTTATAAGATCACTTCGGTGTCTGTCCGTTCATCCGTCCGTCTGTTCGTCTGTCTGCCTGCCTGTCTGTCTGTTATTCTGTCACACCCCGATTTTCTCGGAAACTATTTGACATAAAAATTTGAAATTTGGCACTAATATAGGAATTGATGACCTCGTCAGAGCCGTGTAGTTTTGAAAGTTAAATTTTGACTTAAGGGGTTAGTTTTGGGGGGTGAAATCGGAAGTAAAAATAAAAAAAAATTTGCTAGGTCATCAAGTAGGGTGTCAAATGAAAGCTTGTAAAAACACGAGTCCAAATATATATATAATGTAATGCTTGCGCGCCCTTTCTATATATTATTTTTTAATAAATCGCGAAAAGTCGCTGCCTCCCCCCTCTCGAAAAGTACTGATCAAAAAATTTTGAAAAAATTTCTAGAATATTCTCCACAGGTTGTAGGTTGGACGAAAATGATCACGAGTGCACCTTTACTAATTTATCTGATATATAAAAAAAAAATCAGATTATCAACTTTCAGTAAAGATCGGAAAAAAACTTTGTTGAAACCTCATTTGGGGTGTGTTTTGTGAGGTCATTGATCATTCTATACCTCCGTAACAAGAATTTTTATTTTAAAAGCAATCAACGTACAGAACACTAATTGCGCAAGTCCAGCTTACACTTGACTGGTTACTTTTTTTTTGATTAGAATTACTCAGTGTTACGAAAGTCAGTATCAACTAGTAAAATTGAACGAAATCCATAACTCGGCCGTTATTCACTGTTGTTTCATTTTTCAATCCGTCTAAACAGAATTTAAAAAACAAAAACCCAGGCAGCAGTTTTTTCTAAAAAAGTTAACATTGCTGAACCCGACATAATGATGTCGGGGCACTCCATTCCCCTAGCATCGTCACTCAATTAGTTGGGGGTTCGTTTGGGAGCACATATTTCCTGTCATGAACATGTTGCAGCCATAGCAAGGAGAGCTTCTCAAAAGTTGGGAATATTATTTCATACCCGAAAGCTTTACACTCCACAACAACTGTTAATTTTTTACAAAGCTCAAATTCGACCAACTATGGAATACTGCTCCCATGTTTAAGGCTCCGCTTCCAAACATACACTGCAATTGTTGGATTCTGTTCAGACAAGAGCTGTTTGTCTGATTGGAGACCCGGAACTGACCGGCGGCCTTAATTCGCTGGAACATCGAAGAACGGTTGACGACTTGAGTCTGTTCTACAAGTATTTTCATGAAAAGTGTTCGAAGGATGTGGCCTGCTTAATTCCTCCCAGAGCGGTGCATATTAGAAATACACGTCGCGCTAATACTTCACATCCGTATGAGGTTCAGCTTGTTACTCCACATACAACGCTTTTCAAGCAGTCTTTTATATGGAGAACATCATCCCTTTGGAATACTTTGCCCAGGGCTGTGTTTCCCACCGAGTACGATTTACAGCGATTCAAGAACAACGTGAATCGCTGTTTCCGCACACATGGCCCTCCTGGAGCGCTTTAGGGACTTCCCTGCAGCACGTGTGCTAAACCATAAAAGAAAGTCTAAGGTTACCTTAGAATCGATTTTAGACAGCACTGAATAAAATTATCAATCTTGTTACGGATTATCCCCTCATAAAGTGTCGGTAACAGGCGGTTTACCTGATTTTGCTTGTTACTTTTTTATTTATATATTATAAAAATATACAGTAAATTAATAAAACTTCCATTAATAATTTATTTTTAGCATTGTTCCCATAAAACCTTCTACAAAGCCAGCCTAAGAAACCACTTAAAACTGCACATGAAAAAAGAGGAAATCGAAACGTACAAGTGCGACATCTGTGATTTTGCGACGATTTACGAGAGAAGTTTAAAATTGCACGTACTGTATATGCATAACGGTAACCATCAAGCGATAGAGTACTTCAAATGTCATTTCTGCGATTTCGAAACCAGATATAGGGAGAATTGGAGGCGCCATGAAAAAGGACACAATAGGCCCGGTAGGTATTACTAATAATAGGTCAAGTCTGCGGTCGGTTTTGTGGTCATTGTTGGCACTCCTGTCTCTCATTTCCGTGGGCTGTCTTTCAAACTTGCTGCATTGCATGCATTATCTAATGAGGGGATAAAGCCTATAGTTTTTGAACGCTATCGCTTCAGGCCAAGGGGGTGAAAGGGGTGGAAGTTGATAAGTTTTTTTTTTTTTATGTTTTAACGGTAATATGATAACTTTTTATATGTTTTAATGGTAATATGATAACTTTCCTGTTTTTTTTTTTTTTTTGTTGAAATAATAAATGAATTTTATGCTAAATATTTATAGTAAAACATATAAAGTATGAAGGGATGGAGGAGGAGATAGAGGGGTTGATTCGTATATCAACGAATAAACGTTGATATACGAATATATCAACGTATATTCGTTGATATATAACCTTTTTAAGGTTTTTGAAGTTGAGAAAAATTAGATTCTTTTACATTGCTTTCGATTTTAACCTAGGGAGGGGCTGAAAGAGGCGAGGGTTGTTTAATATACAGTCAGTCCAAAAACTTTCCATACACCATCTGCCTTCTATACTATTTTTCTGTTATGTTTAATTAATTAATTGGATCTATGAGAAAACATGTTGAAAATATATTTTAAACAACGAGGATTAGTATTCAAAATAACTACGGAACATTTTATTTAGAAGTTACATCGTTGTTATAAAAATGTAAACAAAATTAATGTGAAAAAACCGGTCAAGTGCAAGTTGAACTTTCGTACGTTGATTGCTTTTAAAATAAAAAATGTTGTTACGGTGGTACAAAATGATCAGTGACTTCACAAAACACACGCCAAATGAGTTTTCAACAAAGTTTGTTTCCAATCTTTACTGAAAATTGATGACCTTGAAATTTTTGTTTTTTTTTTATATACCAGATAAATTATTAAAGGTAATGCACTCGTGATAATTTTCGTTCAATCTACACCCCCTGGAGAATATTTCAGAATTTTTTCAAAATTTTTTGATCAGTACTTTTTGAGATAAGGTGGGGGACAGCGATATTTCGCGATTTTTTAAAAACTAATACAAAGAAAAGTGTGCGTAAGTATTACATTATATATATATATTTTTTACTCGTGTTTTCACAAGCTTTCATTTGGCACCATACTCGATGAGTTACTAAAAAAAATTTTTTTTCACTTCCGATTTCACCCCCCAAAACTTACCCCTTAGTGAAAATTTGACTTTCAAAACTACAGGGCTTTGATGAGGCCATCAGTTCCTATATTATTACCAAATTTCAACTTTCTATGACAAATAGTTTCGGAGAAAATCGGGTGTGATAGACAGACAGACAGACACCGAAGTGATCTTATAAGTGTTTCGTACAGAACACTAAAAAGTCTCCGTACACTCAATAACTGCACTGAAAAAAAATACGTTATAATCAGCCGCATTTTATCAAACTATCTATTGCTCGCTAAACTGAAAACAAATGAATAATTTTCGGCCATACTTTATAGTCTGTCACTTGTTGCTAGTAATTTTGCAGTGGGTTTTCAAAGTAGTATTAAAAACGAGCGGGAGAAATTGTGAAATTCGATTTCAAGTTCGAAAGATCATAATTGATTTGTGGAAAGATGGAAAATCGTACAGAAATATAGGAAAAATTGTTAAAAAGTCACATGCATATGTTCAGTACATTGTAAATCAGTATAAATCAACGGGTTCCTATAAAATTCGACCACGCTTCGGTCGTCCCAAGAAACTGACTCCACGTGAAGAGGCCAGTATTGTTAGACAATTAATTATAGATCCCAAGAACAGTGTACCAAAATTAAAAAGAAGAAGTACCGGAACTATTTTCGAAAAATGTTTGTTCACAAACAGTGAGAAATCGGTTACACAGGGCAGGCTATAAAGGGTGTGCAGGCAGGAAAAGCCGTTAATTTCGGAAGCTAATCGCAAAAGGCGGTTAGCTTTTGCTAGGGAATACGTCACTAAACCTCCTGAATTTTGGGAATTCGTAATCTTTAGTGATGTAACTAAAATTAACCTTTTTGGGTCTGATGGCAGAACTAAAGTTTGGAGAAAGAAGAATACCGCATTCGTTATTAAAAACATTTGTTCCACGGTGGGACAAGGGGGTGGCAGTGTTCTGCTTTGGGAATGCATGTCCGCTGGAGGGGTTGGAAATTTATATTTTATTAATGGTACCATGAATCAGCATGTTTATCTGAACATTTTAAGAGACAATTTAAAAGAAAATGTCCAAAAATTAGCACTCGAAAAAAGATACATTTTCCAACAGGACAATGATTCGAAACATACAACTTAGTGTGAGAATGGATGATCCATAATGTGCGATAGCAGCTTTATACACCTCCGCAATCACCCGATGTTAACCCCATCGAGCATTTATGGGAGGAACTTAAACTGAGCGTTTGCAAATATAATGTTTCAAATAGAGACGAATTAAAAAACAGAATATTGAACGAATGCTAGAACATGCCAGCAGAAGTTACTAAAAAGCTGGTTGCAAGCATGACAAAAAGGTTACAGGAGATTATCAAGGCCAACGGCCGTCCCACTAAATATTACTTTAAAGAAAGTTGTTATTTTCCGTTAAAATCCGTCAAATTAATACTGAGTTGGGAATGTGGAATCTTTGGCACAATGATACTACTCAGTATATATCACCCCTACACCAAACACTTTATTTTTGCACTCGACGCGCGTTTCGCTAACCATGTTAGCTTCAGTCAGTCAGTTCAGTCAATCATTGCTCCTGATGAAGCTAACATGGTTAGCGAAACGCGCGTCGAGTGCAAAAATAAAGTGTTTGGTGTAGTGGTGATATATACTGAGTAGTAAAATTAATACTGGTAATTGTTAAGTGTATGGAGACTTTTTTAACATTCATTTTATTTACATTTTTATAACAATGATGTAACTTCTAATTAAAATGTTCCATAGTTGTTTTTAATACTAATCCTCGTTGGTTAAGTTTTAAATTTTAATTTAAACATGTTTTCTCATAGTTCAAATTAATTAGTCAAACATAACAGAAAAACAGTATAGAAAGCAGGAGGTGTAAGGAGACTTTTTGTACTGACTGTATATAAGCAGTATGTATATAAGCAGTAAGTATGTAGTACATATTTTTGGACAAGTTTTAAGCATATTATTTATAGTAAAACAAGTGAGGGGTTAAAGGGGTGGGATAGTGGGTGAAAAGGATTGCTTCTTATATATGGTGTTGTAGATCTTTTCAGGGTTTTTGGAGTATAGGAAGCTGAAAATTAAGTTACTTTTATATTATTTTCAATTTTAATGGAAGAAGGGCGTGAAAGAAGTGGAGTGGTCATATACGTATGGTATAGTTTGAATAATATTAGGGGATTGTTTTCAGGTTTTTAGTTGCAATAATGAACAAATTTTAATCATAATTATTTATATACTATACGCAGTTTGCCTTTCGGCCAGGTAGAGGGGTGAATGATGCAATATTTGTAGTGAGGCAATTATGTGAAAAAGCAATAGGAGAAGATAGGGAAATTCACTTGAGTTTTATAGACCTACAAAAGGCTTTTGGCAAAATTAATAGAGAAGACATATGGGAAACACTGAAGAAAAGATAAATACCTGAAATAATAATAAAAGGCGTACAGAGTTTATACAAAGAATCAACAAATTATGTAAGAACAAGACAAGACAGATCTGATATATTTGAAACAACTATGGGCCTTAGGCAGGGATGCGTCCTGAGCCCCACGCTTTTCTCAATAGTTCTAGATGAAGCAATAAAAGAAGCAAAGAAGAAAAGAGTAAGACCATACCAGCTATGCTATGCGGATGATATGGTTATTATAGCAAAAGACGAGGAAACGCTTAATAGGAACATACGGATATATAAAGAAGCATTGGAAAAAATAAACATGAAAATTAATAAAGAAGAGATAAAGACTATGATAATAGGAATGCAAAAGCGACAACATGAAATAAAGATAGGAGAGGAAAGGCTGGACCAAATGGAGAAGTTTAAAGATTTGGGATCAACAATAACGGAGGATGGAAGAGGAGATCAAGGAGAGAATAATAACAGGAGGAAGATTATTTAATAGTATAAAGAATACATTCCTAGGAAAGAAAGAGATACCAAAAAATATTAAAGCCCAAGTATTCGAGAAGGTTGCAACACCAATACTTTTATATGGAGGAGAAACATGGACAATGACAGAAAGACAGAAAGGAAAGATAACGGCTACAGAAATGAGGTTCATAAGGAAAATAGAGGATAAGACAAGGACGGACAGGGTTAGGAATATACAACTCGGAAAGAATTTGAACCTGAAACCAATGGCGGAAAAGGTTGAGGAAGCACAACTAAGATGGTATGGTCACGTCGAAAGGATGCCTAAACAAAGAATAGTTAGACAAGTGTTTGAAGCCAGAGTGAGCAAGAAAAGAACAAGAAGCCGACCTAGAAGGGCATGGTTGGGATATGTTAGAGAGGCAGTGGCCAAAAGAGTAATAGAGTGGGAACACGCAAGACGAGCCACACAGAATAAAAAGAGGTGGAAGGAAATATGGAAAAGACAAATATAGAATAACTCAACTCCACGGGCCTTACACCCCTAAAGGGTCAGAAAGGCATAAGGATTAAGTAAGTAAGTATACTCACTTATACTATGTATAAGTGATGGAGAAGGAAGTTAGAAAGGTAATTTCGTATCTAGGGTGTTATGGCTCTTTTGACTCAAGGTGTTGAAAAATTATATTGTTTTTTCGTTATTTTTAATATTAAATATTGTATAGTTTCAATATTATTATGAGAATTTTTCCTGGTTTTTAACTGGCAAATTTGAAAAAATTTAACTAATATTTTCAGTAAAAGATATAATATGAGGTGAAAGGAATGGAGTAGGGGGTTAAAAGCGTGATTGCATTTACATATAGAAGAAAGAAGAAATATCACAGATAAAACGTCAGCAAGCTTTAAAAAATAAAATAAACTAGTTAAGAAGGAGATCCGAAAAGATAAAAGAAACTACGAGTCAAACATCATAGAGGAAATTATAAAAGATAACTGTAAAATGAAAATATTACATTCACAAATGTCTAGTGGAAAAACAAAAATTACAAAACTACAAGATGAAAACAATAAAATAGTAAATAATAAGAATGATATAATTGGAGCTGTTAAAGTCTTTTACAGAAGATTATACTCGTCCCAGTCAGATAGACGACAAACGAAAAACCATAGATGCCCTGGAGAAGATCAAATCGCTGTAGAAATGCTGAAAATTGGCGGTAAATCTCTGAAAGATACATTGAAAGTCCTACTAAATAAATATCTCTATGAGGGAAAAATACCACAAAATGGTGTCATTCGGAGATTATACTTCTCTTTAAGAAAGACAATTATACTGATATAAAATTATCAACCCATATCTCTTCTGTCGCACTTATCTCACTCTTCACTAAAATCTTAACCAATCGCCTAACAGCAAAACTAGATTTCTATCAACCTGTGGAACAGGCGGGCTGCAGAAAGGGATTAGCACGATCGACCATCTCTACACAAAAGTACTGTTATAGAAAAATGTACAGAATACACATACCAATACATTTGGCCTTCATTGATTTTCATAAGGTATTTGATACTATAGAAATCTGGTAAATTCTAAAATCCCTGGCGAATGCAAGAATAGATTCCAGATTTATAAAAATAATAGAGAACATATATCTGTGCATATTAAAATTGACGAAACAACATACAATTAAAAAGAGGAGTGCGACAAGGAGATACTAACTCACCTAAATTATTTACGATGACCCTTGAAGACGTCTTTAAGGAGTTAAAATGGGGTGAGAAAGACATCAACATCGACGGCACTAGACAGAGTCACCTTAAGTTTGCCGGCGACAGTAATGATAGCTAATAACCCCAGTGAGCTACAGGAAATGTTAAACCAGCTGAATGTGATCTCTGGGATCTAAAAGGAATTTAAAAAAAAATGAAATTTATGAGTCCTGAAGATACCAACATACAAATGGGAAATAACTCCATAGAACACGTCGACGAGTATATCTACTTAGGTTACACTATTAAGATCGGAAAGGAGAACCAGCATGCAGAAATTACCAGGCGAATAAGGCTGCCATGGGCAGCTTTTGGAAAACTAGGACATATCTTAAAAAATACTACAATACCCATAAACCTAAAAACTAAAGTCTACAATTCCTGTGTTCTACCGGTCAGCACATATGGACTGGAAACGATGTGTCTCACTAAAGCATTTGTTAAAAAGCTCGTGACTTCACAGAGAGCTATGGAGAGAAGCATTTATAATAAGCAGATAAAGAGATGAACCAAAATCACTGACATAACTCTCGAGGCGGCAGAGATAAATTGGCGATGGGTAGGTCATGTGACTAGATCATCCGGAGACAAATGGATGTATAGGATCACGGAATGGAGACCTAGAGAAACAGGAAGAAGCGTTGGACGGCCACGGAGAAACGTTCGGTCGATGATGTAAGAGTAGTAGTGGACAAGCAGTTAAATGTGGCAAAAGATACGGAGATATTGAAGAGATTAGAAGAGACCTACGTCCAGGACTGTACAGATTAAGGTTGAGAAGAGAAGAATGAGGTACTTCTATTTCAGTGTGCTTTTTCACTGTTTCCAATTTTAACAGAAATAGCTTGTAGAAGAAATTATGATCTGGTTACAGAGTGACCTAAAAAAAATGTTAAGTTGGCTTTAGAACAAGTTCTAGAAATACAAACAGTTAACGTGGCCGAAACTTACTTAGCTCTGATACAGTAGACAAATTATTGTTTTTACTTCCTTTATTAAAGGTATTCGTGAAAAAATATCCTCCGCGATTTTTTCTTCTCTTTTACGTTTTAGAGGTCTTAGGTCACGAAAAACATATTTTTCTATTTTCATCGGCCTATCTATCTGACTGTCGGTTTGTTGGCACCGTAATTCTTAAACAGAATGATATTATAATACTTGAAATAGAAATGAAACCTATAGTTTTTGAGCGATATGGTTTTAGTTGTATTATGGAAATGTGTTGTATTTTCCCTTCACTCGAGAAAGTAAAATTCCCCACTTATTTTGGAACTGCATGTTTGCGAGGAAAGTAGTGGATAAATCACTTTACCGATTTTTTTTTAGGGAAACAAGATACTTACAACTGTACCGAATGCAGTTTTTCCACAATTCAACAAGGCAGATATGAAAGACACTTATTAGTGCATGCTAGTCCAGAACAGTTGGCAGAACTGGGAATGTCAACAAAAAAGTCTAAAGGCAAGAAAAAGTTCAGGGCTGTCATCGACACACCAAATATTGACACAAGTGAAAATGGTAAAAAATAATTATTGAAATATTTTTTTGATAAGATAACTAGTAGGTTGTGGAAAAAGTATCAGCACAGTAAACATAAAACACAATAGCGACAGTCCGACCCGGCACCATTGATCTCAAGGGGTTCGAGTTTGTAATGATCACATGACCTGTCGCCATATTGCTGGTATAATGCCCACGAATTTTTGAAATATTGAAATTCCTTCTTTCAAAAAAATTCTATTCTGTAGAATAAAAATAAAGGAAGAAAGAAAAGAGAGAAGTTTAGAAACTTTTTTTTATCAAGTTTTATCAAGTCAAGTAATTAATTAAGACAGAAAACACAGAGAAAAAGGCAAAAAATACAACGTTTTTTGCACGTTATTCATTTAAGTATTCTCATTGTTGAATTTATATTTTCTCAACTATTAGAGATATCGTCCGGGAGGAAACAATGTTCATTTTGCAGATCTTCAGCTTCACGCGTATAATGTCAACAATCATACTCCTTATACTTAGCGAGCCCAGTAATCTGAAGAGATAGAAAATAATTTTAATTATCATTTTAAAATGAGATCGTCTTTCTTCTGAACTTAAAAATGAAGTGGACACACTTTTTGGTCAATTTTATCATTAATTAAATCTAATATAATAATTTTCATACAACTAATGACTTCATGCCTGTATACTACTTATATAAAAAATTATATCCATGCACTGATTTATTCAAACTCATTCGTGCTGGAGAATTACTACTTTTGTATGCCCAGATTGAGTTTTGAAGGTTTGGTTAGCGAATTTTAGCAGATAATATAACTTAATTGTAGCAAACATTTTGCCCTGAATTCAGAAAAAAAGTACAACTGGAATAACATAAACCAATACTGAACAATAATCAAACATCAACTGTTTTACAAATAAAATGTATCTCTAATATGAAAACACAATTATCATAATCCTTGAATAATATATTGCATAATAGAAATAAAGAATTATGAATAAATTACCTTTTACGATCTTTGAGACATCTAAAAAAACTAACTCCATCACAAGTATTTTACAAGCATTAAACGCACAACAAAAACTTCCTCTGGACATCTTTTTTATAATTATTTTCAATTATAACATCAAATGAGTCATTTACATTTCGGAAAATTAATAATGAATTTCGGAGCACATTAAAAAAAGATTCTTCTTGAAATCCAGTTGTAAACACAACCCGCGACCATACTGGCAGCCATGTTGTTGGTATACTAGGGGAAGCATGCGTGATAAAAAACAAGACTTAAAAGTTTTTTTGAGCGTCGCTACTGTGTTTTATGTTAACTGTATCTTCACGATGCCAGCTATCTCTCTCACTTTTCCTTTGTACAACTGCATTTAAGTTCACTTAATCATCGACGTAGCCATTCTGGGGGTTCTGGCTGTATTTTTTCCCATCAAAAAGTAATATTGAATCAACACACGAAATCCTTTTTGTTCCATCCTAGCGTCTCTCAAACTAATAGACAAAATGTCATGAAAATTGTACATGAATCTTCTGAGAGTGGACAATAACTGAAAATCATATGGGTTTTTTGTTTGTGCTTTCATCTCTCGGAAAGTATCGGGATTTTTCACCCCATGTAGGTGTATACTTATATGAATAAGAATTGTTTGAATTTTTACCTAAATAGACCCGATATTTTTTCAACAATCTAATATTATATATATATATATATATATATATATATATATATATATATATATATATATATATATATATATATATAAATATAAATATAAATATATATATATATATATATTATATATATATATATATATATATATATATATATATATATATATATATATATAATATATATATATATATATATATATATATATATATATATATATATATATATATATATATATATATATATATATGTATACATATATACAGTACAAATCCCGATTATCCGAATCGCGATTATCTGAAATCCGGCTTATCCGAAACACTGTTAAAAAGCAAATTGTATTCCCATTAAACGAACAAATCCAAAGTGTGTTGTTATTACGTTAAAAGAGAAACTTGAAGCAATTCAACGTTTAGATAATGGTGAACTTCCTAAAAAAAAAAATGAGTACTGTTTCAGGGTGGAGAAAAAATCGCGAAAAACTTGAAAAATGGGGTATTGTTTTGTCATCGCCCACACAGGCACGAAAAAGTATGAAAAGCGGTGATTACCACAAAGTGGATGGTTCTTTATTTTTATCGTTTATACAGAATCGAGAACGTGGAATACCAATTTCAGGAACAATTTTAAAACATAACGCAGTGAGTTTAAGCGACGAGTTGCCGGTTATTGAAGCGCCTGTAAATTTCTCTGCAAGTGATGGCTGGCTAGACAGGTGGAAAAAAAAAGACATGGTGTACGTCAACTGAAAGTTTGTGGAGAAAGATTGTCGGCTGATGTATCTGCTGCAAAAAAAATTTCAGAGAATTTTGAGCAGCTTATGAAAGAACATGGTTGACAACCAGACGAAATCTATAATTGTGATGAAACAGGCTTGAACTACAAAATATTGCCTTCAAATACCTTAGCTTCAAAAACGGAAGCTGGAGCATCTGGTTACAAACGTAGCAAAGAACGTATTACTGTTCTTGCATGCAGTAATGCTTCTGGAAGACACAAACTCCCATTATTATGTGTTGGTAAGTCAGCAAATCCACGAACCTTTAAGAATATTCGTCGCAATGTTTTTCCTGTTTTGTATAAAAATCAAAACAATGCCTGGATAAACGCGACTCTATTTAAAGACTGGTTTTTTGGAGATTTTGTGCCCAAAGTGGAACTTTTTTAAAAAGAACATGGATATCTAGAAAATGTATTCTGTTACTAGATAACGCCACCCAAGTGCGGAGCAACTTGAAAGTGGAGAAAAGTGTATGCAAAAATGCTAATAAAATAGACAGTGATGACGATGATGATAACGAAGTAGAAGCTACTGACAATATTCCAGTAAAAATTTCACATTGAGAAGGACTAAAGGCCCTAGAAAAAGCGTTAACTTATGTAGAACAAGAAAATGCAACCGCCGCGGACGTTTTGCTTATCAAACGTTGGAGAGACATTGCAGCCAAAAACAGAACTAACGCAAAACGAGTGCAGTTAAAAATTACCTTATTTTTAAGACATTAAAGTTAAGAATGAAACTGTTTTATTTTCGATTTTCCGTACATATACATAAAATAAGTAAACTAATTGTTCTATTCTTTGTTTTAATAAATACCTACGTACGTAATAGCATATCGTATAAATGCTTTTAAGTCAATCTGCAATGTTGTATTCATTCTAAACTTCTATTTTATAAAAAAAATTCAGATTAACCGAAATTTCGATTATCTGAAATCACTTTGGTCCATATTATTTCGGATAATGGAGATTCTACTGTATATATATATATATATATATATATATATATATATATATATATATATATATATATATATATATATATATATATATATATATATATATATATATATTATACAATATATTTTTTCAGATACCTTTAAATCACAAACATTTACTGATGGCAATTCCGAGGAACTAACGATGTTTCAGTGTTGCCAGTGTTCCTACAAAACCTTAAGCAAACAACTGTTAGATGAACACTTAAACAGTCACCATATGGGAGTAGATAAAAGACATAGTATAAGTAGTGATACTAGCGAAAAAAGTAATGAATCTTCCGTAGAAATTAGTGATTTTAAAGATAGCGGTATTGATAATAATACAAATCATGTAAGCAGTATAACTATCACGCCCAACGGTAAAAAACTTTTTCACTGTCAGATATGTCTGTTCTCAACTATTCATAGGAGTTCAATAAGGAGACATAGAGAAACCCATTTGAAACCTAGCGAGAGAAAAGAGTATAAGTGTCCTACTTGTATCTTTAGATCGTATACTAGAGCTAGAGTGAATAGTCATGAGTGTCCCAATCGAAATAAGAGTGTGGGTGACTTATTAGAGCTAGAACAAGGTTGAGGTTGAGGAGACTGTGTAGATGTTAAAATTTTCGATGAGGAAGGATGGAACGGTTTTCGTGGCTTTTATCTATTTAATTTTTGATGTTTTATATTATTCTGGTTTTCTCTCTGTTGGTTCTTAATTTTTTTTTTAAATTAAAACTTTTTAATTGGCCGGCACTGAAGAACCTTTGGTGGGTTTGCAGATTTAGGCACAAAATCCACCTTATTTTCCATTAATAGATTTACTGTTGCTTGTTTAGACCAAAACAATTTTGGTCTATCCCGTTTTTGTAAAAAGGGTAGCAGACTTTTTTTTTAAGGTAGTCCGCATTATGTTTAGAGAAACGAATACTCTCCTATACAGTTTTTTTGTGAGGCTAGCACACGTGCCAAATCACTACAGAAGCGAGGCACATTGGGAAAAATAGGGCATTTTTTATAAGGTGTACACCACAAGCTTTAAACTTAACATAACTTAGTGGTTAGAGACATAAAAAGTCAGAAAGGTATATACCACAAGCTTTACAGGGACAATTTTGATGTTAGTCCTTGATCAGCTGGGTCAAAATGCACAAAGTTATCATATTCAGATAGATTTGTACAGTAAAGAACTGTTCAATTCTTACGATTAAGAATGTTTACACAACTAGAAGCTAATTTTTGAGGTCAGGGTATCACATTTTTTAAAAATTATCCTCGAATTCGAATTGAAAAGGTTAATATATCTAAGTATATACGTTAAAATACCAAAGGGTCTAGGCGGTTAAGATGGTGAAAAATGCCCCCAGCGCTTTTGAAAAACAAAAAATATCCTCATGTAAAACATAAAAAAATATGACTTTCCTGAAATTTTCAGCCCTCTAGACCTTCCCATAACCTCAAAAATTTATAAAACGTGATTTTCGGTTTTTTGGCGATATCTCCGGTTCTATTCATCGTAGAAACCTTTTTTTTTTTTCAAATTGTAGGATTTTTTATTGCCTACAACATGCTATTTTTTTAAAACAATTTTTAGCGCGAAATTCAAATTGTTTTGAGCGTTTTAAATTTTTAAAATTGAATTTAAAAAAAACTAGGACTTACTCAGGCCCAAAAAAATGTATATTGTGTATTTTATGTCAAACTATGCCTGTGAATTTTTTTCAGATTTTTAGAGGTAGGGGAAAATGGTTACAAACGCGAAAAACCGCTTTTTTCGTCGTTTTTTCCGCATATTTACCTACTTTTGAGACACAGAATTTCGTTGTAGATCCTCAGTTGCTTCAAAATTATATATATATATATATATATATATATATATATATATATATATATATATATACATATATATATATATATATATATATATATATATATATATATATATATATATATATATACATACATATATATATATATATATATATATATATATATATATATATATATATATACATATATATATATATATATATATATAATATATATATATATATATATATATATATATATACACGAGGCTGGTTTGAAAAGTCCGTGCAAAGTCCGAGAGATGGCACCACCGGCGCGTATCGAGGTCATATTTAGTTAGTAGCATCTCTTGAATGAACGCACACCAAGTTTCAGCCATATTGGTTTATTTCTTTGTGTTTGGCATTCGAGTGAATCAAGGAAGTCGAGTGATTTTCAAGAAATGGACGAAAAAGAATGTCGTGTGGTGATTAAACATTACTTTATGAAAGGCAAAACGCCTCAGGAGACTATAGAGAAGCTTGATAAACATTATGGTGACTCTGCACCTTCGATTAGAACAGTTTATAAGTGGTTTCAAAATTTTCGGACTGGCCATATGGGCACAAGTGACGCTGAACGTTCTGGACGGCCTGTGGAGGTTACGACTCCAGAAATCATTGATCAAATCCATGATATGGTGATGGATGACAGAAGAGTTAAGGTGCGTGAGATTGCTAGTGCTGTGGGCATCTCGACTGAACGGGTACATAATATTTTGCATAAACATTTGGACATGAGAAAGCTATCCGCAAGATGGGGGCCGCGATTGCTCACGCTTGACCAAAAACCGAATCGTGTGAAGTGTTGCAAGGATGATTTGCAGCTGTTCTAGAAGAATCCGGAGGACTTTAAGCATCGTTTCGTCACTGTGGATGAAACATGGATACATTATCCTGAGACCAAACAACAATCTAAACAATGGGTTACCAAGGGGGAATCTGCACCAAAAAAGGCGAAGACCGTTCCTTCGGGCCGGAAAGGTTATGGCGACTGTCTTTTGGGATTCGCAAGGGATAATCCTCATCGACTATCTGGAAAAGGGTAAAACTATTACAGGTGAATATTATCCATCGTTATTGGATCGTTTGAAAACCGAGCTGCAAGAAAAACGCCCGCGATTGGCCCACAAGAAAGTCCTTTTCCATCACGACAACGCACCAGCACACACCTCAGCAGTTGTGGTCGCAAAATTAATGGAAATAGGATTCCAACTCGTTTCACATCCCCCCTATTCTCCAGACTTGGCTCCCTCGGACTACTATTTGTTCCCCAATTTGAAGAAACCTTTTTATTTTTCGACATAGTCTCCTTTTAGGCTTATACACTTCGTCCAACGATGTTCTAGTTTGTTGATCCCTTCCGAATAATAGGATTTGTCCAAGTCTGCAAAATATCCATTAGTGTCTGCAATCACCTCCTCGTTTGAATAAAATCTTTGTCCCGCCAGCCATTTCTTGGGCTCAGGAGTATAGTAATGTATCCATGTTTCATCCACAGTGACGAAACGACGCTTAAAGTCCTCCGGATTCTTCTGGAACAGCTGCAAACCATCCTTGCAACACTTCACACGATTCCGTTTTTGGTCAAGCGTGAGCAATCGCGACACCCATCTTGCGGATAGCTTTCTCATGTCCAAATGTTTATGCAAAATATTATGTACCCGTTCAGTCGAGATGCCCACAGCACTAGCAATCTCACGCACCTTAACTCTTCTGTCATCCATCACCATATCATGGATTTGATCAATGATTTCTGGAGTCGTAACCTCCACAGGCCGTCCAGAACGTTCCGCGTCACTTGTGCCCATATGGCCAGTCCGAAAATTTTGAAATCCCTTATAAACTATTCTAATCGAAGGTGCAGAGTCACCATAATGTTTATCAAGCTTATCTTTAGTCTCCTGAGGCGTTTTGCCTTTCATAAAGTAATGTTTAATCACCACACGAAATTCTTTTTCGTCCATTTCTTGAAAATCACTCGACTTCCTTGATTCACACGAATGCCAAACACAAAGAAATAGACCAATATGGCTGAAACTTGGTGTGCGTTCATTCAAGAGATGCTACTAACTAAACATGACCTCGATACGCGCCGGTGGTGCCATCTCTCGGACTTTTCAAACCAGCCTCGTATATATATATATATATATATATATATATATATATATATATATATATATATAATACATATATATATATATATATATATATATATATATATATATATATATATATATATATATATATATATAAAGAGTGTTTTTTATAGAGGTATAGAACTTTGAAATGGAATGAAACGAAGATGAATTTTTTAAATTGACATGAAATTTACTTTTCGAAAGATAATCTTCTGGCGTTATAATTTAAATATGACTTCTGGCATATGACCGCCACGGCTGGCTCGGACGTAGTCTAATCTGGAGGTCCAATTTTCGATGACTTTTTTCCAACATTTGTGGCCGTATATCGGCAATAACGCGGCGAATGTTGTCCTCCAAGTGGTCAATCGTTTCGGGCTTATCGGCGTAGACTAGCGACTTCACATTACCCCACAGAAAATAGTCTGCGTTAAATCGCACGATCTTGGAGGCCAATTCACGGGTCCGAAACGTGAAACTATGCGATTACCAAACGTTTCCTTCAATAAATCAATTGTGGCACGAGCTGTGTGACATGTTGCGCCGTCTTGTTGAAACCACAGCTCCTGCACATCATAGTTGTTCAATTGATGAACGAAAAAGTCAGTAATCATGGCTCTATAGCGGTCACCATTGACTGTAACGTTCTGACCAGCATCGTTTTTAAAGAAGTACGGACCAATGATTCCACCAGCCCATAAAGCACACCAAACAGTCATTTTTTCTGGATGTAACGGTGTCTCAACATACACTTGAGGATTATCATCACTCCAAATACGGCAGTTTTGTTTATTGACGTATCCATTCAAACAAAAGTGAGCTTCATCGCTAAACAAAATTCGCTTATGAAAATCGGGATCAACAGCAATCTTGTTTTGGGCCCATTCACCGAATCTACGCCTTGCTAGGTGATCGTGTGGCTTCAATT
>CM032446.1:20118030-20123146 GCA_019049505.1 Pachyrhynchus sulphureomaculatus
TTAAAGGTATAAGGTTAAAGGAATTCTTGAAAAAAGTGGTATAAGGAATTGCAAGCTAAACTTTATGCAGATGTGATTTATTAGCGTTATGTGTATTCCGAGCATGCACCACTCTAGGAGGAATTTGGAAGGTTATATCCAGTGAACACTATCCATGTAGACTCAACCTACGCCAACCGTTTTTCGTTGTTCTATGGATTCAAGGGCGTTGGTGAGTTCTGAGTCTCCAATTATGCGAACAGCTCTTCTAAATTGAATCCAACAAATGCAGTGTATGTTTGGGAGCAGAGCTCCAAACATAGGAGCAGCTATGCTTGCAATATATTCACGCCAAGACATCTTTGCTTCCAAATTAACGCCCAGCAAATTGAGTAATGATGCTAGAGGAATGGAGTGAAATTGTATTCAATAAAGGGCCCAGAATACTACCTTGTGGTATCTCCTCTTGATCTTTAGTTATGAAAGCCATATTGATGGTCGCTGATAATATTGGATACTTCCAGGTATTTTCAAAGATGCTGAATTATATCCTTTTCCATAACTTTCGAATGCCTTTTCCGTAACTTGAGGAAATATTACTATATGTATGTAACGGCTGTCTTCAGCAAATCTGCTGGTATTTTTCCAGAGACACATATCAAGCTGAACAAATGTGAAACGTGTGAACCTGAGATTCTAGAAGCTTTGGGCCGATCGTATTTTCCATCTTATTAGTGGGATTTGTTGTATATCGATGGCTGATTAATTCCTTTGCGTATTTCTTTCAGGTCTCTAACTCCTTAGTGTCTAAAATGGACCCCACCTCTCCATTATTAATCATAGCGATTTCCTCGTTATCAAGCACAAGTGTAGCATGTAAGCCTCTTACAAATCTTTCCATCTTTCCCTGTTCAGAGCCGTTCTGTTACAATTTTTCCCTGTGGTATTCTGGATGTTGTCTAGCCTTCTCTTGCAGACACCATCGATCATTTACAAAGTAACTACCCAAGTGCCGAAATTGCCATCCTGGGCGACTTTAATGTCCACAATATCAACTGGCTCAAATATTCAAATACTACCGACGAACAGGGTCGTGAAGCTGAATCATTCTCAATCAGTTGTGGCTTAACTCAGCTTATTGACGAACCAACACGGATCCCTGATCGAGACGGGGAGTTCGCCAGTCTTCTTGATCTGTTTTTAACCACCAATCCGGAGATTTACACGGTCGCCGTAAATCCGCCGTTAGGTTCTTCCGACCATAAACTGCTTTCGACATCGAGTATCCTGCCAATCAGTGACAGAGAGGCGCCTAGGCCGCGCAAGATTTGGCACTACAAATCTGCTAAATGGGAAGATCTCATGGAATACTTTCGAACTTTCCCTTGGATGGACGTTTGTTTTCGATCCGATAACCATCTGACTGCGCCAGGGAGGTCTCCGATGTTATTTTGGCTGGTATGGAGGCTTACATCCCTTTTTCGAAGAAATGCTCCTCCAACGGCAAGCCTTGGTTCGACCGAAAATGCAAAGAAGCTGTTGCTTCTAAACATATTGCCTACCGACAATGGCGTGAAAATCCTAACACCGTAAATCGAAACATCTTTGTTCATGCCCGGAACAGATTCAAGGGAATTATCGACGAAACCAAGGAGGCACACAATCAACGAATTAGAAACAAACTTCTCGCTTGTCCCAACAATTCCAGGTCCTTTTGGGCAGTCGCTAAGGCAGTGAGTCAAAATTTTACCAAGTCCACCATACCACCACTCACACGGCCAGATAATTCCATTGCAACCACACCTGTTGAGAGAGCGAACTTGTTGGCTGAACTCTTTGCTTCACATTCTACTGTCGATTTCCAAGGAAAAACACCACCTACTATTCCCATATTGCAGTCAAGGATGCCCGATGTTGTCTTCAGACAGCGCATCATAAAGCGTATTTTATGAAGCTAGACACCAAGAAGGCTTCTGGCGCTGACGGAATACCTGCCATAGTTCTCAAAAACTGTGCAAGGGAACTAACACCAGTTTTCTGTAGACTTTTTAACCTCTCCTACAGAAAGGGAATATTTCCGTCCTGCTGGAAATGTGCCACGGTTCAGCCGATACCTAAAAAAGGTAAGAAGACCTTGCCAAATAACTACCGACCAGTTGCACTGCTTTCGATAATATCGAAAGTCATGGAAAAGGTTATCAATGAGCATCTTCTAAAATATCTTGAACGATTCAATATTATTAGCGATCACCAATATGGTTTTCGTAAACATAGATCAACAGGAGATCTTCTGACTTATGTAACACATGTTTGGAACAACGCAATTGAACACTTTGGAGAATCTCGAGCGGTTGCTCTTGACATATCCAAGGCATTCGACCGTGTTTGGCACGATGGACTGTTGGCTAAGTTGCGCTTTTTATGGTATGTCCGAAAGGTTCTGTTTGTGGCTCTCATGTTTCCTCAGAGAGCGTTCTTTGCGAGTGGCGGTCGACGGATTTCTTTCTAACACCCTCACTATCAACGCTGGTGTGCCCCATTAACGATCTGCTGGAAAAGACCGGGAATCCAATCTATAGCTTTGCAGATGACAGTACGCTTGTCTCTTCTCATTCACCTTGAACGCTCGGACATCGGCTGCTCAGGCGAATATCCGCAGACAGCAGGAGGTCGTTCAACTTAACAAAGACCTGGAAGAAATTGTATCTTGGAGTGACAGTAACCAAGTGGAATTTAACGCTACAAAAACCCAAGCGGCAGTTTTTTTTCTAAAAAAGTTAACGTTGCTGAACCCGACATAGTTATGTCAGGGCACCCCATTCCCCTAGCATCGTCGCTCAATTTGTTGGGCGTTAGTTTGGGAGCAAATATGTCTTGGCATGAACATGTTGCAGGCATAGCAAGGAGAGCTTCTCAAAAGTTGGGAATATTATTTAGAACGAGAAAGCTTTACACCCCACAACAACTGTTAATTCTTTACAAAGCCCAAA
Source organism: Pachyrhynchus sulphureomaculatus (assembly GCA_019049505.1). NCBI lineage: Eukaryota > Metazoa > Arthropoda > Insecta > Coleoptera > Curculionidae > Pachyrhynchus > Pachyrhynchus sulphureomaculatus. The sequence continues at coordinate 20,121,000 of CM032446.1, forward strand.
TTCGACCAACTATGGAATACTGCTCCCACGTTTGAGGCTCCGCTCCCAAACATACACTGCATTTGTTGGATTCTGTTCAGAGAAGAGCGGTCCGTCTGATTGGGGACCCGGAATTGACCGGCGGCCTTGATTCGCTGGAACATCGAAGAACGGTTGGCGACTTGAGTCTATTCTACAAGTATTTTCATGGAAAGTGTTCGAAGGATGTAGCCCGCTTAATTCCTCCCAAAGCGGTGCATGTTAGAAATACACGTCGCGCTGGTGCTTCGCATCCGTATGAGGTTCAGCTTGTTACTCCGCGTACAACGCTTTTCAAGCAATCTTTTATATGGAGAAACGTCATCCCTTTGGAATAATTTGCCCAGCGCTGTGTTTCCCACCGAGTACAATTTACAGCGATTCAAGAACAACGTGAATCGTTTTTTTTCCGCACTCGTGCCGCTCCTGGAGCGCTTTAGGGACTTCCCTGCAGCACGTGTGCTAGACCAATAAAAAAAAAAAAAAAAAAAAGCCACCTTCTTTGAGGTCTTTCCACATTCCTCTTACTTCTCCCTTGGGCGCCATAATGTAAGCGTGTATTCCCATTTGTCTTTATTCTCTCTCGCTATTTGGCCAGCCCATCTCCACTTTAGTTGAGCCGCTCTTTCCAGTATCCGTTAGCCGTGTTCTTTCCTGAAAATTTAGGTTCTCTTAGTGATGATCTCGACGAAAATTTTCACCCAAGCATTTCCAACATGGCGAAGTAAAGCCCTGGTTGTTGGCGGACTGGTGTTGGACTCTTTTTTGAAGTTCTTTTATCGTCAAGAATACCTAATACTATCAAAATATGGCAAAAATTTTTATGTTACAAAAAAAAAATTTTGTAGACCATTATTATTATAAAGATTTGATTTGAAATTGTATGTTGTTTCATCCTGAGATTTAGATGTTAATGGGTACCTTTAAAAAGTAATAAGTTGGTATTATTCTTTAATTAAAAAAATATTCCATAGGTTAATGAAGCTGTGGTAATTCCCTAAACTCCAAATTAACTAACATATAGATTAGTTTAATTTGGTATTATGTATATAAGACTTGTTTCCACTATGTTAGTGTGGAGTTTTTTTTTTTATTTTTGTTAATTTATTTATTTTTTTTATTTATTTTGTAATTAAAAGGAATTAGCAGGAAATAAGTGTAGTTTTTTTTTAAGATGAAAAAATCCACATGCTAAAAACCTGTAAAATTTAGGGTACATCTTACGCAAAGGCATTATTTTTTTTATCTGGTTATCAACATCATCATCATCATCGTCATCATCATCATCATCATCATTAGCTTATTCCATCCATAGTCGAATGTAAGCCTCCCCAAGTTATCTCCAATGAACTCTGTTGTTTGCTTTTTGCATCCAATCGTGTCCCGCTATTCTTTTTATGTCATCCAGTCATCTTGTCTACCTCTGCATCTTTTGGTGTTCTCTAGGTCTCCGTTCAACTATACGGCGTGTCCATCTCTTATCATTCATCCTTGCAATATGCCCCGCCCAATTCCACCTTATATACATATTCGTTGTATTTACATCACTTTTGATCTTCTTCGTATCTCGATGTTAGGAATACGACGAATCCGACTGAGTTACCGTAAACCAAACAACATATCGGTAGTACGATATCATTACCGTAATATTTACGACAGGCAGTGTTATTTTGTTTTTTTTTTCCTGTTATATTCCTCTTATCGCAGGTTTTTGTATCTACAAAAGCAAAAATAAACCACAATGAAGCTAAACAAAGGCGTCTTAAAGATATGATCTATTAAAGTAGGGAGTATTTTAGAATTTCTTCAGGTCTAAATTTAAGATAATTTCAAATATTTGGCGAAGGGCTTATTTTTGTTAAGTACTATAACCTATTACAGTAACTGCTCCGAATTAAAAAATACCTTGTAAAAATCTCTTTATATATATGTGTGTCCAAATATTAGGTGTACAAATTAGGTACTTTTGAAATCATCATCAGCCGTCCTCATCCACTGCTGGATATAGGCCTCTTCTAAGAACTTCCACTGATCTCTATCCTGAACGTGTTAACCCAATTTCCTGCTACTCTTTTGATGTCATCGGTCCATCTTGTTGATATTCTACCTTTGTTACTTTTGTCTTGTCT